>CM033351.1:17910704-18510704 GCA_019395295.1 Osmanthus fragrans
GAACATTATAGAAATCGTAGAAAAACTAGAAACGTAGAAATTAGAATGTTAGAAGAATAAGATCAAACAAATATAGAAACCAAGATTGAAGAAAGCTGTGAAAGTAATAAAAAAATTAAAATAGAAACAGACCAAGAATTTTGAAAAAAAAAACCCATGAATACAGAATATGATATTGGGGGGAAATATTATTTTTTGTGCACAAGTACATGACTGGGTAGGAAAAAAATATAAAAGGTTAGGAAAAAGGCAATAAGAAGAATGCGGTTTACCAATAGTAAGTGACAGAGTACTAATCTTAGAATTAAATAATTGTGAAACTTGAGATAGACTTAATACTATATCCAAATGGGAAAAATATGTAATTGGAACATATAATAGTGTACATATACAAATGACTTTAGAAGAAATGTGGGCTTATTTAGAAACTTATTTAGGAAAGACGGCATTAGACATATCTGTTACAGCTAAAAGACTAAAGCTAGAAGAAATTTAATTAAGATTGGTCGGAAATTTTACAAATCTTATTAGAGAACTAATTATAGGACTTGAATACAGTAAAGACAAAACTTATGAAAAAATTAGAGTCTAAGAAGAATTAGAAAAATTAAGTATTAGTAATAAAAAGTATATACAACAATTTGTATTAAAATTTAAAAGATTAGTGAGTACAACAGGATTAGCATTATATATACCTATACTTGAAAGGTTATATAGAAAAATATCACCACCATGAAATAATAGGACTAGAAACAATGTAAAATCAGCACCAACAAGATAAGTAACTATTAGTGCTACTATAAAATTTATAATTGTTAATTTAAAAGAATACTGTATAGAAAAAGTAACTAGAAAACAAATAAAGAAATTATATTATTCTTTTTTTTAGATTTAGATATAGCACAGACCTATGATTATAGAAGAAAAAATAAAAAAATTGTATAAAAAGGATAAAAGACATAAATATAAAAGACAATACTTAGATAGAAACAGGTATAATATTAGACCAAGTAGGACATATTATAAAAATAAAACACCAAATTATAATAGATATGTTAAAAAGTCAAGAAATAAAAAAGAATGTAAATGTTATATTTGTGGAGATCCTAGATATTTCACTTATAAATGCTCCAATGAAAATAAAAGTAGAGAAAATATAGCTAAATCTATGATAATTGAAAAAAATATAGTATAATATTATAGAATTATCTGATAGTCTTGTAGTTCAATATATAGCATTTACATAGATGAAAATAGACAATTTAGAAATAATAAGTAGTTTTGAAGACTCATATAATAGTTTAGAATAACGAAAAAAATTCAATTCTTGAATACAAAAATATAAAGATAGAGCACGAATGTATCCATTAATGGATAAGAGGACAATGATCAATGATTGATAAATGTAATATGTATAATATACCCAGAACATAAAAATAGAAATCAATGTAAAAATTGCCTAGAATACCAATGTAATAATTGTTTAGTAATCAAAGAAGAAGTTAATAACAAAACTAAAGACTATAGCGAAAACATATAAAGATTAGAAGACAATATAATCAATACAAACAATAGAATAGATAAAATATATGAAATATTAGGGAAATACAATATAGAATTAGAAATTTAAAAACAAAAGGAAAACAGCTTATAAATAATTACATAGAGAATAATGATTTAGAAACAGAAAATTAAGAAAAAATAATTTGTCAAATATCTAGAGTAAAGCCAACCAAAAGTCTTAGAATACCCATAGAAATACAAATAAATAAAATGATAAAACTAAATTTAGTAGCTTTAATAGACATAGTGTGTGCATTTAACATAATTAGGAAAGACTTAATTCCAAAAGACTGTATATAAAAACTAGAATATGAAATAAGAGGTAGTCTAATGGACGGCAGTAGAATAGAATTTGAAGAAAGAATTTTTTATGATTGTAAGATTAAACTTCAAGAAAGACAGTATAGTTTAACAACTACATTAGTAGATATGTGAAACAAACTTTAATTCAACTATTATAAGTTTTTTGTTTCTTATTAAATGGAAATTTTAGTTACAAAATCATTTTGATCTCCCTTCTTTATTCTAGAATACTCCAACAAATTTCTATCTATATTTCTAAAGTTTTCCATGAAATTTAACCTAATCGAGATTATTAATCGATTTAGATAATGTTTGGACCCCTAGAACGTGCAAATAAGGGAAGGTCCTCATCCTTAAATTTTTCATCATCAGAGGTGTCACACTGAGCTTCCTTAACTGTATTGAGGGCTATGTGTTTTTCTTTCCTAGGGTGAGGTAGGCTAAGCTCATATGTTTGAAGTGATCATTCGAGTTCTTCAATTTTAATTGCATCTAAGTCCTTACTCTCTTCAATAGCAGTAACCCTAGATCTAAATTTATGAGATATGGATCTCATCACTTTCTCACAATCTTAGCCCTTGGAATCTGCTCACCTAAATTGATACTAGAGTTGACTATATCGTTCAATTTAACATAGAAATCAGTAAAAGACTTATCATCTTTCATTCCAATTTCCTCAAATCTATTAGTCAACATCTGTAATTTTGAGTTCTTGACGGTCTTGGTTCCCTCATATTTCATTTCTAGAATATCTCAAACTTCTTTAGCAGTCTCATACATTGATACAGGTCTAAACTCTTTAGGTGACATAGCTATAAATAAAGCATTAAGGGCTTTACTATTCCCATTACACTTATCCAAATTAGCCTTAGACCAAATAAAAATATCGATAGGGCTAACTACACCTGCGACAATGGTAGTAGGAGTAGTCCAACCATTCTGAACACTCATCCAAGCCCGCTCATCCATAGACTTAAGGAAAACTCTCATTCTAACCTTTCAATAGGCATAATTACTGCCATTAAAATAAGGAAAAATAGACCATTATCGACTCATCTAGACAAAAGGTCTAGGATCGCAAATAAGACTCTTATACCACTTGAAATTTAACCTAATCAATTTAAATAATATCTAGACCCTAGAAAGTGCACAGCAAAATTAAAGTAGCAATTAAAAGTAACAAGTCATTTTTTAATTATTTAAAGATGATTATTCAATCACCTCAATTTATCCTATTTGAATTACCACAATTTGAAATACGAAAGCATTAAAGAACACTAAATTGATCATGGAGAAAACTCATTGCAAATGATAAAAAATTTCAGACACTTTGTTAATTAATAATCTACTATAAACGAAACAACTTATAGTATGGTTTAGACTCGACTAACTCTTAGTTCCCTTTGACATTCTTTTCTTGGAGTCATCGTTGATCCTAGTGGATTGCATGCTCCTTACACCATAGACCGACTTTTGGAATATCACATTGGCCCTCCTAGACTGCGTGCTTTTCAAACCAGCTCCCGACCCTTGGTATATTACCTTAGACCTCCTGGACTGCGTATTTCTGCACCAACTCTCAATCCTTGGTATCGTTTATCTCTAGTAGATTGGGTGGTTTAGTATTTGATCATAAGACCTCCTGCGGTTTGATCTTGTGATTTGATATAGAACAAAGCTTGATCAACAAAATATGTTTTAGATGAATTTATGGATCAAGTAATCTGTGGTGGTTGAATTTTGGAATCAATTGATGCTTTGGATCATCAAAGAATTGATCTCTTTGGAATAATATCCAATTCAACACACTATGAGATGTCTATGGGGTTCATTTTATATAGGAAAAAGTGTTTGGAATGAAAATGATTGAAAAATTAGTTTTTAACGCAAATATGGAATTCTGGACGTCGACCGCCACTCGAGAGCTAGGCAAGCGGCGTGCCTATCGCTCAAGTGCCAGTCTAGTGCTAGGCAGGTTATAGATGTTCTGCTTTTGTCACTCGAGCACCAGCTAGGCAACAAGCTAACGAAAATGAGTCCTTCTCGACATCAACATCTTCAAGTCCGAATCTTGATATTCTTCTTATATATATATTTTTGGCTTCTTTTTTAATTCTATCAACCCCAAACAATACTTACCATAACTTGGACTATTCTAAACCTATTTTGACTTTGATTACAATATAAATATATTTTAATACAACTCTAATAAATTATTATTTCTTCTTAGGAAATTACCAATTACAAAATAGACTTTACGTTCCGCAAATCTCTTCAAAGTTTTGTCAAATGTATAGTATGGACACAAACATTGCTAGTTGGTTTTAATCTTTGACTCTTTCGTGTCTAACAGATCCAAATAGTGCAACATACTTCTATCATTTTTCAAAAGTGTAAACATTCTTAAATATCTCAAACTCATATATTGAAATTTATATATATTACTAGAGATTAATGATGGAATTTAACACGTATTTTTAAATTAAAGATGAAAATTAATATGTGGGCAAAATTGGTAGACAAAACTTGAGAATCACCTATTTTTAACTTGTTTGTATCCATACTTAATCCCTAGTCCTTATCACGGAGACAAGTTCTCTCTTCCATGAAAGCACATTGAGTTCTTCGACTATTTTCTTGTACAAATCTCAACTTATCAAAACTCACTCCTCAAATCTCTCTTATATCCTATTTCTATTTACCTTTATTCGTCCACATTTTGTTTTTCAAATGAACAGATGTTATAATACTTGTGCAGATTAATATAATTATGTTAGATTTACTTATAAGGCCAATGTGATTTAGGATAATTATTTTATCATAATAGTGTTCGTGTACGGTATTGAATAACGATTTATTATGAAATGGATACATATTTATTAGGGAATTGTCAACCTCTTTTAGATATGAATCTATCTGATTCTGAAGGAAGGAACTTGCATCAGTATCTCAATTTCAATTCAAACATGGAGCGTAAATCTTTATAACTACCAAAATTTTAGTTATCTGAATAATGGATCTACGAGTGAAGATTCCAACTACAATAGTCACATAGTAATGAAATATAACCAAAGTATATATTTTTTTAATCAGATGTTGAATCGATAATCTAAAGAAGAATTAGGCCAAAAATTAAGATACATTCTGGGAAAATCAAACTTCCATCGAAGAGAAGCAAATGAAAGGCTTTCATAAAAATTCTCAATTCGAAAGACAAGAAAGGCCAGTCAAGAAGGCCTATTGATATTAAAATTTCTTAAATTAGATGTTCAAGAATTTAATTAATTCAAAATTTTCGTTTATATTTTTTACAATATTGATATTGCTCCTAAAATTATAGTAATTTAGACGATATATTCTTTTTTATCAAAATATAAAGGGGAGTGAATCATTCATTTAATTTGTACCAAGAAAAGATAATTATTATATTTCCATTAACATGGTCGGAGGACCCCCAAAATTTGTGATCACGACTCTGTAATATAGAACAAATACAACTCATATTAGCCATAATTGTATGTTACATAAATCTTGTCGAATGTCAAAGTGGCCTCATTTGACAATTATTTGTGTCTACATGAACAATCTCATGTGATATTGTCACATTTCTATAAGATACCAATAGTAAAAATTAAAATTATTTTCACATCTTATATGAACTAAGGGTGTGTTTGATTGACATGAAAAACGTCTCTTAAAAAAGAAAATATTTTCCTTGTTTTGAGGAAATTAAAGCTACCCCTATAAAAAAAAAGTATTTTCCTAAAAAACAAGGAAAACTAGACATATTTTTAAATGTTGGAAAATATTTTCTTTAAAAAAAAATGGTAATCAAACACTCCAAAAGTTGGTATTTGGGTGAAAAAATGCCATTTTCCAATAAATATTTTTTTCAATCAAACACACCCTTATATGCATATCATATGAAATTTGTTGCAGCTATAAGATATAGAATTAATTAGAGCAACAATTATTTTTTATTAAACAACTCATCCAAGATCACAATGGTGACAATCAATCAAATGGTGGAAGGAGTCGCGTGCCCACATAGAGTACACAAAATACCTTCAACTTTTGCTATTTGTAGGAATATATTTAAAAGACATAAATTATTTTTATATATCCACCTATAAATTCTCATATGAATTTCCTAATGCAGGGAATCTACAAAAATCGATTCCAATATATAAGGAAAAGTTAAATATTTCACTGAACTAATTTTTTCTACTTAGCCCCTATTTGACAATGATAACCATTATTTGAAAACATTTTTTTTTTCTACATATTTACTTTTAACCATACATTCTCTTAAAAATTATTATTCAAAATATGATTTTTCCAATTTAATGATCGTCGAACCGTGGCTTAATTGACTGAGATCTATCTAAAAAATAAATTTTTAGAATAAAAAAAGGACAACTTACAAAAATACCTCTAAAATTAAACATCTTTTGAAAAATCATATAAAACATATTTCGAAGTAAAAAATACTTTCTAAGATTAAGTGTCGATTTTTATATTAAAAAGTGACACAATTTCACTTTTTAATTTAAATATCATTTTTTTATTAAAAAATAAAAAATAATATAAAAGTGACATTAAAGTGCTGCTTGTCACTTAAAAAAGTAACGAAATTTTCTAGAAAGTGACAAAAAAAAGTAAAAAAAGTGTGTAAAAAAGTAAGCGTCGCTTGTTTTATTAAAAAGTGACACAATGTCACTTTTTAAAGTTAGTGTTACTTTTTTATTTCACTTTCATGAAAAAAGTGATGCTTGTCATTCAAAAAAAGAAGTAACAAAAATTTTAAGAAAACAATAGAACGACAAACACTAAAAGACAGTGACAAAAATTCAAAAAAAGTGACAAATTCAAAAATGTGAAAAATATTATAAAAAAAGTAATAAAAATTCAAAAAAGTAACAAAGAACCAATTAAAATAGTATAATCAGTTCAATAAAATTACATAAACAAATAAAAACCCGCCAAAACACTGATTAAAACGTCAACATCTTGAAGTCAATTCACCACCATCATCATTTACCAACTCAGCCAACCTACTGACCTATACTTAAGTCAATCTTATACAAATTCGATGCTCAATCAGGTAAGAAAAAGGCCAAACAATGTGTTTACTCAAAAAGGTGAATGTTTATGGAGTTCTTTCTTTCAATTCTATCTTAGAAAGAAAATAAAGCTGAATTCAGAATTCAAGAAGAGTGAGCTACTGCAGAAATGCTTCAAGTGTCTATAAAATGAATGCATAAATAAGAAAATAAATTAAAATAATTAATGGTCTCATGTTCATGTTCAAATCCATCATCAAAATATAGCCCACACGACAAGAACTAAAGCAGAATCAAGAAAATTGAACATGTGAAAAACAAAACCCTAAAATTGAAATTAATATTAACAAAAAATTCCCGAGTAGGTAGAAGTCCCAAATTTGAAATAATAATCTTGCCCTATCTACTAAATATTAGCACCTCTTGCATGTTTGATGTTCCCAATTCCCAAAGACTCTGAGGAGCCCTCCAAATGTCGAAAACACCATCAGCACTGCCACCGTAACTAGAAAGAGACGGAGGAAACATATAAGAAAGCATACGAGGAACTGAAAGAATGAGGAATTGATGAAATTCAGGTTAAAAATAAAAAATAAAAAATTGGAAGCTGATGTTATGAAAAATGGAGATGAGGGTACGGTGGTTGAGGTTCTGGTGTGACTGTGGTGGGATTTGTGGATGTGGATTATGATATGGAGGAAGAAGATGAAAGTATTAAGGTCCCATTTGGTAGAGATTAAAATCTAATTAAAATTGAAAATATGGTTGTTATTGGATCTCACTCTTCTAATAAAAATCAACAATAACGGCTAATTTTTCAATTTTAATCCGATTTTAATATCTACCTAACACGCCCTAAATACGGTGTGAGAGATTGTGCTACGTGTATAGAAGCCGACTGACAGTAGAATTCCAGATGAGCTGTTTAAAAAAAAAAACTGAAACAAAATAGAGAAATAAGACCCGTCAATTTTTACTCTAACCAAAAACAAAAATGAGAAACCTATCTCACTTTCTCACACCTACTTTCCCGTTGTCGAACCCAGGTCGTGAAACCATTAATTCCAACAACCTTCACCATCTCCGACTGCCGTCTATCCGTTGAACAACAAAGAAGCGAAAGTTTTTAACTTCGTAATATTACCGATTGCATAAACCATTTATTCCTACCAATTTCGCCCTCGGTTTCGTCGTAATCTCGAGCTGTCGTCAACGTCTTCCAACATGGAACTATCACTGATTTCATAGCGTTTGGACAAGGTAAGATGTGTGGGTATTTTAACAAATTATTTAGGGAAAATTTCATAAGTAAGAATATAAGTATGATCCATTTTAATAATAAGAAAACAAGTTTCAAACTTCAAAAATCATATTTTTATTAATTTTTATTTAACTAATTATATATTTAATTAATTAAATATATAAATATCACAAATATATACAATTTGGTCACAAATTCATTTATTTGTCACAAATTATTTCGAAATCACAAATCAAATATTTTATAGGTCACAGCTTATTTTCGAGGTCACAAATCAAATATTTTATAAGTCACAATTTATTTTCGAGATCACAACTCAAAATTTTAATATGTCACAAATTATTTTACGGTCACGATTCACAGATTTCAAAGGTCACAATTTGTTTATCGGTCACAAATCACAATTATTATAAGTCACAACTTATTATACAGTCACAAATTATTAGATTATTAGTCACAGATTAATAATTTCTTAGGTCACATATTATTTCTTAGTCACAAATTATCGAAATCATTGGTCACATATTTTTTATTGGTCACAAATTAACCAATTTAATGGTCACAATCAAACAACTAATCTGTGACTACCACCGACAATCGTCTCCACCATACCACACCATCACGACCAACCAAAAAATTCCTGAACCTACCGTCACCGCCACCACCACAATCACCGCCAACACCATCCCGTCACCAATCCACAACACCCGCCGCCACCGCCACCACTACCAACGGATTCACCAACCCGTTAAACCATCACCGCCACGACCACTGCCACCACCATAGCCCCCCACCACGACAATGCAAAATCACCACAAAACCACATAGCAACAGACCCACTGCCACAGTACCCACACACCAAAACTCCGGCACTACCAACCAACACCACTAATAATAGGTTCACCGCACCACAAAGCTACCTAAATCCACTGCCAAACCACATCACAAAGCTTGGATGGCGATGGATCCACCGCACCACAAAGCTACTTGGATTCACCATGCTAAATCACCCAACAAAATCGAGGCGGCACCATGGCATTGCAGATTCGAGAAGATCGGCGTTGCAAACCACCAATTCACGTCGTGAGTGGTTGTGACGTGAGGGAAGAGAGAAGATAAAGATGGTGAAAATGGTGGCTCTGCTGCTGATAAATGTAATTCATGCGTTGAACAAACGCCTTTATTTCGTAGTTTTTGGTTTGTTCGCGAGCACTTTTGAACGTTTTGATGTGTGTGTTCATGTTGTTTTATAGCCTAGATAACTTGGGAGGAAAAGACACGTTTTGGAGCTTGGAATGAAGATAAATGGTTACTCACAAAAAATGAGCATGGAACAATGATGAATGAAGAGAAAGAAAGGTGGAAAACTAGCTTGAAAAAGGGGCTAAATGCAAGGGGCGCTATTCTGGACGCCAAGGCGTGAGAAAATGTGGCCAAAACCAACAGGGAAGTGGGTGCCAAGGCGTCCAGTCCGGACGCCAAGGCGTCAAGAAAAAGCACAGCAACTGGCAAGAGTCAAGGCGCCTTGGTGCCCGGTTGCGGGTTTTAGATTTATACTGGTTTTAACATTCTTTTTCGGCCCAAATCTGATAAAACTCTCCCAAAACTCGACTACATATAAAAGAGAGTATCTAGACTTAGTTTAGGAGGTTGAGCAGCCAAGAAACAAGAGGAGGAAATAAAAAAAGATTGCTGAAAATTCTTTGGACTGTTGAGGCCAATTCTGGACGGCTGGAAGAAGTTCTTGAAGATTGGAACATCAAGAATTGAAGAATCAACGGAGGAGAGCGTGAAAAATCGAGGGGGAATACCTTAAAAACAGTTTTTTCTCTCTTTACTGTATGTTTTTTATTGCAAATCATATGGATCTGGTCAATTTACTTATGAGCTAATTCTTTAGATTTAGGGTTTGATTGTAATCGACTTGAGACATGTTTTGATGTTCATTTAATTATCTCTTTTGGGTTTTCTGTGGAGTTATTTATATTATTGAGTTTAATGCATTTAATTACTTGATCAATAACTGGATAATTTGATGCTTGAATTTTGACGTTTGAGAGAGGGAAATTTAGGTGTGATCTAGAATAACATAACCTAGGTTTCGTAGAGTTCGAGAGAAGATACGAATCTTTGAGGCATATTTGAAATGAGAACCATGCATGTGTAATTTCTATACTTCTAATTCGAAATAGAGATATTAGGATTAAATTATAGAATTGGTTTCTATTTATCGCTCGAGGAGGGAATATGATCACTTTAGAGGTTATTGCCTATAAATTGTAGAAAATCTGATTGAAGTAACACGATAGGTTGAGAAACATTGTCGAGAGTGTGATGAAATCATTCCGTAGGTATTTACAATTTGACAACTTCTTTGAATTTTACTTCCACCTAGACACAAATTTTATTCAACTTTCATTAGTTTAAAATTCACACCATTGATTCCATTAAAATTGTCTAAATAAAGTGAAAACTAAACCATTATAGTACTCGATAAAAATCAGATATAAATTCATGTGGGTTCGACATTCTCCACTTCATCACTCTATTACAAAACTTGACACCGTACATTTGTGGTATAAAATTACGTTAAACAAAATGCGTATCAGCTACCTCTGTGGAGAGTGATACGAGAGAGAGAGAGGGGGAGGAAGAGAGGGTGAAAATGGTTTGGTGACTAGGGTTTTATTTTATGTTTAATTAAACAACTTCTAATATTTATTTTAATTAAAATATTAAATAAGTTTTTTGAATTTTGAAATGTTAAACTTTTTTCTTGATTTTAGAATTTAGCATTTTTATAGTAGGGTTATGTGTAATTACCACAATTATTTATGGGTATTTTCAGGGGCGGAGCCCATTCAGATTTTGGGCCAGCCCAAATAGCCACAATTTTTTTTAAAAAAAGAAAGAAAGTATAAGACCACTAGCCCAACCAGCCAAGAATGAAGAAACCCAAATCCAATCCTAGGGATTCAACTTTTCAACCTCTCAATCTCTGATTCTCTTCGACGGTCGACACCAGTGAGTCACAGACGGACTTCAATCTCTTCTCAACCTCTCACGAACTCTCACCCGCTGCTACCTTCCTCCAATCTCGGAATCTCTTGCTATTCCTTTTCATTTTCGAGCCCTAGAGTCCTAGACGGCAGTCGGCAGACGCCTTCGATTCCACCGGAAATTCGACTGACAACAGCATAGCAGAAGAAGAAGGTGAAGCCCCCGAGTCCATCTCGTTTCTTTGTTTTAATGTTTGCCCTCTGTTTTAACGTTGTTTTATCTTTGCCCTTGGTTTTAATGTTTCAATTTTTTCCAGTATTGCTCTGTGAATCTGTAATTCTGTGATAGTTTAGTTATGAGCAGGTGTTCTTGATTTTAGGAACCACATATTGCTTGGACTTGGTTTGGTTCCTCCACATATTCCAACTTTAAAAATCTGATTTGGGAAATGCTCCGCCCCTGGTTCGAAAGTCATTGGTCGGAGATGTTAGCATTCTCCATAAAGTGTTTACCTTTTTAGACAAATGGACTCTCATTAATTTTGATGTTAAAAGTGATAATGAAAGTGAAACTTGTAATGGGAATGGTAGACCGATTTCTTGTGGGGGTGAGGAGGAGGAGCAGTTTTGATGGAAATTAAACTGAACGCCAATCCTGGCTAAACACTCGGCTTGGACAAAATTGTGCCCACACTGAACGCCAATCCTGGCTCCGTCCCCGGGTATTTTCACTCAATGTACACGTTTTGATGTGCTAAGATATTTGTGTTTTTGAACAAATTATTAATGTTTTGTTGAAGCAAGCGAGTAAGGTTTTATTCCTCGGAATTAGCTAAAAACTGGGGGAGAGGTAAAAAGGGGACATATTAATCACTACATTGGCACCAATTCATCTTTTGTAGCAGTGATTCTACTCAACTTCTTCATCAACAACGTTGGAAGGTTACTATCGGATTTTTTTGGGTGTAAAACGGGCTTTTTATTTTGAAATCGCACTCAATCTGATTGTTGTGAATGAATTATTTTCAACTCAACTCCTTATAATTTATTTATTTTTTCAAAATTGTTGTTTAATCTTGCTCTAGCAACAGTGAATTTTTCTTCGACAACCTTTGTCTTGAATTTTTGATGCAGTTGTTTATGGTGTTCTCCTTGCCTTCAAAAACTGGCCGCCCTCAAGCGTAATAGGTGAAATACCCAGGATCAAAATCACTGTACCCCAGGTGGCTCCACCCCTGAAGTTCACTGGGGCTGTAATTGTTATTTATGTGGAAAATATGAGCTTTATCAAGCTTCATTTGTGCTGTTTTCTGTTTCATTGAGTTTGGTTTTAACTTCTACACTTTATTGCTGCAGAATTTAGTTTCAAGAATGATAGCGGCTATATCTTGGGTTCCTAAAGGGGCCTCAAAGACAGTCCCTGTTGTGGCTGAGCCTCCTACTAAAGAGGAGATTGAAGAGATCCTGAAGAGTGGTGTTACGGAGAGACGGTAATATTTTTTTCTAATATTCTTGTTTCATTTTACATTATTGAACTCGTGGTTTGCTGACTCTTCCCATTTTGGTTTGTGAGAATGGACTATGGATTTAGACTGGGGAGGAGGAGCAGGGTGGGTTTTGCAGTTAAGGGCATTTTATAAGCAGGCCTGGGGTTTGAGTTAACTCCTGTATAACATTTTTTCTGCTGATTTAATGAAAGAAGTTTTCTTGTATCATGTGCAGTGAAGATAGTGAAAATGCAGAAGATGACGAGGATATGGAAGTTGATGCACTTAAGCAAGATGAAGTTTCTCATGCAATGGCTGCTGCTAATGCACTTGGCAAGGCTTCCAAGAGCACAAATCAGGAAACTGACAGCATAGCAGATGCTCTGAAGGAACTAGACATGGATTACTATGATGAAGAGGATGATGGTATCTTCGAGCATTGAATTGTAGTAATTTTTTCCCCAATATGGACAATTTCCTACCCTACTTCTCTATATTATGATCAAGTTATAACTATATTAAAAAGCTGGTTGCAGACCTAGCTTAAGGACAAAATCACAAAATGATGTTCTCTAATTGTCTTTTCTACAAACTAAAATGTTACGTCCTCACGTCTCCATAAATTACTGTTGTGAAAATAAATATTTACGAATTTTGCTGAATTAGTGACGAAAGCTTTACCTTGTGGATTATCAACTTGTCAATAAATAATCTAATTATCAGAAATGAAAAACTAGAAGAAAGTATAATATGATATATTTACTTTATAACTGAAGAGATCACAAAATAAATTTAAGCATTTGTTTAAGAATGGTTCACAAAATATAATCAGTAGAAAGGGAATATTAAAAATTCTCATGCCTACTAATCACATAATCCCCGTCAAAAACCCCAAGTTTAATACAGCGTACGATATTGTTAGGGCAAGATTTTAGTTGATATCTCTTTCACCAAGAAACTCCATTGATGGGGCAAGTGTGGATCCAGTGATCTATGATTCTTTGGTGATTAGTGTCTACTTAAACTGCTAATTCAATAAGTGGGAAGAAAATTACTCAATCACCATGTGTAATTGACACTTGTATAGTACTTGTAAGGGTATTTTTTTCCCAACGGGACAATAAGAAGCAGTGAAAGTGTAAATCACTTTTAACTTGTTTACCCTTTAATACAAAATTTTCTTGTGAAATCAGGTGTTGAGTTGTTTGGCTCGGGGCTTGGAAACCTATATTACCCTAGCAATGATGTAGATCCATATCTGAAGGATAATGATGTATGTTCCCTTTTATCATATACTGTCTGGGAATATATTAATTATTTTTCGTTTCCCTTCTTTCTTCTTGTTATTTTTAATCTTCCTTCCTTTTACCCATGTGTGTATGGAATTTATTCCTCTCAGGATGATGATTCTGAAGAGGAAGAGGATACAACCATAAAACCAGAGGATGCTGTCTTAGTTTGTGCACGCAATGAGGATGATGTCAGTCATCTTGAGGCAAGTAATAGTTAGGGATTAAATTCATTGAAGTACCTAGACTGTTTCTGTTTTAAAAATTACCTGATCGTTCATAACTGAACTCGATCTTCAATAATAGGTTTGGATACTAGAAACCACGACAGATGGTGATTCTAACATGTATGTTCACCATGACATCATCATCCCAGCATTTCCATTATGCACTGCATGGCTTGATTGCCCGCTTAAAGGTGGAGACAAAGGTATGACTAGATATATATTTGTTGGTATCTCAGAATTGGTGTTTGAAGCACGCAGCTTAAATATTCTCCTTTTCTTGTATGGTCTGTATGACGTAGCTTTATGAGTACATGTGTTTATATGTTTTACACCACTGATGGTTCTTTACTTCTCTTGATAATAATTTTATTTTCTTCTCTTGCGATGTTATGATGAGCACGTAGTTTCTCAAGATTATTTATTTATTTTTAAATCCTTCAGATAATGATTTTATGTATATTGCAGTAGTTGTAGTTCTTAATGCCTGGTGCTTTTGAATCATAATCTGTTGCAGTTGGCTCTATTAGTTACAGATGCTGTCAAAGAGTTTTAAGCAAAACAATAAAGAGACATATTACATGAACTAGGTGATTTGGAGCGTAGCACCTGTGTTGACACAAAATAACATGATATTGATATGGGTGTAGAGTCCATGTCAGATAATGCACTTAATCAGTTCACACTGTTGACTTCTTCTTTGAGTATACTTAATGGAGATGAATGGCCTTAAGGGATATTATCTGGATCTGTCTTCTGGCCTTCCATTCTTACAAGACAATGGACTTTCTCCATTTCTGGCCTTACAAATGCTGTGGTGGAACAGATCTAGGGTCTTTTTCATGCTGTATGTGTTATGCGGTGTTGGCTTAGAAGTGACAGAAACAGGCTCCAGTTAAAATGGTCCAATTAATTATTTAATGCACATGAATGATTGAATTATTATGAATAGTAAGATTCCAGCCCATCTGCTCATTTTTTGGTTTTACGCCCCATACTCTTCCTCAGCCAGGCTTGGGCTGATAGCAGAACAAGTACAAGTATTAGAAGCATAACAAAAATGCTTTCCTTGTCATTAATGTGTTTACCTTATGTGTAACATGGAAGACCTATTGAATGAATGTAGGACATATATTTGAATGTTTGCTGGGGGGGGGGGGGGGGGGGGGGCCCCCCCCTTTATTAGATGGTCATTATCGAATTCATAAAATTTGGACTTGTGTCCGTGCATGACTTGGCCAAGCAAACTTGATGACAAAGGACATTTGTATCTTTTATCTTCTCTTCAATGGTGGAATTTCAATGAGAAAAACCACTAAAATTGTGATTTTAGTTTATTGCATATAATAAGAGAAAAGTATCTTTTTAGATGCTTTTATTGTTCCTATTAACATATAGTACCATATAGTTTATGTATAAATTGCAGTAAAGCATAGTTGTATGTCTCAATCATTAAGGATTACAAGTAGAGTAGTGAAATTTGGCATATCCAAGCATGGGTTTTTAACACTTTTGCCTTGCCCATACATTAGAAAATTTAGAAATCATGTGGATCAGATGTTTCTGCACTGTATCTGACACTCACATGCTTGATTCCATGTAACAGAGGTCTGTTTGTCTTTCTTGAGTTGCTTTGTTGTTGAGTTCATAATAGTATGATAGCTGTAGCTTATCCATCCTACTTGTAGAATACAATTCTCAAATCAAAACTTAATGTCTCTTCCAATTTATTTTGGCAGTAGGCATGTGCTACTTTTCCTTTCGTTATCAACCTTAATAGAACTTTCTATTCAAGTTTTAACATCTTTTATTTATTTGTTATTATTATTTAGCTTTAAATGTACCAACTTACTCGTGCAATTCAATTTTTTGGAACACAATGTAAATGTATCTGCTTGTGTCGAGTGGAGTGCCACAATCCCATTCATCATTTTTTATCTACTATAACCCAAAACCATAGCACTGGCAACATCTCCAGCATAAATGCAAGGAGGATGTATAGCTAATATAGTATCTTGTGGAACAGGATTTTATCGTCTCTATGTATAGTGAACAGATGGAACTTGGATGGTCTTGCTTTAAAGATTGTATAAAGACTTTATTTTATATCTGTCAATGTTCAAACAATCTCTATCCAGTCTTTTTTTTGAGGTTTGAAATTCTTTTTAATATAAAGGTAGCTCTTGACATGCAAGAAGTGTGATTTTAGCCTTTTAGGCCATCAAGGGACCTTGGAAGCTTTTGTCATTTTTATCTGTTTAAATTTGTTCTTACAAGTCACAATTGATGTGTCAAGTCTTGAATTTCTGATGCTATCATTATATTTTTTCAATTAAAGGTTGTAATAATTTTTTTTTGTAATTGAGCCATGTTTGTTTTCTATCTGGTTAGTCTTTTCTTTTCTCCTTCATCAATTATAAATGTGTCAATAGGGAACTTCGTCGCTGTTGGCGCAATGGATCCGGCTATTGAAATATGGGACCTTGATATTGTATGTTCTTGTTACCTTTATTTTCATGACTAATTTAAGGGAGATGTATTTTCCTAAATAGTTATCTTCTTGTTTTGAACTCTCAGATGGATGAAGTTCAGCCATCTTTTGTATTGGGTGGCATCATAGAGAAGAAGAAAAGGGGAAAGAAGGTTTGCTTATAAAGTTCTGCCTAATAGCCTTCGAAACAAATATTTGCTGCTAGTATCTCGATGTATTGCATTTTTGTTGATCTTCATGTTTGTCCCTTATGAAGTCATCTACTTCATTTATTCCATGAGAATGTTTGGCTAAAGTGAAAAGTAAGTAAAAGTTACTTTAAAGTAAATTTGCAATTCCAAATTCCAAACATGTTATAATAAGTTACTTCTCTATAAATTTGAAGTAAAAATGTTATTTTTTGGATAATACCTTACCTGAATGTCAAAAGTAAGTAACTTATGCTGCTTATATTCTGTATTGGTCCAATTAAAGGGATATACTTGCACCTATAGTTAGTGACATTCTTAAGATATCCCTATCCTAGGTGAAGCGGTTACTTATTAGTTACCTTGCTTGCATTTCTTCATGTTCTCTTTAGCTCTGTAAAGCTCAATTGCAGTAGACTTTTTCGTTTGGGTTTTCCTTAAGATGTGCAATATCTCTTGTGATTTAGAGTTGACTCATTCTTGATCAGTTCATACTATTGCAATGCCATTTGATGAGAACTTCATCTTAAACTTTGATTATTATGTGGTTTTTATATCCTTTTTTGCGCTAAACCTCAGTAAACTTTAGTAATTTCATTCTTATTGGCATGCATGTTGGATTGGTTAGAAAATAATCAAATATGCAACTGGTAGCCACACTGATTCAATTCTTGGACTTGCTTGGAACAAGGAATACAGGTTTAGGAATTCTTCAGATAATTTCATTTGTTTATATATATAGAATGGTCTCCTTAGAAATCTAATGTTCTGTTATTGGTTAATTTATAAATACATGCAGGAATATACTTGCCAGTGGGAGTGCAGACAAATTGGTTAAGATTTGGGACGTGACTACTGGGGAATGCAACCTAACCATGGATCACCATACAGACAAGGCAAGAATTGTAACTTAGCATCATTATATTTTGTTTTGTTATGTGATATTTTTAGCTGGTCACTTGGGCATTTCTGAAGTTTCAGTAGCAGCAGCCTTTTACCAAACTTTTAAATGCAGTCCGTGTTTCTGATTCTCATCTTGACTTTTTCTTCTTTATAAACTTGTTTAGAAATGAGGAAAATCCCGACACAAGTTACATTGATTTCCAATAATTTTCTTAAAATGTGACATAACAATTAACTATGTTAATGGCAAACACTTTCAACTTGAGCTTAAGTTAGGCTTTGCGTGGACTTTGGTTTTGAAAGCTCAATTGGTGGAAATTCACATTTGGGATGTTAGCTTGTTAGAAAATATGTCATCATGTTTTTGGCAATTTACCATGTGATACGAGGTGTTTGGTGCTCATCTGGTGCTTAAAATAGTCAATTGCATAAAGGTTTGAATTAAACGGTTTGATGTGTCTTCGCTTTTGGAAAATGCTTATTAACTTTTAATTGAAATTACAATATTTGGATTTAGGATTCTTTATGGACGTAACATGTATGTTGGACTTACGTTGGATAATTCTAGTCATATGGAAAAGTAGGAAAGAAAGATTACTGGATATTTTCTAATTTCTAGTCTAGCTGATAATTATCATTACATTCAAGATTGGAGAAAACACCCAAGTTGTTATCTTAGCTTAATTTGGAAGTTTTGCACGTGCGATATTTGATATATATCCTGATGTAATTAAATTGTTTATATCTCACGGCAAAACTTCATTGCTTCTGCAATATGTTGTGATCCTGTTTCATGCCTTCAGGTCCAAGCTGTAGCATGGAATACTTTTGCACCTCAAGTCCTTCTCACCGGATCTTTTGATCATTCAGTAGTTATGGTACTGAGACAACTTGTGCTAGTCATTCATATGACCTGAGACACTCCTTGATTTGTGTTCAGTATTGACAACTTATAATATATATGGACATTGTAGAAAGATAGCAGGATACCCTCTCACAGTGGATTTAAATGGTCAGTCACTTCTGATGTTGAAAGCTTGGCGTGGGATCCGCACACTGAACATTCTTTTGTGGTCTGTACATCACATTTTATTTCTTACAGTTATTTTTTGGTTCACATTTTTAACGGGCAAAGCCTGTAAGTAATCTTGGAAGTGTGAGTTTTAATGTATTTGATAAAGGAACCCGAATGAAGTATTGTCTTCTGATTGTTTTTTCTCAGGTAAGTCTTGAGAACGGTACAGTTATAGGTTTTGATATTCGCACTGCTAGTTCTGATCCCAAGCCAAGTTTCACTCTCCATGCCCATGACAAAGCAGTTTGCACAATTTCATTCAATAGCTTGGTCCCAAATGTATAGATCTCCACTCTTTGTTTTTTCCTTTTACTTTTTAAGCTTTGATTTCCGATTGTTTATGTACCCACTTTGCCTTTGTAGGTACTTGCAACTGGTTCCATGGATAAGACAGTAAGTTCCACTATTCTCTTTTACTTTAATAAACAATTTAGACTCCTAGTGAATATATTCAGTTTATATCTTATCTTGAACGGTGTTGTTTATTCTGCAACCTTTTTCCATCAACTGCAGGTGAAACTCTGGGATTTAACGAACAACAAGCCTTCGTGCATTGCATCCCAGAATCCAAAAGCTGTATGTTTCCTTTGCCTAATTATTTTTTGAGAATTGGATGCATAATTTGTCGAATGAATGTCTTTTTTATGGATGGGTGTCAGGGAGCTGTATTTTCAGTTTCCTTCTCAGAAGATGCTCCCTTCTCACTGGCCATAGGAGGCTCCAAGGGTAAGCTGCAGGTAAGAATTAACTTCCTATAGATGTCTTTGTATATATTATTGCCAACGCCTTCTTTCCCTGGTTGAATCACGTTGTCTTTGCTAAAATATTTGCAGATGTGGGATCTGTTATCAGACACCGGGGTTGCTGGAAGATATGGGAAGTATATCAATGAGCTAAGGCGCCGCCCACAATCCTGAAGGATAGGACTCAGTTTCAGGTTGGGACGAGCAAGAAGTGTTGGCTGGCTGGTTAGGCATACACCTGGAAAATCCAATTACAATTATACAATGCCAAAAAAAAAAAAAAAAAAAAAAATTCAAAATTTTAGTTTAGTGAAGATAAATCTTCAATATAATAGCACCCTGCCTGGAAGAAGATCGAGTCGTGTCAATTTTCCAATTTTGAGTATGAACCTGCCCTGTAAGTTATAGAGTAAATGATTGGGTTTTTACTTATTGATTGCAGGATTTTGTTTCAGGTGAAAAAGACTGGTAGTTCTGATTAATTGAAATTCTGTTTATACAGTATGGACTTTTGTATTACTTTCTACTTCGTTTCGTTTGAAAAGATACAGGTTCTTTATGTAATGCAAATTTGTCCAATTTTTCGTTATTTCTTGTAGGGATTGTCAATGTCTTGGGCCACCCTTTAGCCCGGTTTGTAAAATCTTGACCCGAACTGGTCATGATCCTATATTTATATGGTGCCGGCCAGCCATCCGACATGAGCAGTCCAAACAAGGCCGAGGTGTAGGACCATTTGCCCTATGGACGGTTCTCCACCCGAGGGCATAAAATTGGGCCGCTATGAAAATTTGACAAGCCTTTACAATAGCATGCAACTGCCGGAAAAAATGTTGAAGAGTAGACATTCCTAACCATACATTAAGTTCTTAAAGATAATGAACTCGAAAACTGAGAGTTGATACTACAAATCTCTCCTATAATCTCTTCAAGGGAAAGATCATCTTTAAGTATAGATGCGTGAGAAACCCCAGGAAGCCTGATTACTTTAAGGGGTTGATTTTTCTCATTAGCCCACGCATTTTCTGCTGCTAGCAAGCTTATCGTATTCACCGTGCCATCACCATCTCCGTAATCCACCTCTGGGCTCTCGTCAAACCCACAATCCCCATAAAACAATGTTTCCGGTGTATTGACATTGCCCCCAATTATGCACGTAATAGGCACTTCGGGTGCAACAAAGTTTTCAACCAAAGGTAAAATACGTGATTTATAAGGCTGGACTCCTTCAGGAAACCCGATATCCTCGAGAAACTGCACGATATCTTTCGCAGAATAAGATGCATTTGGCGTGATCGCTAGTGGTTTTGTTGTGTTGAACACTTTAGGAGAGGGCATGAGCCATAAGTTACTCGAACAACTTCTTTGCTCTTCCCTTACAAACAACGGATTGACTAAGGGAACTCCGAGTGTATTCCCGGAAGCAAATGTGAGCAGTTCTTCGACAGTACCACCCCATGGGGTTGACAATGCGATGAAGTGTTTGATGTATTTTTGGCGCCAAGAAACCGGGTTTCGAATGAGTAGTTGGTGAACAAAAAGGCCTCCTAAGCTATGGGAAAGAAGGATTGTGGGCTTTCCTTCATTGGAATTGCTGGCTGTTTCTATTAGATTTTTGAGTTGTGTCAAGAATTTAGAGGCAACGTGGGAAGGGTGACCTGCTGCAGCTAATCCATATCGAAAATCATAGGGCGCCCCAAAGAGGTTTTTGCCATCCTCATAACCTATTTCTTCCAAAGATTTAATTAGGGGTTCCATGTACGATGTAATGTGCCTGCAAAATTGGAACATACGTACAAAGCATTAATATCCATGTTTGTTTAGGCTTAAAAAAAGATATGAGATTCAGAGCCCCCTCGACTATCCTCCCAATATATTTTTTGGCACATCGTCACATCATATCTTCATTTGAGCAAATGGAAAGAAACGTTAAAGATAAAATGATGAGTTGATTTGTCAACAATGAATAGCAAAAACAACCAAAGTGATAGCAAGTACGATGACACACATGAACTCTAAAAAAATCAACATTAAAATTGAAAACAAGTTACGTGTTCAGAAAGTAACTTCTAGCTCGTTGTAAAAAAAAAAAAATGTAGTTTTTAACCTTACTTTGAACAAATATGTTTGGAAACAAAATTCTCTTAAAAAGTATATTCATGAAAACACGTTATCCAATAATTAAGCTATCACAAGAGAACACTTCGCACCTGCATACTCAAACATATATTCGTCACATATTGATTCACTTCCAAAGTATCGCTAAACTAGCACGAGTCACTAGTATCCAAATCCAATTCATGTTACAAGACAATTTACTTGTACGAATGCAATTTCTATTGCAAAACATCCCTTCAAATTTTAAAACTTAGTGATTCGAATGCAACTTACTTGAGGTGAGGGTCAAGATATCGAAGGGCCCGAGTCGACCCAAAGTGAGGAACTCTTGTCTCGACACCAGGTGCATTATCGTAATCATCCTTAGCAAGATCATAGTAAATCATCATCCTTTCATTAAAGCATTTGGTGAAGGGTCCGAATAGTATACTCGGGGCGAACCAAAGCCTAAACCATCCTTCATTATCCTTTTTAATGGGGTACCATCTATTGCAAAACAAGCTTGAAGGTTTGTACTTTGGAGTCAACCTGGCTTCCAATTGGTTGCCTCCACTTCCTGGTATCAAGATCACAGGGTGCAGATTGGTTATGGATTCACAGGAACATAACATCACAGCCACTGAAAACATGGCCATGTGTATATGCAGAAGTAGCTCTGCCTTCATGGTGTAGGGAGAGAGAATGGGTTTGAGAAAATGGGTCGGGTGGCATTGGTTTGGATTGGATGGGATATGGAGTAGCAGACTAGCGGTCAGCAGTTTGTGGTGGGAAATTGTTCACGTTTTCATACTTCTGCCATAAATTGTTTTGGTGTTAAGGCCTTGTTTGGCCGTTATTATTTTGATATTATCATTTGTGCAATTGCTTGAAGAGGAAATTGTTGGGTTTTAATTTGTCATGTAGGTCTACATGTGTAATTAATCGTGTATTAAAGACTATCTTAAGGTTAAATCTATTTAAAGTGATCTAACAAAGAAATAATATTATAAGGTTATGGACATCTACTATATTATGGTCGAATTATGTGTAGAGACCAAATTTATTTGGATTGTATTTCATGATAGACCAAAATACATATGAAAATGTCTAATAGGCTTATGGTCCCCAATTCATACGTGATTTTTCATTCTATCTGTCATCACATCATCAGAAGAATATAGAAAGAAACCGTATTGAAAATGAAGATTAAAACCCCACAATCAAGAACAAGTAATCAAAATCAATAACCCGTAACTAAAAACAAGTAACAATCTTTGTTCTTTATTCCCAATAGATCAAGATATGTTCATCACTTTTAATTCTCTTGATAATTTGACATGGAGGATTTTGCCATTAAATAAAGGGTTTTAAATATATCAAGAATCTTGGGTTCAATTTCTAACAAGTGGTATTAGGGTCAATTTCATGTTAAATCATTGAGAATTAAGAAAGAATCTTGGGATGAAATTCGTACTTTGAATATAAATTTTGAATTTTAGATTTTTTGAAAATTATATTTTCAGAGTTAAAGAACTATAGTGGCGTGCTGTGTTCGCTAGCCGCCTCCTTACCGTTCGAGCGACGGTGCTCAATGCTCGCGTCTAGCACTTGAGCACTAAGAGCAAGCTCTTTGTAGCTCGCTAGGCATTAGGATGGTGCTTGAACGACAAGTTTGTTGCTTGATAGCCGCTTGACTGGCACTCAAGCAACGTATTCATTTAGATAGAAATGCTAGTTTGGGGAAAAAAAAAAATTAAAGTGACAATCAAATTCAAATTATGGTACTATTAGTTTCTTTCGGATGTCTAATATTCTAAAATAGATTAGTTGAAAACAACATCTTATCAAAGTAACATTTATTGTGTAAATTGATTTATTTGAAATATTAAGATGGTTGTGTACATGTAACTCATGCAAGTATTGACTGGTCTAAAAGAATGTCAATATTTGGTCGAGTTACAGGTACACATGTGGTAATAAATATGTGACAATTATATATATATATATTTTTTTCCATAATGTGAATAATTAGTCCAAAGATAAACTTAATGTTCGACTGGATTTATTATCAATATTTGATTATTACACCAATTGTATCACTTACAACTCTGTCCAAAGACTAAATGTCAATATTGTGTTCGACCTATGTTCTATTAAGTAGGAAGTATCCAGTCAGGAGCTTTGAAATTATCTAATTTTTTAATTGTAGAAATTATTAAGTAATTATATTTATCTATGATTTTAGTTTTTTGTTATGCATCATTTTATGGTCTTAAAATAAATTAATATTAAAAATTAACAAACGTTGTTTTAGAACCTTGGAATTAAAGCTTGGTAGTATGATTTTCCCGAATTAAAAGTTCGGTGACTTTATTGCAAGTTAGACTAAAGTTTAGTGATCGTGGGAGAAATTTGCTTTGTTGACGACTTGACAGGATATATAGAGATGGCCACGTCACTAGTTCTTCTAAGTGGTTGAATGGAAGGCTAATAGAGTGGCCTAATTGCTCATAAATTAAAGTATGTTAACGTGATTGCTCCAAATTAAAATTTAGTGGCATGATTGAAAGAAAGGATAAAGTTCAATGATCGCTGATGAATACTCCTTTACTGAGGATGGAGTTGTTAAAAGTTCAACCTCATTAAGATAAATTATGTTAATGTGGGATTTACCCTTTTTTTTTTCTCCTTACAAACTCCTATGCTGTTGTGCTATAATCTATTGTGGTAGATATAAACTATTTTCTATGGTGTTTGGCTTTTTTTTTTTTTTTTTTTTTTTTTTTTTTTCAGAGTACATTAGCTATCTATTCAACATTACTTTTTTGCAGGCCACATTATTTTCTACTATATATTAAAATAGATAGCCTAAGCTAGGAGTTATAGATTAAAGCTTCACTTCCTCCATTCTCCTCTTTGAAGTTTTTATGAAACACTCCAACTTGATACTTCAAATCATCAAAACAAACTGTTGCTATACGCTTTGTAAGCAAATCAGCCAATTGAACTTGTGAAGGACAATATTGTAAATTTACTTCTCCTTCTTTCTTAGCTTGTCTAATGTCATGAAACTTTACTTTAATATGCTTCGTTCTCCCATGATTGATTGAATTTTTTGCCATAGCAATTGTAGATTAATTGTCAACCATAATTGTAGTAGGATTGACTTAAACTTGATGTAAATCATTTAAGATTTTCCTTAGCCAAAGAACATGATTTATTGTTGTGGATGCTTTTTTTTTTTTTTTTTTTTTTAATAGAAGGAGGGCGGAACCTCCGAGAGTTTATTGATATGCCCTCACATGTACCAGAGGAATACTGTGGTTATATTCGGGAAATATAGAAAGCAATAAACAAGGAAGACTACTTCCCTTACAATGAAATTTTAAATGAAATTCCAACGGGAATTCAAATCAATACATATCAAGTTCTAAAGTAAGGTAACTCCCAGCTATCCGTGTGCAAAATTCCTCGAAGTTGAATTGGGATTTCATCTCCAATAGACAAATCCATTGTCGAGCCTTCACTTCCATTCTTTGCTAGAAAATCAGCTGCCTTATTTGCTTCTCTAAACACATGATGTACCTGGGCATTAAGCAACATAATCTTCTATGGTGTTTGGTTAAACGTTAATAGCCCAATATATATCACCGTACTATATAATGGACAAGCACAAGCAGAGACGGATCCAGGATTGGATCGGAGATTGGGCTACAAAATTTTTGACCGGGCTAATAGGTGAAAAAAAAAAAATTACGCATAAAAAATTTTTTTTACATAAATTTTTTTTTTTTGCCTTACTGGGGAGGACTGGGCTACAGCCCTGCCCAGCCCAGCCTCCCCTACATCCGTCTCTGAGCACAAGTAGATGTTTTCACAGGTACGATAATTCAAAAGCATATATGAAAGAATAAAATGCTATCATGTATGTTATTTGTACGTTTATGGAGGAGCGCTCTTGGACTAGTCGGTTTGGCCATGAACCTATTTTTTTTCCCATGAAGATGCTTTGTTAACGTCTTACTAGAGGTCTACTTGTAGGAAAACCCTGCATGGAATTGGTCATATGAAGGGTGGTGTATTCTTCTTTCTTCCCTTGGTCTTTCGTTTCATCATATTCCTAATAACTTCCAATTACAATGTATTAACTGTTAATGCACCTTTCTTTTATCAAATCTCAAGGACGAAAGGCCATGGGGAGTATCATCTGTAAACATGGATCTTCGGTCGGGAACGGAATACAAGCTCCGTGACTTTTCTAAACTTGGTATTAGCTTTCAATAAGTCTCTTTCTTTTTTCAAGCTATGACGGACTTGTGTACCAAGAAGATTTTGTTGATGGAAAACTTTGGGCTCGTCATCGATTACAAGCTCCTGCCCTTGCTTTTTGCATAACCAATATATTGTTAAAAGAATTCACGGCTGACAGTACATTAAACGGTGGCTCCAATACGACACGAAAACAAAATATATTTATACACAGGAATTGCTAGAATTTGAAATAGATCTACTGATTCAAAAGTTTGTAGTGGAGGATTGGGAAGCAGAATGTACTTCTAGAAAAACTCCTAAAAGATACCTTAATAAATTAACTAAATCACCCAATAATTAATATGTTGAAAACCCACATCTTTATTGATACCCAAAGAGAAAAAAACTACACAAGATACAATAATGAGAACTTTACACGTCGAAAAGCCAATATTTTCTACAAAAAATTCTAAGAAAATCTTAGGCCCTGTTTGATTGGGTGAAAAATTTGGTGTTTAATTGCATAATTTTTTTCATGAAATTCATTTTCACCCATTTTCTAGATACAACCATTTAAAGCACATTTTCATCTTTTATTTTCCTATGGGTATGGTGAGAAAATGTTTTTCATCATTTTTGTTTTTTTTTAACTTTTTGGCAATGGAAACATATTCTAAATTCAATGATAAAAAAATTTATCCATTTAATTGACAATTCACATGAAAAATAAAGCTAAACGAACACAAAAAAATTTCAAAAATTATCATTTTTAATTTTAATTTTTTTACTTTTTTGCAATTCAAACAAATTTTAATACAAATTGTGAAAAAATTTATCCCAAAAGGTAACAATTTGTATGAAAAATAAAGTCAAACGGATTATGTGGAAAATTATTTCAATCAAACACCATTAATTACAATTATCTCTAAAACAAATTTT
Source organism: Osmanthus fragrans (assembly GCA_019395295.1). Classification (NCBI taxonomy): domain Eukaryota; kingdom Viridiplantae; phylum Streptophyta; class Magnoliopsida; order Lamiales; family Oleaceae; genus Osmanthus; species Osmanthus fragrans. The sequence goes on from CM033351.1 coordinate 17,937,581, forward strand.
ATTCAATTTAATTCCCTGCCATTCATTTTTTTTCCACCCATTTTCCATCCTTGCAATCAAACGGATCCTTAGTAACAATGGAAAATTGATGAAACTTTCGTACCTGAAGATAGATCACTAAGAAATTGGTTCCTTGAATGGGTTGTTCGCGGCAAGGCTATCTGTGGTGGAAGATTTTGGGGTTGTGACATTCGTAATGGAAAGAAACCGTGGTGACATTTGAGAGGGAAGAGAATGATTTGGGGTTGGAAGGGTTTCAATTGATTTGGGAAAGGGAAAAGCAAAATTTTCTGTGTTGCTAAACGAGGGCAATTTAGATAGTTTATCAATTTTGAATTAATATACTAATTTTTTTTTTTTAAAAATAAAATTATTTTGGTCAAATGTTAAAATTGTAAATTGTAATATGAAAGAAGCTATTTAACCCAATTTTCACTATTGAAATTGTGCCAAGTGTATTTTAGTAATAAAATAATATTTTCTTTGATGTGTGAAACTCTTCATACATCAATTAAAATAAGTCAAGAATTTTATTATCACGATGCTCCTTAAACATCCCAAAAAAAATTCCTACTTTTAACACCCAAGATGACATTCTCAATTGGTTGGTGGAAAAACTACCTTATCAACCACCCAATTGTGATTTTCCATTTGGCAATTTTGTCACTCAAGTAGTCACCCTGAGTATTACTATAGATAATATGAATACGAGAATAAAAGATAAATTAACATATTAATTATTCCTTGATATTAACATAATTCAACTCACCACCTATTATAATGGCAACGAGACCAGAATTATTTCCTTACCAATTCAGTAATTCTACGTACAACAAATATCATTTTCACCGTTTCAATTATTCCTTACTTTCAGCCTTTTCTACTTTTCCCTTTTGAAGTAAGCCAATTTGGATAATGGATAGCAAGTTTATTCAAGTCAAATTTAAGTAAAGTAAGCATACAAGAGTTGAATTGCTCAATTATTATTTCACAGTAATATCCAAAAACGTGTCATTTTACTTTTAGTGGACTTGAAATCTTTGATAATTTGTATTTGTCAGGCCTCACGCATAAAACTAGTATTGACCCACTAAAAACAAGTAGGACGGCACCCCTAGATTTGTATTAAAACAATTTGCAAGCCTAAGACGCCCCCAGATTCGATAAAAATGATTGTTAGGAAAAATACAACAATGAAGAAAAAAAATGATTATGAATATAAAATTTGACGAAAACTTAAACACGAAAACAAATCGTTGTTTTCAAAGGATATTTGCCTCTTCTCACAATGTTTTTAATGATTAAATTGGCAAATAGTTTATAAAATTAATCAAGCCTAAGGAAGAATACCAAAGCAAAAGTGATTTTCAAAAAGAACAAGTAAAAAATGGCTTTGAATTTGAAGAGAAATTGAATTTATAAAAATTTGGAATGAATAATGTAATCTCAAATGTGGATGTGTTTTCTGAAAGTTCTAGATTTACTAGATTAGTTTGACTTTACGTGCGGAATTAACTAATTAAATGAACTTGTCAATTTTAATTAGTTTTCTAGATGATTATACATAGAAGTCAAATTTTCCTAAATTTGAATGCCGCAATAATAAATGGAAAGCGGTAAAAAATACACAATTTGTTGACAGAGAAACCCAACATGGAAAAAATTTCGAGACAAGATAGTTACCTTCATTATAGACAATTAGTGATATAGTACGATTCCAGTCTAGTAAGTTTCACTAGTTCCTAATTATTGTAATTCATGTGTGTTAGTATTAGATTATTGTAATTGACTATTCTGTTAACAAAAGGACCAACTTGAACATTTTAGAAGTTTATGGATTTAATTGTAAAGTTTCATAGTTGGTTGTATAGCGTAGGGTTCGGGGTCAAAGTTTGGAACACGAAGGTTTCTCGCCGTATTTTCACTAGACGTTCGCGAGAGTCATGCTCGAGCATGTGAAGCAGAACATTCATCGCTTAACCTTCATCCCATTGTCGCTCGTGCGACAGGCCCTTCTCTCGAGCGACCGTTTTACGGCTTGACCTAATTTACGATTTCGCTAGATTTTTATTGGCCAAAGTTACCATATTCGTCCAACATATAAAAAGGAGCGCTGCGTATTCGAGAACAAGAGATTGAACAATATACATTCAAGAGAAAACACTTATTCTCTTAAGAGCTAAACCTTCATCAAGTTCAATCAATTCATATGCGCCATTTGAATTGAAAACATCAATACCTTCAATCAAATACACTAGTGTCCATTCTTTATTTGGATCTATCAGGAAGATTGTGTCGTCAACTTGGCTGACTGCGAAGATCAAGGAAGAAACTTAAGAATGAAGAGTTCTTAGTGGATCTACAGGAGATAAACTGCAAGAAGAGCTAGAATTGGTATTCACGTGCACATTTCAGGAAAGCTACTTCAAACTTCAGACAGGAGATCAGAAATCTTGTGTCGTCAACTTTGCTGGTGGTCTGTAAGTTTATAATAGAGTTTATAGTGGATTTTTTACTGGCAAAGCGCCAGGAGTTTTTCCCACGTTGGGTTTCTCTGTGAACAATTTTGTGTTGTTTACAGCTTTAGTAATTGTTTTCGGTATTGCGGTAGTTCAAGTTAGGATAAATTGAATTGTTTGATTAATCACCTAAACATAATTAACATGCGACTTGTTGCATGTTAATTCCGCGTTTACACCTAATCACCCCCCTCTAGGTGTAGTTGGGTCGAATTTCCGAATTTTCAATGTGATCTCTAAGATCTGCTATCAATCTTCCAGACTTATGATTTACTGCCGTAGATACTATCTAGCCACTCCACTAGACTTCTCGATCTACCTCTGCAGTCTTCAAAATATGTTGTTTGCTTTCAGCCTCCTGATCTTATACCAATTGCTTCTTCCAAGTGGAATTTTAAGAACCTCATGTTTTTGTACTATTTCTGCGCTAGAAGTCCATCTCTCTCAATCCCCAATGAGAAAGTCTCTTCCTCAAGAAGTTAAGGAAGTTAGGTGTTTTGGATTACACAGATGTGATATTTTCCCAAAACTAGGTTGTCGAATCTCAAGAATGAATTATTGATTCCACCAGTTGAATTATATTTTTGGATCTCTCAAGGACAATATGAAAATGTTTTTCAATAATAGCACAATATAGCAACCATTTAATTTTATTCCATGACTTCTGTATTTATAGTTGGGGACGAATAGGTGTCATGTGCTGTGTAAAATTATCTAAAATCGCGGCCTAGGGTTTGGCCACAACTTTTCACTGAAGCGACGCAGGGACGACAAGCGAGCGACGAGCTTACTGTTTTTAACGTTCAAACAACTAGCAAAAATTTAGCGAGTCTTCTACCTTGTTCCAAATTCAAACCCTAGCCTAAGCCATATATATAAATTGCAACACAAGTCCTTGACTTTTTACACATGATCAATTAAGTTCTTTTTGTTCACAGAATTGCCAATTACAACATTGGACCTAACAAAATCACCATTTGACATTTGTGACAAAACTATACAAATTAAGTCGAGACTTGAAAACAAATAAACTAGTCTACCCAGTATACACAATAGTAAGTCTTGAATTCTTTGTTAAACCCATTTCCTGAAATCCAAAACTCACATATCCAATGTAAAATCACGTGATTACAAGAAATATAATGAAGAAAGCACTCATTCACAAATCAACATGCAAATTTGAGACGTGACATTGATGTCAATCATAACACCAATCAAAATATTAGCATCACTAAACATCAAAACTCAAACAACAATGGACATGATATGGAATGTAATGCAATGCAATGCTCCCTCTTACTGCAAACTCTCATGAAATTTATATTGCAATGCAATCACTCTCCCCCTGAGTTCTATATTTTCTCTCCTTATTTTTGTCTCAATGCTGAAGGGAATGATATCAAAATCGATTAGAGCAATAACATATAACCACTTAAAAATGCAAGTAATAGAATGCAGAAGTATAATTAAAAAGTAGTGGACCTCCCATGTAATCATTTTAAATCAGAATTAAGTACATAATATAAGTGACTCATGTGTGTAAAGTGTCACTAATCCAATGCAAAGAGAACTTCAAACCTTAATTTTGTGGGAATGGACATGCGCATCACTACCAATAAGTATATTCTCATACTTATGAAAGTCAAATCATATAAGGGCATTAGGACATTTACTTATTATTTTCATTTTTCTCCCCCTAAATTTGAGCATTTATATTTTTCAAATTTTCACATTTTTCTAGCTCATTACATTTTTCACAATTTTCAAGTTAATTATATTTTTCACATTTTTCAAGCTCATTCAATTTTCATGTTAAGTGCAAGTTCTTCGTTATTAGACAACTAAGCAACCCCTGTATCAAGTTTTAGATCGGTTAACCCAAGTTAGTTGACCATAGGCACTAGATTATAAGGAACCCCGCAGGTTTAATTGCTCAAGTCAAATAGGACTCGAAGAAAAATATTAAGATATCGAGCTTTTATATGATGGGTAAATATTTTTGAACTTAGGTCTAATAAATTCGGTCAATTTATGTTCAGAATCACCCTATTAACATGTGATAGAAATCCCAAATCTCACACACACGATAGAGTCCCACTAACAGTTTCATAGTGTGTTTAGTGCAGATGATACATGAAAACACCTATACTAAGTATTCTACAACAACCTAAGCAAACAATGAAAATTATGCTACAACTTATCAATTTTACTTATACATGCTCACAACTTGTTCAAGAATTATATATCATGTTGTAGTGGAAGTTTTCATTTACCCAATTCTTTGTATTTTATCATTTTTCAAATTTTTTGAGTTTTTCTTTTTTAAAAAATGAATACGCCACACACAAGGAAAAAAATTTCAAGCACACAAAACAAAACAAAATATGCATGAACATTGCTAATGAAAATGTACGTGCATGAAACAAAAAATAAATAAAAAGAAATATACAAATCCAGAGAATGCATGTATAATTCATATGACGGTTAAAAACAAGCATGCATAAAAAACTACATAACCAGTTAGACCTCTGTCCTACAGATTCCTTATCCTTAGGTTCAGGGATAGGCACATGTTTAGGCTAGCCAGTAACAGGGAAAATTGCAGTCTTGGACATTCTAGTAACATCATGATCTTTTTCCTTGTACCCTATACCTCTCTTGTTTCTAGCCGACTTGTTCATTCCTAGAATGTTATTTAACTTTGACGAAATAGTGTTGAATGCAAGTAGTTGAAACTTAGAATGCTCTAAATCACTCACAAGGTTTGCAACCTAGATCTCTAAAGTCTCATTCTTGGCGGTTAGTTCACTGACTTTCCTATAGGACTTCTCAAGCTTACTGTTGAGATTCTTAACCTGAGATTCTAAAGATTCATTCGTCAATTTCAGTTTACTCAGGATTGAGGAAGATTCCTCAATGTACGTAACTAACTTCTATTTATCCAATTGAAGCTCCTTAACCGCTGTACTTAAGAATTTGTTCTTATTGAGAGTCTTAAGACTCTCCTGATACATTTTCTCATATGCCTCTTAGATATCTTCCTGACTTTCAGATTCTCCTTCAGTTTCCTCATCATTATCTATGTCCTCATCTCTCTTACTCCTCTGGTCAGATGTGACCTTGTAACGAAGGCTACATATTTTCCACTTTTCCCCACGAGTGAATTTCTCACTCTAGTTGTCCTAGACTCGTCATCAGTGAGAGTAGTATTTCATAGCCTTTTCCTCAACTCTCCTAACACTAGGGCACTCATTCCTCACATAACCAAAATCTTGACAGTTAGACATCTCACTGATTTCGATCTTCTCCTAGATTCACTTGGGCCACCTCTTTGTCTTTTCAGAGGTATCTTCTTATTCTTAAACATTTTCTTGAATTTCTTAGCTAGGTAGGCCAACTCTTCATCATTAGGTGAATCTGAATTAGAAGATTTGGTCCGATTATTCCTCACAGATTTCAAGGCCATAGGCTTTTCCTTAACGAGTTTATCTAAGGGCAGCTCATATGTCTGGGGGGATCCAACTAACTTTTCCACCTTGATAGTATCTATGTCTTTACTTTCCTCAATCGCCATGAATTTAGGCATGGAACGCTCGGGTAAGAATCTAAGAATTTTTCTCATTATCTTAGGCTCGGAGATTTTCTCTCCTAAGTTGAAGCTAGAATTTACTATATCATTTAGGCTCACATAGAAGACATCAAAAGTCTCATCATCTCTCATCCTAATTTCTTCAAACTTAGTTGTCAGTATTTGCAACTTCGAATTCTTAACCTCCCGAGTTCCTTCACGTGTGGTTTATAAGATATCACAAACTTCTTTTGCAACCTCACACATGGACACTCTCCTAAACACTTCTGGGGATACAGTCATAAATGGGGCATGTAAGGCTTTGCTATTACAGTTACATCTATCTAGTTCAGTCTGAGACCAGTTTTCTATGGGGGTGAGAGTGATAACTAGGGGTGGCAAAATGGCTCGGCGGCTTGGGCCGCCTGGGCTCGGCCCATGAAAAGTTTGAGCAGGGCCGCTCGCGACTCGGGACACCGAGCCTCATTTTTGGGGCTCGGCCAGAGCCGGGCCGATCTGACGAGCCACGCGGGCCGGCCAGTGTCATGGGCTTTTTCGGCCCGCGACAAAAAAATGTAAAAAAAAAAATTAATACTGAATATTTTAAAAGAATTTTAAAAATAGAAAAATTCAGGCCGGCCCGGGCTCGGCTCGAAAAAAGCCCCCCTAAGCTCGGGCCAAGCCCTAAATTTTTCAACGGGCTTTGGCTCGGCTCAGCTCGCACCTGAAAAAGCCCGGTTCTCCCGAGCCTGAGCCCGAGCCGAGCCCAGCCTAAAATTTGACTCGCGAGCCGACCCGACCCGGCTCGCTGCCATCCCTAGTGATAACATTATTAATCGTGGTACTAGGATCAGACCAACCGTTAACTACACTCAACCAAACTCTCTCATCTATAAATTTCAAAAATGTCTTCATCCTAACTTTCCAATATGCGCAATTGCTATCGTCAAAATATGGCGGGATAGTCAACAAGTGCTCATCTAGACAATGTAAAGTCAGGACACGCAATTAGGCTCTAATATCACTTGAAAGTTCTAGATTCATTTGATTAGTTTGACCTTACATGCAGAATTGACTAATTAAATGAGTTCGTCAATTTTAATTAAATTTTTAGATGAATACAAGTCAAATTTTCCTAAATTTGAATGCGCAATAATAATATAAAAATCAATAAAAATACACAATTTATTGACGGAGAAACCCAAAGTAGGAAAACTCCGGGACCAAATTGTTACCTCAACTATAGACAATTAAGGATACAGTGCGATTCCAGTCTAGCAACTTCTACTTGTTCTAGTTTTTGTAATTTCTGTAATCTCTATGATCCACTGTCAATCTTCCAGTCTCATGATCTACTGTCATAGATATTGTCTAGCCATTCCCCTAGACTTCCCGATTGATCTCATGCAGTCTCCAAGATCTGTTGTCTTCTTCCAACCTCCTGATCTTATAACAGTAGCCTCTTCCAAGTGGAATTCCAATAACCTCAAGTTCTTGTGCTTTTCCTACATTTGAAGTCCACCCTTCTCAATCCCCAATGAGAGAGTCTCCTCCTCAAAGAGTTAAGGAATCCATATGTTTTGGATTACACAGATGTGATGTTTTTCCAACACTAGGTTGTTGGATCTCTAGAATGAATGATTGATTCCACTAGTTGAATTATATTCTTGGATCTCTCAAAGACAATATGAAAGTGTTTCTCAATGATAGCATAATGTAGCAACCTTTTAATTTTTATCCATGACTTCTATATTTATAGTTGGGGGCGAATAGGTGTCATGGGCCGTGTAAAATTCTACAAAATCGCTACTTAGAGTTTAACCACGTAACACTGTCGCTCAAGTGATAGCTAGAAGAAAAGCGAGCGTCGATTTTTTGCTCGAGAGACGCATGGGCGACAAACAAGGGACGAGCTTACTGTTTTTAACGCTCGAACAACTTGGAGAGCAGCTAGCGAAAATTCGACGAGTCTTCTACCTTATTCCAAACTCAAACCCTAGCCTAAACTATCTATACAAATTGCAACCCAAGGCCTTGACTTTTTACACATGATCAATTAAGTCTTTTTTGTTCACAAAATTACCAATTACAATATTGGACCTAACATTTTCTATATGTTTTCATTGATCACCATCCTTCTATATATAACCATCAATAATGTTGGACGAAGTGGTGCCAAAAACTATTGAAAAGTCACAATAATTTCAAACAAAACGGTCACCAACGACTAGAATTTTGTTCTATGGGATTGCATAGTACAAATATACGCGACCGCATAGATCAACTCACGAAAGGACCTTTGGACGCTGCAAATACGCATGCGACCGCATTCATTGTTAGTCTATGCAGTCGTATAGGCCAACATTTGGCCTTTAACTTTGATTTTTCACTCCACACACGTTTTATTAATTTTTGAACAACAATATATTTATCAATGATACGAGTCTTGTTAAAAGTGATATGAAAATAATTATTTATGCGTTGACGTTTATGTTATTCGTGTTCCATTTTAAAAGATCAATCTTATTAAAAAAATAGAAATATTTTTACATTTAATCAATGTGCAATTTATCCTTAATATATATTCGTGAGATGTGGCTTATTTGAATATATCAATCTCGAAATCTGATCTCTCATTTAAGATTTAAATGAATCGATATGTTTTTTTTTTTTTAGCTTAGAGGATGTAATACCATATTAAGATTTGAATTTCGATCTTGAAATATTGATATAGTTAACAAGAGTTGCTCAAACCCTTATATGTATTTTATTGTTTACATCTTTATTCAACGTGAGATTATCATTATTCTTTAGTATTGTATAAGGTTGATATTTTAAAAATGAAATTTTAAAATATTGTATTATAGTCCAGAAAGTTCAGAAGAGTATTCAATTTCTCCGTAACTGAAATAAAAAGTCAGATTCTAAGAATTGATATTCTCAAAAAACTCATAATTTTGCATAAGAGTATTAAGGTAAAATTTCACATCATAAAAAAACAAAAATTAATATATAAATGGATAAAATGACTTTTCATAATAATAATAATATTGACATTTATTTATTTATTTTTTTGTGGAGAGCCATGGTTCAATAATAGGTGCAATGACTCATCTCCAAATTTAGTTGTCTTTTTAGGGGTTTCAACTTTCAAGTAAGACACCTATCAAATTGTAATAAATCTTTTTTGACAGTTAAAAAAATATTAAAATTCAAAATTTTGAACGTAATCTCCCAAAAGAAAACAGGAAAAAAAAATCAAAATCTTTAGAAAAGTACAAGTTTTTTAGCACAAATATGACCAGAAAAATCCCCAGAATAACACATTTTTTTACATGTTTATTTAATTGTATAATCCCAATCCATAATTATTTATGTTTAGTGTGAACGGTGTTAGATCGTAAGATTATAAAAAAAAATTGTGTTAAAAGTCGTCCTCTACAATGTGTTTGCAATACTATTATTAATTAGTTTAGTTCAATATTATAAAACAACGTGTTAGCAAGATTTTAGCTTTATACTATTATCATGTTCAACACCATTTTTCACTATCAAGTAAAAGAAATTTGAAAGCCGAAGGATTTGCCACAAAAAAAAGAAGACGACCAAAATGTCTAAGGACTATGCGTCCGAATAGTCGCGATTGAAGCTTGGCTACAGCGAAGCGCTTATAAGTGCATCCATTTCTATTGAAGCGCACTCATCTCTATACATCAATGGGTTTGGTGTAAAGATATTCTCATTATGTAATCGAGTTTTGGAATAATGGACGAAGCACTTCGCGTTTTACTCATAGAAAGAAAAGAAAGAATGAACTGTGCTATTCTCAAGTTCTCTCAGAGTTCAATTCCCCGAGTCAGTTGAGCCCGAACCCTCAGCTTAGGTGCCTGTTTCGAAGGGAGCTCTTGAAGAGTCTTCGTCACATATTCTTGGAATAATTATTGTAGCTTCTTTTAATTAAATATCACTTCTAATTAATTATTCTTTACTTCTTTATCTTAAACATGTTTAAATGTTGGACTCCGTACCCCTTCATATATGAAAATAATAATAATCATAAATCAGGTATTAAGTATTACCAAATCAATTTTTAGGCCTTAAGTTTAAAAATACAAAAATCAGATATTTATTTACTAATTAAAAATATTTTATTAATTAAATATAATAAGTCACAATTATACAATTAATGATAAAATGTACATAATTATAGGCCACACTTATTTATTTGTCACATATTATTTCGAGGTCACAAAATCAAAAAAATTATTGGTCACGGATTATTTCATTGGTCATAGATAATATATATCGGTCACATATTTTCAAATTTGTTAATTACAAATTATTTTTTACTCACAAATTATCAATTTTTAAAGTCACAGTTGAATAGTTGATCACAGGTAAACCAAATAGTTGGTCACATACATCAAATAGTGGGTCACATAACATCGTCCTCAACACTATTGCCACTACAACTACGGCCACTTGTCACCACCTTTACAACACCACTGTCGCCACCACCAACAAGCCGCCACCACTAAATCCAATATCACTGCCCCCCTGTCTGCCTGTGAACAATAATATGCAGCATCACCACCACCCAAAATCAACAATCATCATACCTAAAATCAACAGCTGGGTCGACCAATTATACATTTCCATTTCGGCCATGCCTCTCCATCCATCTCGATTGGCCAATCGAACCAGTCCCTACCACCCATCCACGCATATAGCAACGATGTCCACCATCATCGGTGGTGCGATGACAAGCGTGATGGTGACGAAAGTATGAGTTTATGGCAGAGAAACCTCCCTTATGGTGGCCATAGCCTCCATCGCCACCCCCACCCCCACCCCCACCTCCATAACCTCCTTCACGACATTCGTCAAGGAATCCAGCACCTCGATCGCTCACGTGGGATTGAGCTTCGTTTACAGTGATGTTACATTCATCAAAGACCTGGCCCTTCTGATCTTTCGGATATGATCCAGAAATAGATCTTGAGTGGTCCGGCACGCGGCGCGGTCGCTAAGCGTGTTGGGTAGCCACTGCTTGGTTTTCAATGGTTGAACAGAGAGAAAATGGAAAGGTGATGGTTTCCCAACAAAGAGATAGAAGAGAGGGATGAGGGAGAGGGACAGGCGATCGTGTGCGGTGGTGCGGTCTCACAAGGGAGAGAGATGGTGGGGGAGAGAGAGTTATGGAAATGAAGTAAGGTTTTGATAGATGGACGGGTGAGGTGCATTTTGATATTTGATTTGTGAATAATGAAACTTCATCTCTAATTTTTGAATTGTAACTTTAAATACCTTGGGTTATGTAATTTCCTCTTCACATATACTATTCTTAGTCAATGTATGATTAATTTATGACTTTATTCTTATGAGAAATCGTATGTTTAAAATATGTGACCTGTTTTATTTTATTTATTTATTTTTTAGAAACGTAAACAATAAGAAAGCGGTCCAAAGAAAGGAAAACGAAGTGAAACCTACCGTTTGATTATGAAAGTTGAAACTCGTTCAAGAATATGATGATTAATGGATGAGATCAAAATGGTGGCACAAATTAAAGTCAAAAGTTTGAAAATAGTATTGCAGCTAAATCAACATTATTTGTCAAGTTTGGTAAACGACGTCGTTTAGCTGACTCTATACAATCATTTTAATAGATAATGGGTAAATTTCATTAACGCTCACTAAACTTTGAGCGAAATTTTAATTTAGTCATCAAATTTTAATTTATCTCAATTAGGTCACTAATCTTCAATTTGGTTTCATGTCACTTATCTCCTCCAAATTGACAAAAATTGTTTAGTTGATAGCCATATCATAATTCATTTTCAACATAACCTCTACTGTACAATGTAGATGTTGAAACGGTAAAACAAGAGTGGTGACAATGTCTTTAAATTAATAGGCTAAAATGTGTGTCATTATATGTATTGACACTTTTATTGTTGGTATATTTTAATGCATAAATTAAATTTAGACTAATTTAGATTAAATGCATACAAAAAACTTATTTGGAAAAAAAAAAAAAAGAAGCAAAATGTAGAAGTAAGAAAATTGTAAATGAAGACAAGAGTTCAATTCATTATTCTTAGAATGAATTTGACTCACACTGGAGATTATGGTTAAACGATAATCGTCTCTTAAAATACAACAATCTTTTTTCTCGTGATAGCAGTATTTCAAACTATAAGAAATGGTGAACCAGAAATGTGTCTCATACTCTTTGCATGAAGAAAGGATCCATGCAGAATAATTTCTAAGAATGCAGGGCTGAATGACAGTAAAAGCTAGATGAAAGTTACGAATGAATTATGTAGAAACTTGCGAATTTACTTATAATGGTTAAAAGTTGTGTATGAAGGGATAAAAACACTTGAAAAGATAGACATGTCTGTACTAGACAGTCTCAAGTCCTGTTCTATGACTCATGAGCCTGACACGATAGGTGATGCGAGCATGGACTTTGAATCCGAACCACTAAGATCTAAGTCTCCTCAATTTCAAGAACTTGTGGTACCCTTTGGAGTCCAGACCTAAGACCCAAATATGACTTATAAAAATAGGTCACATATCCTTCAACCTTTCAATGTGGGCAAAGTTTTCCACTTTCCCTCCAATATCAAAATCAATAATATCTAACTTTCAAGTTGTCAACTATCGACTCTAATTTCCATGCATCTGAAAAATGATTTTTCAAAACCAAATATACTATGACTATCTACTTGTCGACCAAAGCGTATTCAACTATAAGTTCACAACAATCAGCAATGGAAACCATTTGAAAATTTGGTCAAAAATTGGTCAAACCAAGTTAGTTAACTTCATTTCCAACATTTATGATATAGTGTAGTGGTAAATTGGCATGACTCACCGATTACATGAAAAATCCGTCGCGGCCGGTATAACTATTAATTAAGCAGATTTCATTAATTTGTGAGATGTCAAGTGATAAGAAGGTTTGCCCTCAAACAAACACTTAAAGATTGAGTTACTACTTGCTTCGACAAAAGTTGTTGATTTTCTAAAGCCTTAAGATCATATAGGCAGAATCCAAGTATGAAAGGCATCTTTCTTGCTTGGTGACTAGTCAATGACGTCATTTTTGGATCCCTTACTCGTTATTCATGACATTTGGCCATTTTGACATTGGGTCAAATCTGTATGGGGAAATTTAAAATTAAATCAAAGTTGAGTAGCACAATTGACAGTTTTGTACAAGTTCAGTGACGGCAGAAGAAATTTACCCATAGACAATTCTTATCCAGTGTGCTATGAGAAATTTCCACGTTCTCCTTCTGTTTTTATACTTTTATTCTATTAATATCATTTTCCAAATCTCAATTACAAAAAACCTCCTCTCTATGCCATCTTCGTCATAAATACTTATAAGTTGCTTAATCAAGTCCCTTTTTTTCCTCAGAATCCAGCAAACTCAGATAATGAAATCTAAAGTTAGCCGCCAAAACAGTTTTATGAAAGTCATTACAATTCCCTATCGGATTCTATGCAAAGCCCGGGATTTCTACGTGAGAAGCATTACAGATTGCTCAGTCATGGCCAATTATCGTCCCACGAACATGCGTGGCCTGCCAAAGAGCTACAGCGTCAGATCATCCCTGTCGTCGGAAAGCGAGGATTTCAGGGAGCTCGTTCGGGCTTCCTCTTCCCGGAGAACTGACCTGGATTTGGAGTTGTACCTGCAACAACAGAAGAAAGTCGGGGCGGTTTCAAGGCCCGAGATGCCGAGGAGTAGCAGCGTAGCCATGGGGAGTATCGATGAAGATCGGCCGTGTTGTTACTTTGGAGAAATGAATGTGAATTCGAAGAGGGAATACAAGTATCCCAGAAGCAGAAGCCACGCTGTGGCAACGACATCACCCAGCCTTTTGATTTAAATATTTTTATAGAGTTTTAATTAATTTTTTTTTTAATTTTATTGTTACTTGGAAAATGGCGTTTGTACCTTTGGTTGATTAATTTCATGTGTAAATTGTATTTTACAAATATATTTCGGGATCGAATGATAAAATGAAAAAATAATGACAATAAGATTGGGCTCCATTTTAATGAGGTTTTGGAAAAAAACATATTCCGGAATAATAATTTTTTGGAGAGTGTATGATTAAAAAAAGGAATTTTATTTATTTATTTAGGTGTAATATGTTTTATTGAAAAATATATTAAAATTTAATGGAGCCAATGTGGCATTTTCTAGAGAAAGAAATGGATTTTAAGAAAAAAAAAATTGGTGTAAATGTAAGAAAAATGAGTAGGATTGGAATTTCAATACACTCTTTATTTCTTTCATCTTGAGTCAAATTTCATTTTCATATTTCAATACACTCTTTATCTTTCAAAATTAAAGGAGTGGATTTGACTTTTTAAATATAAATAGTCAAATTCGCTCTCTATTTATTATTTTGAATGCTTTGAGAGGAAAACTCAATTTTCTATGCACTTTTTAGAAGAAAGCAGGTGGAGGAAGTGAATAAAAAATACAGCCCCCCTACATGGCCAGGGTGGTGCCATGGTATTATTTCTAATAAAAAAAAAAAAAAGGCAAAAGAGAAATTTGAAAAACAACCCAATTCATTTCATCTCTCGAATTTCCCCTCATTCCCATTTCATTTCCCTTCACAGTGAAAACCCACGAACCCAACCCATTCCCTCTGCCGTTCAATTAAGGGGTTCGTTGCCGTAGGACCTACCATCTCCGGTAGCCGACTGAAGTTGCAACTATTCACCGAACATTTTGCTCGATTGTGGTACCCAGTGATGCACGCTGCAAAGGACTTCGATTTCACGAACTTCTCTCCGTCTTTTCACTTCCAGCGTTCAGCAAGATCAACATCGGTCTCGTCTTTACATTTGCCATCATTTGCTTCTTGTGCTCAGGTAGAGGAGGGGTGCAGCTGGGTGTAATTTATCTTCTATTTTAAAAAATTATATTTCATGTTTTCAGTCGTTACTGCAAGATTTTAGCTTTTACATGAGTTCAATCATCTTCTCCTTGTTGTGCTCAGGTAGAGGGGGAGAGGGGGGTCGCCGCGACTGGTTGTAATTTATCTTGTATTTCAAAAAAATTCTATTTCATAGTTTCAGTCGTAACTGCAACCTTTTAGCTATTACATGATTTTCCTTTCATAAAAAGTTTCCTTCCATATCTACTTAGTATTTGGGCTAGTACATGTACTTTGTTAGTCGCACAATTGAAGGTTGTACGAAGGAATCCACACGGTGAATCTACAAAAATGAATTTCTATGTGCATAATTCCAGTATGGGTTGACATTGTTTCACGAAGACTGTTGGAAATGTGCTTTCATCAACTGCCTGTTATGTAGTCTGCAGTGTGTTAGTTGCAGTGTGTTAGTTGTGCCTTGGTTGTTTCATTGCCTGAATTTATATTTTGTCTGTTCAATGTGAAGACTAGTTGAATTGTGTGAGCAATTCATTGTTCAATATAAACACTGCGTCACTCTCTGTTGTTTGCAGTGTATAATGGTTGGAAGGAACTCTGAAATCCGTCATAGTTGTAGAGCGAAGACACACTTCTTTAACGAATGCCCTAGGAAACGCCGATGCCCGTCATGTAAACTTGGATTTGAGAAATGTTTTGTCGTGAAGAATGAGAGTGCGAATAAAGGAAAATTGTTTGTTTGCTGCAGTAACAAATGTGGCTTTTGGAGTTGGGTTGTGACAGACAATCCAAGCGATGCTTCTAGTAACGTTGGCAGTGTTGGCGCTACTGAAGTTAACGCTACAAAGAACAAAATAGTTGATGAAATGTCCTACATGTTTGAATCTCGAGTTAGGCTGAATGACGAGGAAGAGCTCAAGATTTCGGTGGATGTGACGATTCGAATGGAGAAAGTAAGTGTCGTTGTGAATGCAAAAGGAAAAGGAAAGGCTCCATATTGATTCATAGATATTGGTCGTATCTTTTGTGGAAACTAGCCTAGGTTTTTGGCATATTTTTGTATATGTATGGCTGCTTTAACTGAAGAAAAATATTTTGTACCAGAATTTTATCAGGTTTGTAATTTGAACATTTAGGCTTCAATGGATGTTGTTGAAAATTTGTAGCATCACTCTTTATGGAATTTCGAACTTTTATAGTCATTTGCATCAGCTGGCTGCTCCAGCAACTTGATGAATGTAAGATTTTTGAACGTCAATACAAACAAAGTTGTGGAATCACTCTAATTGATAATAATAACATAACAGTGGAATGGATAGTAATAATATTCACATCAATGCAAACAACTTGAAATGCAAACTGGTACAGATACTTCACTAATGCAACCAAACGTGAAAGCAAACAAAAAGCTGTGATTTGGTTAATAATAATTACAAAACAGTCACTGGAGCAAACAAGGTTCTAGGATTACATGTAATAACAAGGCAACTTCTTTGTTCTATCCTACTTTAGATGCCACAAAATGCATTGTGAAATGTTACAAAATGAACTAGAAGATCAACAAAATAGCAAAATTTGGATTTGAGAAATGTTTTGTCGTGAAGAATGAGAGTGCGAATAAAGGAAAATTGTTTGTTTGCTGCAGTAACAAATGTGGCTTTTGGAGTTGGGTTGTGATGGACAATCCAAGCGATGCTTCTAGTAACGTTAGCAGTGTTGGCGCTACTGAAGTTAACGCTACAAAGAACAAAATAGTTGATGAAATGTCCTACATGTTTGAATCTCGAGTTAGGCTGACTGACGAGGAAGAGCTCAAGATTTCGGTGGATGTGACGATTCGAATGGAGAAAGTAAGTGTCGTTGTGAATGCAAAAGGAAAAGGAAAGGCTCCATATTGATTCATAGATATTGGTCGTATCTTTTGTGGAAACTAGCCTAGGTTTTTGGCATATTTTTGTATATGTATGGCTGCTTTAACTGAAGAAAAATATTTTGTGTACCAGAATTTTATCAGGTTTGTAATTTGAACATTTAGGCTTCAATGGATGTTGTTGAAAATTTATAGCATCACTCTTTATGGAATTTCGAACTTCTGTAGTTATTTGCATCAGCTGGCTGCGCCAGCAACTTGATGAAAGTAAGATTTTTGGACATCAATGCAAACAAAGTTGTGGAATCACTCTAATTGATAATAATAACATAACAGTGGAATGGATAGTAATAATATTCACATCAATGCAAACAACTTGAAATGCAAACTGGTACAATACTTCACTAATGCAACCAAACGTGAAAGGAAACAAAAAGATGTGATTTGGTTAATAATAATTACAAAACAGTTACTGGAGCAAACAAGGTTCTAGGATTACATGTAATAACAAGGCAACTTCTTTGTTCTGTCCTAATTTAGATGCTACAAAATGCATTGTGAAATGTTACAAAATGAACTGGAAGATCCACAAAATAGCAGAATTTAACAAGATGGGATCAAGAATCTATAGCTCTGTCTTGACATTTCTACAATCCACACTCTTGGACAACTGTGCTCCTTCATAGGCGCGACCTGTGGGGATATACAAGTGAAGGTTTCAGTAAATATATGATAATTGAAAAAACACAAACATGTTACCAGATTTGGGTGCAAATTAAACCTTGCCATATCACTATTGTCACCAACCTATAATCTAACAAATAAGTAAAGACATGCTTATTTGTTTCTTGTATTTTCATCTGTAACTCTAAGGTAAAAATTTAACTACCCAACTTATCATTTATCCTATTTGATTACAAACCCCAGAAACGTAGTTTTCTTACAAAGTGATGCTAAAAAACGACAACGGTAAATTTTGATTACCTTTCCTCTAATGGTGTGGTGATGGAATATTGTGAAGAGGGGAATGGTGATGATGTGACATACTGTTGTTCAGCCGATTGACTGTTGATAGCGCCATCCAACAACTTACTCTGCCTCTGTTTCGATCTCTTCCCTACTGTTGACGTCGAACCGGTCTATAAATGCATCAAATGTCATTAGTTGTACGGTATGTAAAATACAATACTCCAAAACATTGATAAATAAATACTAAACATATACTTTTGCTTTCTTTGAGTTTGACTCTAACGGGTTTTTCCTTCGAAATTTCTTTGGAGCGCCCTTTCGGCGTACTGACTTCGGATCCAGTGCGCTCCCGCATGATGTGTTATTTGGTACTACTGGAGAAGTATGATGAAAACTGCATTATTTTCACCTTTCGACTTTGCCCCATAAGTACAGTTCCTTCATTCTTTGTCCACTCCATTATAACACGTGACCATCCCTCATCATCTGCCGCGAGGTCTGCCACCAGTGCAAAAGCCTGACACATTTTGTCCTATCTCAATTGTGAAGGTGTAGTAACTAAGCCATCATACTTAATTGGAATCCTCATGTATGTTCTTGTAACACCTCTCATCCATCTGCGCAATATGTACGTCTCCTGCAACCATGTTACATCATTACGGATCAGAACTGTGAGTGCATGGCGACATAGTATCCCACGGAACTCAAACAAGTGACAACTGCACACAATGTCACATTTCTCCCTCTCTAACGTAACCGTAAATGTTTTTTTTCCTCTTATGGCCATCAATTGTAACAATCTCCTGGACCTCAGACGTCGCTCCCTGACACCCAACAACAGTAGATATGATATCGCAATAAATCTTTCCTGTAAACTCTTCATGGGCCTCCCTGAATTTAGATATGGTGGAAACGGACTGAAATTGTTGTTCCATATCGAACTGTGTTGCACACGGCACCATCTGCGAGAATAACTTGAAGTCAGCTTGAAATTCTTTCTCAACCTTACTCTGCATTGCACGTTCATACTATTCAACGAACTGTTTCAAAAATGTCTTAGAATGTACATATCCATCAAAAAATGCATTTATACTCCCACTTCTCTGTGTCATCGACATCCCCGCCCAAAAAGTTGTTTTGAAATAGCATGGGACCCAGCGAGCTTTATTCTCATATAATCCAAAAACCAATCGATGTCATGCAAATCATACGTATCAATCATTAAGCTCCAACTCTCTTCGAATTTTGCAACAAACTGTAATTCGTACACCAGTTCATGTATGGCTCTAAATATTAAACCCTTATCCACGTGGTAGCCAAACTTCTAGGGCAACTTCTTTAAAATATACCATAAACACCATCTGTGTTTTGTATTTGGAAAAACAATATGTATTACATTTTGCATGGCCCTATCTTGATCCGTAATTATCTCTTCTGGAGCTTGATCATACATACACTGAAGCCACGTTTTGAACAACCAAACAAATGTGTTGGTATCTTCATTCGATATAAAATCGCAGCAAAGCAATGTTGATTGACCATGATGATTCACACCAACAAATGGTGCGAAAGGCATGTCGTACTTATTCGTCAAGTAAGTGGTATCGAATGTTACAACATCGCCGAACTCCTTATATGATTGCCTACATCGATTATCTACCCAGAAAAATATTTTTCAGTCTCGACTCGTCGTCCAAATCAATACTAAAATAAAAATCCAAGCATTCGGCTTCCATTTTTGAGAAGTATGACTGTATTGCTGCGACATCACCTTCTCCAAGTCTTAGTCGTCTAACTTGTTCTATATAGTTTCGACAATCTTTCTCAATGCAAGTCATGTTCTCATAGTCGTTCGCTTCTACAACCGCAGAGTTGTAACTTTTGTGTAATAGAATATCGGCTAAATAATTTACTTGAAGTTTCTGTTTCACATGTGCACTCAGTTCCCAGTTGCATCGATATAATCTTGACTTCGACGGGCTTGTTTCATGATTATGGTCGAGGCGGACCGTGTTAATTCTCCAGGTGCCATGGTTATCCGAAGATGCAAAAATCCTGGCTTTGCAGCCAATCCGGATTGTTGGTTGAGACTTCAATGAACAGCTAGTACTGACGCCTCTTCGGCCTTTACGGCTACATGTTAATGTGACGTATCTCAAAAGTCCGTCCTCCTCCTTTTTTGAATTTCATTTTTTAACAGGAAACCCTATGGCGTAGGCATATTGTTTGTACAACTCAAACATCTCATTCTTATCTTTGAACACCATACCCACCTCAGGCACAATAACACCATCTCTTCCTAACGTTTCACCTCCCACTATGTTCACGGTTTCCATAACGTTCTCATTATCAGATTCCACCATAGTATCATCACAATTGTCTTGCACGTCATCCATAGTTTATTCTGCAGTGATAAACACATTGGTCAAGTTTAGCACACAACATGGCCACGATAGTAAGATCACCGTTCGTATTAATATAACATCAATGCTGGTAGAATTTAATTTAATGAAAATGTAAAAAACTATGCTACTGCTATTTCTCAGTCACAAACCATTGGCAGCATGACTTCACAATAACCAGTGTAAATGAAAACATATCTACATCCAACTGCCCAATAAATACTGCTATTTCGGTATATATATACCCGCTATATGACCACAGGCCTTAATAAACTTCAGCATCTATACCCTCATTTACAGCTATTTCAGAAACACATGTGTGAACAAGACAATCTACATTTATAACCAACAATGTCATTTCTATTCACCCTGCAAAGCCGTGTCACGAGAATGAACTAATATACACTTCTACATCTCATACCTTTGTGTTTAGTGGCCGGGTTGGAGCGTCCCTCTTCTGTGAGCAGGGGTTGGGGCTTAACTCTTCTGCGAGCAGGGGTTGGAGCTTCACTCTTCTGCGAGCAGGGGTTGGAGCTTCACTCGTCTTTGAGCAGAGGTTGGAGCTTCAGACTTAAACGGCCTCCATGACGTCTAGTCGGAGCTGGAATCCGATATCTCCAAAACAAATGGGTCTTCTTCGAGGGTACAAACAAATGAATCTTTTTCAAGGGTTGTAAACAAATGGGTCTCCTTCGAGTGTCTCACGTAAAGTACCCGGATCTCGATTGTCGGGGGAGAGAGCATTCGCAACTTCCTTTTCCGCCGTTCAATTTCCGGGAGAAGCGAACTAAGGGAAATGGAAAATGGAAGGGAAATCTTGTATGTAATTTCCCTCTTTTTCTATTATTTCCCTCATTTCCGGTCCCTCCTTTTTCCACTGCCAACTCAACAATTTTAAAATTTTGTCACCAACGTTGTCATTGAGGCTGGCCATATAGATTAATTCTATTACATGTATTAACAAACAGTGGCGAAACTAGGATATTTTGTTTAGGTGGGCAAAAATTTTATAATAAAAAATTATAAATAATCTAAAACAGTAACTCTACAATATTTAATTGTTCCTGACATGTCGTATAATTAAAACATTGTCAATTTTGTTAATTATATCCTTCTCAATATATATATATATATATATATATATATATATATATATATTCAATCATTGATCTCCAATTCGATTGCACAATCGAGTCTTGACAAGATTTATCGTAGAAAATACCCTCTCAGTTGTAGTAGTAGCAACGAAAAGAATCAATGCCAATGTCTCAAGCCTATATAGCAGTTGATTCACTTCATTTTTCTTTGTCACAAACAAGCTTCTTTACAAGATCACTAAGACCTTGTAATCTTCTAAAGTTTTCAAATGTGCACATATCAAAAATATATGTTTCAAGTTGATCATCAAGCGAGGAACGGTCTATTAGTAAAAATCTTTAGGATAATACTCACCAAGTCGAATTAATTTGTTATTGTCAAAAGCAGAAAACGAATCACCTGGACACAAACATGCAATACAAAGGCACAATTCATTGTTTACCTCAGAAAGAAAATACAATCATTCAACTCTTGATGTTGCATATCAATAACATATAAGTAATCCACACGTAAGTGATGTAAATTTATCATTTCTGGAGTGTTAAGCTGTGAACAACCTGGACGTATATATGTAACATCAATGTTAGGAAAATTAATATGATGTTTTTGAAAGAAAGAACAAACCATTTCAAGAAAAGAGTCACATCCATTGTCCCTCATTGCTTGGAGTTGTTCTTTACAAAAAATTTACTAATCTCATGACATTGACAATACTTGATTTTTTTCTTTGTAATGACTTTGACAATTCCTTTGAGATTCCTAAGACCCTTTTCATGAGATGGAGACCAAATAAAAAGTCAAATCTTACTATCAATGTCAATAAATTACATGTTTTACCTCTTTTTCGGGAACTTGGAACATCCTTAGCAATTATTTCAAGTAATCAATTGTGGGTGAAAACATTTGAATCAAGTTAATTAAAGAATTATAGTAAGAGCTCCAACATGTATCATCAGAATGTTTTAAGGTAGTTTGTTGATTAAGGCCCCGTCCACTTGATAATTCATCGTGATTGTGCACTTCAACAATTCAGAGTCTTTGCTTATCTTGAAGAAGATCACATCGTTTAGCTGATCCTCCAAAAACATTCAAAACTCTATCAACCAAATCAAAAAAATGCTTCAATCTCTACATGCTTGTTTGCTACAGCAACAAGAGCTAGTCAAAGTTGATGAGCAAAACAATGAATGTAGAAAGCATTCGAATTTTCTTTCAGAATAAGTGCTTTAAGACCATTAAACTCACTTTGCATATTACTAGCTCCATTATAACATTGACCTCTCAAATTAGATATATTTAATTTGATAAATGCTCTATGCCTACAAAATGCTGAACTATACATCCATTTTTGTTCACATAACGAAAAGCAATAGACATTTGTTCCTTGACTGAGAGGTCACGTGATTTATCAACTAGAATGGAAAATAAACCGTCACCAATATCACTGATAATAACATTGATTGTTTCACAAGAAGCAACACTTATAATATCTTTTTGAATGTTAGGCGATGTTAATTTGAGATTCTCAGGAGCATTTTTGAAAGTAACAGCTTTAATCTCCTGATTATGATCAACCAAATAATGCAATAATTCAAGGAAATTCCCTAAAATATTTGAATCTTCAGATTTATCGTATCCACGAAATACAAGCCCCTATTTTAGAAGAAACCGAACACAATCGACTGATGCACCCAAACAAATTCGGTAGTCATTTCGTGATTATTGTGACTGCTTCTTGAAAATTGCTTGAATATTTTTCTCTTGATTCATGAATGCTTTGCACTTAATCCAAGCTTTGTTGTGTGCAATATTGTGATTTCCAACGTGCTCTTGAAGCTTATCTTTCCTTTTCCAATTTGAGAACTCTCGCTTAACAAAAGTGTCACCACCTCCTTGTTCAACACTTGATTTAAAAAGATAACAGTAAAAGAAAAATGCAGCATCTTTTGCTATGCTATACTCCAACCAAAAAGGAAATTTGTAAAACCAAGAAGATTGAAAATGCCTCAATGAATATTTTTCATTTTTTTCTGCAGAAGCTAACAAGGACCCATTTGTATGTATACTCTTCGATTTCATCCTGAACATTAACATGATATTCCATAATTGGAATTCGTAGTTCAGGATCGATAGGAAGTTGTGCAACATCAATTTTGTCTTGAACATCTCTTTCATCCTGAATAACATCACTTTCATGGCTAATATCACTTTGACCCCGGTTATTACTTTCATGCCCAATATCACTTTCAATTTGAATATCACTTTCATCTTGAGCAACCACACTGGCATTGCTAGATTTCTTTATATCAATAATTTGACATTCAATAGAAACTGAATCTTTCCTTTTAAAATATCCCTCAATAACTGTTGACATTGAATTGAATACTATGTAAATAAAAATTTGTAATAAAGATTATAAATTTAACGAAATTTTAGTAAGTCAACTAATAACATTAGCAAACCAACATATGTAATTGCTCTTCTATTCTAGCCCACGGAGGCTATATAATTGTTGAAAAAAGCTTGTTGTACATCACTTGTACACATCATTGTACACATCCCCCTCACATGAGAGGGGGCCATGGTGATTAAAATATTCGTGCCCCTCATGTGAAGAGAATGTGTACAAAGCCGTGTAAAAGTGATGTACACCAAGCCCCTTTCATAATTGTTCTCCTGATCTACAATTCCACTTCATGCCCAAAATCTAGACAGGGGGTGTTAGAGAATGAAAACAAGTCATTCCACGTGGAAAATTAGTGACGGCGCTTATAAGGTTGCCTAAATGTTTTAGGTACTTCTCTCTCTAGCATTGAATTCTCAAGTTTCGTCTCATTAGTTTTTTTTGGTTTCTTCTCCTGGTTTCCAGAAACTCCATCAATGCAGGGACAAACATTAAACTGGACGTCAAAAGCATATGATATAGTCAGGCTTGGTTTGAACTTTGATTTTAAGGTTATTATTGTTGTAATTATTGTTACTGTTATTGTCATTATTATTATGCAAATAAAATTAATTGTTGTGTTGTGCTTTATTTTCCATATAATCTGCTAGCTTCTTTGAAATAATTCATTGACACGCGCAACAACAACAACTAGAATGTGAATTCTAGCTGATTCATAAGCACAAAAATAGTGAAACAAATTGCAAAAAAAGGTCACAGAAAAATCAGTTTACCTCCAATAGAATAGGAGAATTAGAAGATACTGGAGAAAGAGCAAAAAAACTTGCGTGCCATCGATGGTGGTCGATCATCAATTGAAATCGAATTTGCAAAATATTTGAGAAAGGGAGGAGGGATGTGTAGGGTTTTAAGCTATTTCCTCTTCATCATTAAATTGGAATGGGAGAAAATTGCCATATCCCTCAGTGATTTTTTTTCCTAATTGCCGTGTCCTTCAATGATTCTTTTTCCTATTTTTGTAATTTAAAAAAAAAAAAATATATAGAAATTTTGGTTGGGCAGTGGCTCACCCTTGCCTATATGTGGCTCCGCCTAAATAACAAAATAAAGTGTATTATTATTGGTCTATTTACTATTTATTCTTATAAGGAAATTCAAGATACTCCTTATATTTCAAAACATGCTCTTTAAAAATAAAGAGCATTTGTTCGAGATGATCTCAGAGGCCACATTATAAACTTGCTAAAGTTAGGGATAAATTAGAAAAAAATATATATATATATATTATACTCAATGAAGATAGTACCACACCAAGCAATTTATTCAACATTGTACTAGATAGCTCACTCAGCGCCTCTCCAGCAGCTTGGTGGCTCACAGCAACCCATGCCATCACATGTTAATTTCAGTAGCAGGCCAGCAAAGTTGCTGAGTCACCACCTTGCAAGCAGTATAACCAATGCTACTCTGTATCTTATAGATTTTCTTCAAAACTTTGGGGACAATTAGGTCATTCTTGAGGGTAACAGGTGACGATTATTTAATGGTGAATTTCTAAATGATTCTGTTATATATTTACATATTACTCATCATTTTTCAGATTATCCATGTATATTTTAATAACGATTTTTGCCGCCATTGGGAAAATGGTTCGCCCCTTCTCTTTTGCGAGCCTTTTGTTTACCTTCGTGTATCACTTAGACTTCGCATAAGTTGGGGAAGGGTAAGATCGCATGATAGATTTCTTGACTCAATAATACTCCTCTAAGTTTGAGCATAATTATTTATATTTCGGCTGCGAACCAATTATGTTGCTGAGTTACGTAGTAAATATTCAATTAACTTTTTTCACTTTACATTTCATTGATAATTTTCTAAAGTACATACCATTCCAAAGTTGTCTAAGAGGTTCGACATCATCTCCTACTTGCTTATATCCAATAACTTCAATTATTGTACGACCCTTCCCACTTCAAACCTAGTGAACTGGAGATTATTTCTTTGTCTCTGACAAATAATTTGTTTAATACCAAGTCCCCAACTTTGTACTTTTTCTTGTTAACTTGGAATTAATATATATTTCTATCATTTTCAGGTATATGGCGAGTTTAACTTGAGAGTCATGTCGCTTTTCCTCTAGAAGGTCCAGATTTGTGTTTGTAGCATCTTCATAATATCCTATTCTTTGTGATGAACTTACACCAATTTCTACTGGCGCTATGGCATCCATCCCATGTGCTAGGGAGAAATAGGTTTCTCCAGGAGCAATTTTTGTAAGGGCGTGATAGGACTATAGAATTTGTGGCAGTTTATCTGCCCATAACCCCTATGTTGTGACCAACTTCTTTTTTAGATGCTTTTTAATGTCTTATTCGTTGTTTATACTTGTCTATTAGCCTGGAGTTAATATGAAGTGGAAAAGTGTCTACTGATCCCCAATTCGTCGCACATTGTTTTCAACTTTTTTCCTTAAAATTGTGTACCATTATTTGATATTATAGAGTTTGGTATCCCGAACCAACATATTATGTTTTTCCATATGAATTTGCAAGTATTAAATTCAGTGATATTTGTGAGGAGTTCCGCTTCTACCCACTTAGTAAAATAATTTATTGCCACGGTTATGAATCTTATATTTGGCATTCCCCTAGGCAACAATCTACTGAAGTTAATGCCCCATTTTACTACTAGCTGACTACCGGTTCTTGTATGGATTGTTGCTATATGGATATGAACCTCTGGCATTTTTTACACTTTCTAGTGGAACTCATTATATCATTTCTCAAATTAGGCCATTAATATCCTTGTTTCAAGGTCTTTTGCTAGGATGAGTTTGCTAACGTGATTTCTACGTATACCCTCATGTATCTCTTTCATTATTAATGTTACCTCATCTTCAATATTTATACATCTAAGCAGAAGAAGCGTGTATCCTCTCTTAAATAAGGTATCACCTTCAGTATGTATTTTGCAGCTCTTATCCGCATTTTTTTGACTCCTTTTTATCTTCAGGGAGTGTCTCATTTCTTAGATAAAATATGATTTCTTGCATCCACGATGGTTTTTCTGTATTGACGAGGTTTCATCCCTCGTTTGGTTAGCCAACAATTTTGGTAACAATTCTAAGGATACCGTCTTAAATAAATATTATCTTTTGTACTCGCTAGTTTGATAATGCATTTGCATATTCGTATTCCTCTCTAAGAATTTGGGCAAGCTCAAATTTGCTAAAGTATTGAGATGAGTTCGTAACCTCTGCAAGATAAGTATCCATCATTTTATCTTTGGTTGCAAATTTTTCATTCACTTGATTTAACATTAATTACGAATCACATTTTACTTCTATTCTTCATGCCTGCATTTCTTTCACCAGTTGTAGACTAACCAATAAAGCTTCATATTTAGCAACATTATTGGTTGATTTAAACTCGAACCTTACTATACAATTCAATTTGTACCCTTTGGGCTTGTCAGGATTATGCCTGCTCCGAAGTCAGTGTCTCCTAACGATCCGTCTACAAACAATTTCCATGCTTTTTGTTCAGGCTCTTCCTCAAGTTTAGGAACCTGTGACAATTCTGAAATAAAATTCACTAATGCATGTGCTTTGATTGCGGATCATCCCTTATAGATTATCCAAAATTGTCCTAATTCTACTGACCATTTCATTAGCCTTCATGAAACATTAGATTTATTAGTACTTGCTAGAGTGGGAAGTTGGTTAGTACTTCGATAGTGTATCTGTAGAAGTATGGCAGCAATTTTCACGAAACTAAAATTAAGGCCAGGGCCTATTTTTTTTCATGTCTGGATATCTTGCTTCCATTCCTTGTAGAGCTTTGCTTAGGTAATAAATTGGTAACTATTACTGCCCTTCATCTTTTACCAAGACAGAACCAACTACCACCTTAAATACCGCTTGATATAGAAGTAATTTTTCTCCGTTTACGGGTTTAACTAATAACGGTGCTTTTCCTAGGTTCTCTTTCAAAGCATGGAATGCTCGTTCACTTTAATCCTCTATTCAAACATTTTCCTTCTTTTAATACTTGGAAGAAAGGAAAATAAGTGTATGTTGCTTGTGATACAAATCTACTATCCTTCTTGTTAAGCTTTATACTTGTTTTGGCTTCATTAGGACCGAATTTCAATAAGAATTTGAATTTTGTCAGGGTTCGCTTTGATACCTCATTGATTGACTATTATCCTTGGCATTTTCTAGATTTGACTCCAAAAGCACATTTTGCCGGATTGAATTTCATTCCATATTTTCATAATATATTGAAGTCTTCTTCCAAATGTTTTAAATGATTTTCAGCTTGGACACTTTTGAAGAGCATAACATCGATTTATAATTACATGGTCTTTTAATTATTCAATTGGTGGCCATCAATTAAATAATGCAATGGGTATGCAAAATCAATCAAAAAAATCAAAAATTAACAAAATTAATAATCTTAAATCAAAACAAATATGCAATAAGGTTCATCATTCATCTAATGCAATAGAAAACTAGCCTAACATTCTAATGATTAAATTATACAAGAAATATTGGAAAAACATCACCCGAAATGAATAAATAATGAAGAAAGTAGAGAAATCCAATTTCTTGGCTTGAATCTTGAATATGGATAAATATTTTTCGATAAATTTGTATAATCCACCTTGATCTTGATGTTTAGCCTCGTTCTTCTCCTCCAAAATACGTAGAATATGTGATTTTAAGGTTAAAAGGGAGGTCTCCATGTTTTTCATGACTTTTGGTATATATAGAATGTCAAAAGATTGCATATTCAAAAGTTTCCAAAACAAGATAAGGAAACAATCTATTTCTCGAAATTGAACTATGCTTACACATAGTTTATTTGGTGCATATGCACAGTACACATGTAGAGATTTTAGAGAAGAAGAACAAATAAGTTATTCTCTTATTTTTCAATGATGAAGCTACAACCTATATATAATGGAAGGAAGAAATGTTCCTTTCACTATAATTTACACAAAATCAGGAAACTATAAATAGGAAACAAATTAATAGGTATAACAGGAATCTTCCCAAATTTCTTTATTCCTAAATTAACATAATCAAATAATAAAATCCTAATTGTTGTAGCTGTATCCCTAATAATCAGGGATCTGATATTTCTGCATTCCCCCTCAAGCTAGGCGTAGATGTTAATCAAGCTAAGCTTGGTACTCAAATCTTCAAAATTCTTCCTTGGTAGAGCTTTAGTGAGGATATTTGTTATTTGCTGACTTGTCGGTGTGTATGGCAGATTGATTGTCTCATTTTCTATCTTTTCCTTTATGAAGTGGCGATCTATCTCCACATGTTTTGTCCTGTCGTGATGTACTGGATTCTTCGCAATGCTAATAGCTGACTGATTGTCACAAAATCCTTCATTGGTTCAGAAGTGATGATTCCTAGTTCCTTTATTAGTCTTCTTAGCCATATTCTCTCACAAATTCCGAGTGCCATAGCTCTAAACTCCGCCTCTGCACTGCTTCGAGAAACTACTGGTTGTTTCTTACTTCGTCATGTTACTAGGTTTCTCCACACATACGTACAATAACCAGATGTTGACCTTCTATCAGTTATAGACCCGGCCTAGTCAGCATCAGTGAACACTTCTATATCTTTCCTTGTAGTTTTCCTAAAGTATAAACCTTTACCTGGTGACGCTTTGAGGTACCTCAATATTCGGTTGATAGCTTCCATATGTTCTTCGGTTGGATCATTCATGAATTGGCTTACTACTCTAACTGAGAATCCAATATCTGGTCTGGTGTGTGAAAGATAAATCAGCTTTCCAACAAGTCTTTGATATCTACCTTTGTCCACTGGAATGTTATCCTTATTTGCTCCAAGCTTAGTACTTGAGTCCATGGGAGTTTCCACCGGTTTGCACCCAAGCATTCGTGTCTATTTAAGAAGATCTAGTACATACTTCCGTTGTGACACTAAAATTCTTTTTCTTGATTGGGCTACTCCATTCCAAGGAAATATTTTAGGCTCCCAAGGTCCTTGGTTTCGAATTCTTTGGCGAGTAAAATTTTGATTTTGATCAATTCGTCTTTATAGTCACCTGTTAAGATGATATCATCTACATACACAATGAGAATTGCCAATTTTTATTCGGCTGAATATTTGATAAACAAGGTGTGATCTTCTTGATACTGGAAATACCCATATTTCTTCATCGTTTTGTTGAACCTGTCAAACCAACCCCTCGAGGATTGCTTCAATCCATAAAGAGATTTTTTGAGTTTACATACCTTATTGATGGTTGCTTGTGTTTCAAAACCAGGAGTATGTCCATGTAGACTTTTTCTATCAGGTCTTCATTGAGAAAGACATTCTTGACATCGAGTTGGTAAAGAGGCCAGTCAAGATTGGCAGCCAATGATAGTAGTACCCGAATTGTGTTTAATTTGGCAACTGGAGCAAACGTTTCTTGATAATCAATGCCATAAGATTGAGTGAAACCTTTTGCAATGAGTCACGCTTTTAACCTGTCTACACTTCCATTAGCCTTGTATTTGACAATGAATATCCACTTACATCCTACAGGATGTTTTCCATGCGGTAGCTCCAGAATCTCCCAAGTTCCATTTTTATTTAGTGTCTGCATTTTTGCCCATATTGCAGCCTTCCATTCTGGAATTGACATAGCTTCTTGAATGGAGTTGGGAACCTTCACTTTGTTGAGGTTTGCCACAAATGTTTGGTAGCTAGGAGAACCCTTTATAAGAGACAAATTTAGAGATTGGATGACTGGTACATGACCTCACACCTTTCCTTAAAGCAATGGGAAAATCAAGATCATTATGCTCATTAGTGAAGAATTCAGAGCTAGTGTTACCTGGTGAAATTTCATGTGTTCTTGCATTTGGATTAGATTCTTGACTTTGCTCGGGAGGTGCTTGTTGCTCCAAATCCTCTTGAGGCTTCTTCTTCTGAGAATATACAATGAGCTCACTATTGGTTGCAGGTCTCAGATGTTGGACAGGAGGTGGAATGTTTTCAAGTTCAATTTCAGATTGGTGACTGTGGTTTTGAATAGGAGTAGGAGTGGTTGAGACAGGAAGGACTGTGGCTTGTGGATTTAGGTGGTTGGTTGTTGTGGTATCCACTTCCAAAAGCTGATATTCCTATATAAGATTCTCCATTGAATATCATTTTTCAGGTAGTAAAGTTGATGTTCAAAGAAAGTAACATCCATGGAAGTGTAGAATCTTTTTGTAATTGGGGAATAGCATTTGTACCATTTTTGGTTTGGAGAGTAACCCAGGAATATGCACTTGAGTGCTTTAGGGTCGAGTTTACTTCTATGTTGTTGGTGGACATGGACAAACATTGAGCATCCGAGTACTTTGACTGGTATAGTTGAAACAATTCGAGTGTTGGGATAAGAGTGAAGAAGAATTTGACACGGTGTTTGGAAGTTTAAGACATGGGAAGGCATTCGGTTTATGAGATAAGTTGTTGTGAGTATGGCTTCCCCCTAGAAGTGTTTTGGGACATGAGTGAAAAACATAAGTGATCTAGCAACCTCTAGAATGTGCCTATTTTCCTTTCTGCTACTCTGTGTTGATGAGTATCCACACATGAGCTTTGGTGTATTATGCCTTGACTTTGTAGACAATCTCCGAGATTTTTGTTGAAGTATTCCCTGGCATTATCAGTCCTAAAGATTTGTATTTTGGTATGGAATTGGGTTTGAATCATAGTATTGAAGTTCTTAAAAATTTGCCCAGCCTCTGATTTTTCTTTTATGAGAAATACCCAAGTAATCCTATGTGTGATCATCTACAAATAAAATAAACAAGCATGTCCTGGTAATATTTCTGATTCGTGAAGGTCCCCAGACATCACTATGGATCATTGAGAATGGATGTGATTTTTTATATGGTCGAATTGAATAAAAGTTACGAGCATGTTTAGCAAGTTGACAAATTTCACACTGCAATTCTTTTGGACTTTTATTGTTGAATAATAAAGGAACTAGTTTTTGAAGGTACAAGAAATTTGGATGGCCTAGTCTATAGTGTCATAACATAGCTGCACTATTGTTATTGAAACGAGAAACAGAAAAATAAATTTTTGCAAACTAATTATTTGCCTTATTTAAGTATGCCTTGTGAGTTTGTTGTTCTGGAAGATTGGCAACGTCAAAGATATAGAGACCTGAGCACATCTTAGCATTGCCAATCGTCTTCCTCGAATTCAAGTCCTGAAATTCACATGAGTATGAGAAAAATTTAGTAACACAGTTAAGTTCTTAAGTGAGTTTACTAATGGACAGTAAATTGCAATCTAAGTTTGGGACTAAGAGAACAAAGTTTAGTGTGTACCAAAGAACCTCTTCCTATTACTTTTGAGAGAGACCCATCTGCAATTCTAACAAAATTTTTTTTATGACATGGACTGTAAGTATTAAAAATCATAGCATCTCTAGTCATGTGATTAGAAGCTCCTGAGTCCACAATCCATGGGCTGATTTTCTCTCTTGTTGCACTGAGGGCCTTAAAAAATTACCTTTGTGAGCCAAAGATCTAGTTCCAATGATTGAGGTATTGTAGGATGGTTGCTAGTTGATCAATTTTTGCAAAAGCTCCATTTGTTCTTTGCTGAATAAACTATGTTCTAGTTGTGTATGGTTTTCATCACAAGAGGCCAGATGTCCACGACTTTCTCTATTATTGAATGGACGTGAGGGCTTCCAATCAGCAAGTTTTCCATGGATCTTCCAGCAGGAGGCCACATTGTGACCGGTCTTTCTGCAATGATCACACCAAGTCGCCCTTTTCGCTGCAAGTTGTCTCCAGCACGTAATTGAGGGCTTTGAACTGAAAGTGCAGATCCTTCAAAGCTGTAAGTAGTAGTTGGTGTTCCCATCATCACTTCTTTCTACTCTCTTCCATGCAAACTTCTGAAAATGCCTCTCGAATGCTAGGTAGCGGTTTCAGCCCCATGATTCTTCCTTGGACTTCATCAAGGTCCTTGTTGAGGCCCAACAGAAACTTATAAAGTCTTTTCTTTTCAATGATTTTTGGGAATTTGGTTCCATCTTCTGGGCAGTTCCAATTATTTTCTTCAAATATGTCTAATTGCTGCCAATTCCGTGTGAGAGTATTGAAGTATTGAGTTACTGTGTGATCTCTTTCACATAGATCGTGAAGAATTCTTTCAATGGCGAATAGTTCAGATGAGTTTTTAAAGTTGGAATATGTTTCTTTGGCTATGTCCCAGATTTCTTTTGCACTCCCATACAATAGGAAATTTTTTCCTATTTTATTTGTCATCGAGTTGATTAGCCAGGACATCACCATATTGTTATTTGACTTCCATGTTTTATACTTCTAGCCATCCTTGCTTGGAGGGGCTACTACTCTGGTGAGGTAGTCATCTCTTCCCTTTCCGCAAATGAACATCATTACTGATTGTGACCACTGAAGGTAATTCTGTCCATTGAGTTTGTGCCCTGTAATGGGTAGAATATTTCCATCTGAACCTCCATTGCTTCCTGCGGCTGAGGTTTCATGATGGGAGGTGACTTCAGAGAGGGATTGACTTTGTCGAGACATTGTCATCCCGTACTTCGTCATCTAAAGTTTTAGAGATGGCTCTGATATCATACAGATTTTAGAGAAGAAGAACAAATAAGTTATTTTCTTATTTTTCAATGATGAAGATACAACCGATATATAATGGAAGGAAGAAAAGTTCCTTTCACTATAATTTACATAAAATCAGAAAACTATAAATAGGAAACAAATTAATAGGGATAACATGAATCTTCCCAAATTTCTTTATTCCTAAATTAATATAATCAAATAATAAAATCCTAATTGATGTAGTTGTATCCCTAATAATAAGGGATCTGATATTTCTGCAACATGATTTAGTCTCTATAATGAATTTTTGAAACATTGTGTACGCATGATTGGCAGGTCTATGCTAAGCATAGTACAATGTTTTTACCAAACTTTTTCACGTGTGTATTTTGGTCATTTTTAACAAATTCTCATCCCGTTGACTTCTCTTCAACTCTATTTGACATTGGCATTCTTGAATAATCGTTTTACAATCTGACTCAACTTTTAAAGTATTGTATTTTAGTCCCTGAACTTTGTATTTGACTTGATCGAGTCATTTTCTCTTGTAATCTTGTTCTTTTATCTTTCAATTGTATCCAATTAAATTCTTGGCATCTTTGATCTTTATTTTGTCGCTCGTCTCATCTATGGATTGTTTGCAATTTAGTCCTCAAATTTTGGATTTCATCATTTTTCACTATTTTTACATTCTTTTCTTCAATTCTTCATCAAACATCGAGTTTTACCTATTTGACTCAATATAATATGAATTAGGCTATGTTTCATCAAAAGAACTACAAAATATCATTATTTAAATGCCCGAAGAAGCGTATAAAATACACTTATCATGAGATTTTGTTGTGTGCCTCAGTTATAGTACGTGAAGCAAACTCTCACTAGTGGCTCTCCGCGTCAACTAGCATGAACTCTGCATATAAAACTTTCTAGGCATCAATGCAAGAGAGGTGCTTGAAGATCCGTTCCAATCCTCTTATCCATTCCATCTCATCAAAAGTGGGAGGCTTATAATAGTGGAATCGTTCCACTATTGAACTTGTGATGATGGAGTTAGTTATTCTATGCATTTTGAGGTGGCACTTGTGCTTGCTGCCTGCACAACTCTCAACAAATTCTTGGACATAGCGGCTTGTGTTTGTTGATGTGTCATCTCCTTTAAATCAACAAAGTAGATTTTATTTTAGAAATAATCAACAACATTGTTCAACATATTTGAAGGAAAAACTCAATTTAAAAAAAAAAAGTAAATTTAAATCCTTGAAGTCATGAGAATCACTTAATTAAAATAAGTAAAAAAATAAATTATCTCTAGGTTGCTAGACTTTATCTTTGCTTGTCCAATCATTTTGAATCCTATGAATCTTGAAAGGTGAGGCTTCATCATCCGAAGATACAAATGACTAAAGCTGAAATTTTAGATCAACCTCTGGCTCAGTGTTTAGTTCAAACCCTGGCTCTGGTCTTGGCTCATATTTCGGCTCGTACTCAGGCTCCGACTCAGGTTCATAATCTGGCTCTCTACTCTAGGTCCTACTTTGGCTCGATTTTAGGCAGAATAGCAATCTACCTATCTAGAAAAGTTTCATAATACTGCTCGAACTTGATCCTTTCTAGTTTCTCTTAAGAGTTACCTTCTAGCATCTCATCCCTAATCACATCACCAATGTTTCCCTACTGAAGTGGTAGTGTGTGGATAAGGTTGTTAATAACCTGAACATGTGTAACCTCATGTCCTATACCCTTTGCCCCATCCCACAAGAGAAGGCTTCATCCACATGCTCAATAAGTGTGTAAGTCGGGTTTGCCCCATGAAGAATAAGCTTAGATAACTACTGCCTACATTTTAGAATATTCTTACAAGACATTGTCTTCCTAACGATTTTTCTGGTTCTAGACATGTATGTCACGTGCAAAATCCAATTGTGTAAAGTCATTGTCATCCAACCCTTGCTTTTGGGACACGACACTTCAATCATCAGGGCTTTGGAGTTCTTTTGGTTATACTATTAGTCCTATATTAATACTCCCTTGAAGTAAGAGAATAGCGTATCTTAAGTGAATAGGAAACCATCTATAAATCTTTCCCAATTTCGGACTTCTGGCAGACAATTTTTAGGCCAGAAATCAATACGAAAATCTGCCCATCAAGCCATTTTTATAGAAACCAAATGTTATATTCACACCCATTCATCTTTGGAAATATTTTTGAAATCAAAATAGTACCCACCAATTGAACGCTATAGCAGAGAGATTTAGGAAAAGTTTTGGAACGTGCATTCATAATTTATTTCAAAATTTGTTTGATCTATCGAGGTAAGATACTTTTGTGCAAATAGATGTTTCTGTATGCTTTTATGTTCAATAATTTATGCATGAATTGTCAGTGGACCTTCGGATTCGACTTAATGGAATGTGAACTCTTTTGAGTTCTTTATAATGAAATGTGAAATCCTTCGAGAATTCAAAGTACAACTGATGGGTGTATTGCTTGGTAATCGATATACTCCAAAGATATGTGGTATGAAGTGTTTAATTTTTGGACCAAGCTACTTGTACCGCATGAGTTACCACACGGTTGACAACATACACACACATTGGGGGAAAAATATTTTTTAAACAGGCGGGGTGCACCGCATTCATGTGAGGGTGCGGTAAAACTTGCGGTAAACTATTGTTGTACAACAAGATTAATTCTTAATTGTTTTTGTTATATAATTGTCTGTGGGAACTGCACGTATCTTACTGAGTGCTTTTTTAAAATACTAATTGTTACAATAATTTTATAGGTTAGTTCGGGTAGATTGGATCTGTGGCGGGATGGTGATGTGGGCTGCCAAGTGAATCGAAAGCAAAAGACAAAAATATACCGAAAATACGATTCCCATATTTTAAGTTAAATTTATAAATGTTTCAGTTTTTTTTTATTTAAAGAATCATATTTTTTATATCGTTCCGCACTTGATACAAAGAAAAATGAGTTTTGGTAACGCTCCAATATTTTCTTGAGAATTTGGGGCGTTATAGTATGGTATTAAAGCATAGGTTTAATTATATATATATACATATATATATATATATATATATATATATATATATGAGATTTAAAAAAAAAATTTAAATTCTAATATTCTAGGGTTTTTTTTTTTTTTTCGCAAGGTCATACTATTAGAAAGGAAAATTTAACACATTTAATTCGATTCTTTTGCATTTCTCAAAGCAATACCAAAAAAACGCTTGCACTTCGATAGCAATCCAGTAATTTGAATTTGAATTTGAATTTGAATTTGCATATTGTTGGAAAGAATGTAGACTTGTAGTTGTGTTTACTAAATGTAAATTTCATGGTTGTGGATTTTAAAATGGATTAAGCTATTTGTACACTCCCCTTTACCCTTTCCCTTACCCGACCCCACTTGCCCCCCTCACATGGAAGTGAAAATATTAAATTTAATGAAGTGGGACCCGACCTCCATGTGAGTGCTCGGGTGGGCCCGAGTCAACCAAAAGGTGAACCGAAGTGTACATGTAGCAAGACCGTTTTAAAATATACAAATACTGATGATGTGGTCTTTAATTGTTAAAATATGCGTATTCTTAAATGGGATAGAATGGGTTGGGTTGGGTGATGGATTCACCGGGGAAAAAAAATTAATGAAGATTTATAATAGACATACCTACATTTAGTGAAAAACGGCGCACAGATCATATGGAAGGGCGTTCACTTTTATATGCAAGATACATGGGTTCAATTTCCTTCAACGACAGTTCTCCTCTTAATTTTTAAATGTACTCCTTGTTTGGGCTCCATTTTATCAACAAAATGCATTTTGAAATAGTAAAAAGTTGGAAAATGTGTGGTTGAAAATGAGTACTAAAAAAATGAATTTTGAGAAAAATAGGACTTAAACAATAGTATAGTTAATAATAACTAAATATTAACCAACAATTATACAAACTTCAACAAAAGGAAGCGTAGCACATATTATAGTGGTGTCACTTTGTATGTCAGAGGTATGGGGTTCAATTTTATGAACTTCCATTTTTTGTTAATTTTTTAATACAATAAATAGTAACTAAATAATTATATAATTTTCGTTTTCAAAATATTTTTTTTAAAAAATTTATAGACATATAGACATATATATATATATATATATATATATTGTTAGATTTTATCGATTTATTTTATAAAATTCAAATTTGGATAATTTGAGTGTTGCTCTTTATTTTTTATAAAGAGTTTGAAAAATACTTTCTCTTTTAGGGTAAAAAATAGTTCTAGTTCTTAAATGTATTGTTTTCAAAATTTTGCATAACCTTCACCTAGTTTGAAACTTGTTTTTACCGCTTAATCATGCTTTACGTCTAAACTTCATATTGCTTCACTTAAGTTTGTAAAAAAACTTGAAACTTGATCGTACATATATAATTAAAAAGGTATTTTTTTTCTTATTATTTTGGGTTGTCATTATGCCCCGTTTGAGCTCCATTATTTGGAATTATAGCGTGGGGAATAGTATTTTTTTGAAAAATGAATGATTGGAAAAGAAGGAAAAAATTTCGATTTACGTTTAACATTATTTTATGAAAGATTATGTGGTTAAAAGTATGAGAGAAAAAATTTTAATTTAATTTGATGAAATTTAATGGGGTCAAACAGAGGCTATATTTTTAAATTTATATGACTTTTAGGTTTTAATGAATTTTTACATCGTTAAGTTTTTAATAATATTTAATTAAATATGTATAAATAATCTTACTATTGCGACGGTCGCCCTAGCTCACTCAATATCTTGAATTTGCCACTGCTAGTAGGTCAAAATGAAAAAGTAAATAACTCATCACAAATCTTAATACTATGCTCACTATATAAACAACTAACGTAAAGCAAAAATTCACATTTGAAATAAACATCAAGATTTACATTTAGTTTTTAACCCAACATACCGTTGAATGTTAAACATTAAACTTTTGACATTAAAAAAAAAAAAAAAAAAAAAATTCTATTAACACGTACTTTTTTTCCCCTTCACTGTTTCTTGCTAATTCCGTGAACAATACTTTTTTCATTCTTTTTTTCTTTTTATGTAAGAATAAAAGCTATTTTTTTTATAGCTTATTACATTTATTTTAATTACATATTAAATACTTTTTTTTAATTGAAATAACTTGAGCTTAACTTCTACAAATTTACATTTTCTTAAGCCCAACCTCAATTATTTAATACGAGCTACAAAATGAGCCCAGTATTGTGTATTGTTTTCCCTACTCCTACAATATTTAAGGCCGTGTTTGATTCGTCACATTTGCCATGGAACTAGGAAAATATTTTCCTAGTTCCTACTTTTGGCTGTTTGATTAGCCAAATTTGCCCTGGAAAATGTTTGCCACCAATTTCTAATGTACAATCCTTTAAAGCACAAAAGTAGGAAAATATTTTCTTATGATTTTGGTGGAAAATTATTTTCCACCTTGTTGGATGATTTTTTTCCTTTTTTTTTTTACTTTTTGGGAATGGAAACATATTCTAAATTCAATGGTAAAATTTTTTATCCATTTAATTGACAATTTGCATGAAAAATAAAGCCAAACGAACATAAAAATTTTATGAAATTATTTTTTTTTAATTTTTTTTTTACTTTTTGGCAATCCAAACAAATTTTAATACAGACTATAAAAAAAATTATCCCAAAAAGTAACCATTTGCATGAAAAACAAAGTCAAACGAATTAGGTGAAAAATTATACCAATCAAACACCATTAATACAATTCCCTCTAAAATAAATTCTAGGCAAATCACTTCCCTGCCAAACATTTTATTTGCCATTCATTTTCCATCTTTCTATCAAACACACCCTAAATATTTAGCACAAACAACATAAAATAAATGGATTGGGTGATGATACTCTCTTATAGACTTTAATGTGATTAACAAGGCTAAGACATATATAATGTGTTTCTATTTTTTGAACAATAAAAAATAACATAATAAGATTAAGTCATACTATTTAAAAATACATAAAAATTTATGAACCCTGCTTGATGTACAGACCTGTTTACCAGGCCCTGTACAGGGTAGAGACATGCGTAGGCTCCACGGAATTTTTTTTAATACATGTTGGGGGCTTGTAAAACATTGGTAGAAAATGCTCCTGTACACTAGGCATTTTCCAAAATTTATTTAGAGTGTTACACTTAGACTTCACCTAAGGGTGATGAGATCGTATAATAGATTTCTTGACTCAAATGTTTTTCCTGTATTTTTACTCATGTAATGTGTCATCACCATCTAACTCGGGCTCTCATACTCTCGTTTTGTCACATTTTGATAATCTATCATCTTCAAACTTATAGAAATTATTTGATTGATAACTATGTAGTTAATAATCTTCCACATAGTTGCTACGTGAAACCTTAGAAACAAAAATGATAAATATCTTGTTTGGCAAAGATTTAAGTAATTATAAGTTGTAAATTCTATGAAATGTATAAATAATGAGTTAAAGTAGGTAAAAATATGAATTAATAGGAGGTGTGAATAAAAATAAAGTTTGACCAATATGCACTAAAAAATTAAAATGCACTTATTGATTTATATTTTTAACATTTGTATGATACTCGTGCAGTGGTATCTTGGCACGTTATGTAACCGTTGATGAAAGATCTGTGTCGGTATTGCAGTTAAACATTTTTCATCATCGTGGAGATGAAATCAAATTGAAATTCAGTGATTCAAGACAAATTAAAATTCAGTAACCTAATTGAAATTTCATTAAAAGTTGCACACCGACAAAAAATTAAAACAACTATCCTTGAATTCTCTCGAAAGTCGACTCGAAACTAGGGGTTCTTCCAAGTTTGGCCTAGTCAAAGGCCCAAATTTTCAAATTGACTTTTTATTATACCATATTTTCACATTGGCCTAAAAAATATCAAAAGACAAAAATACCCTTAAGTATATAAAACAATTACAAATATGATTTTTTGTAAAATATAATACTACCCTTTTACTTAACAAATAAAAACCAAACAATCCTTGCTGAAAATTTTAAAATTAGATCCTACACAGATAAAAACTCTCTCATCTTCTTCAATCTGAAAATCTCAAAAATATCGATAGTCGAAGGAAAAATTGTTTTCTGCTAATAACTTCGAACCGGTAAGTATATTTACATATGTTTAATTTTATTTTCGTTAAATGTATATTAAAAATCAAAACATTAAGATGTATGGATTGTAGCAGATAAATTTTGTAGCATCGATATATAATTTTTTTAGCACGAATAGGAGAAAAAAATTTATCTTCAGTTAAATTTTTCGATTCACACGACCAAAACAGTCGGACGTCGTTTACAGCCGAACAGCCGGCTGTTAAATTTATTTCTTGTTTTAATTGACGCTGTGAGCCCAATTTTTGAATAAATAAATTTTGCCATGCAGATATGAGGATTGTACTCCCAATTTGTTACTTCGGTGATTTCGAATTGGATGAAAGTAATCGATGGGTATGGAAATGGTCGAATGATATACAAGATAGTGCTCCAACACATATAACAGAGAGTACATCGTACGAGGAATTGTTTGATGATATTCAGAAAAGTCTGAACGTCGATTCATCTCGATACGATATGGTATTAAGATTTCAATTCAGAGAGCATTTGCCTTTTTCTATTCCACCTACAAAGATTACATCTGATGTTCATGTGAATTATCTGTTTGAATTGAACAAAACGCAAATGACTCCTATTTGCGTGACATTAGTGAGGAAGGATGACACGGAAGGTATAAATGCCGGCTCAAATGATGCAATAGGTTTTTGGGATACAGTGCAGATAGCTTGCGAGGATGAGGTTAATATTCCCGAGACAGTTTTACCTGATCGTGATACCGATGTGCCGCACAGAGTTCAGTCGGTAGTTCAAGATAGCGAGAACATTAATGCAAATGAATTTACGAATGAGGATTTGGCTGCTTTATCCCAGCGTAGATGTGAGTGGAGTGGAAACACAGAGGCTGGAACAAGTGGAACGTCATCTAATTATTCACGTGTGGCTCCCGATGATGATGATCTGCACGTCGAGCAGCAGTTTGTCACGAAGACAGATCTACAGGTAGCTGTGCACGAGCTGGCATTGAAATTCAACTTTGAGTTCAAGGTAAAGAAATCAAACAAGTCTTTGTTGACACTTGTTTGCGTCAACGATAATTGCCATTGGCGGTTGCGAGCGACTAAGATGGAAACGAATGAGTCATTTGTAGTTCGCAAGTATACTCGAGAACATACTTGCGGATTGGGAACTCGTGTAAACGATCACAGACAAGCTCGGTCATGGTTTATTGGTCGACAAATAATGGACAAGTATGAGGACCCACGGACGATCTATAGACCTTCAGACATCGTGAACGACGTCCGACGAAACTACGGAGTGAAACTAAGTTACAAGAAGGCCTGGAAGGCCAAAGAAAGCGCGTTAGAGCAATTAATGGGCTCGACCGAGGAAAGTTATGCGAAATTGGCTCAATACTGCCATAATTTGGGGACAACTAATTATGGTTCCCCTTATTTCATTGCGACGGAGGGTGAGAATTGTTTAAAGTATTTATTCATAGCTCTTGGTCAATGCATCAGAGGATTTAAAAATGCGATGCGACCTGTAATTTTAGTCGACGGTACAACTCTGAAATCGAAGTACGGGGGCAAGGTGATTATTGCTACATGTCAAGATCCCAACATCCAGATTTACCCACTTGCATCGGCGTAGTCGACAGTGAGAATGATATGGCAATGTGTTGGTTTTTTACAAAGCTTAGGGAAGTGATCGGGGATGTCGAGGATCTTGCCTTTATAACTGATCGAGGTCAATCTCTGATAAATGCTATTGCTGAAGTTTTCCCCAAAGCACATCACGGGTATTGCATGTACCATATACAGGGTAATCTAAAGACTAAGTATAGGGGCCAAAGCATAGTTGGATTGTTTAGGAGTGCGGCGGAAGCTTACAGTGTTGATGACTGTAATATGTTTATGGTCGAGATAGGAAATAAGTCGTACCCGGCATGGGAGTATCTTACCAAAATGGGGATGGAACATTGGGCGCGATCACATTTTTCAGGACGTCGGTACAACTTGATGACGTCGAACAACGTGGAGTCTCTGAATTCATTGTTCAAGAAGGATCGAGAGTTGTCAATCATTGCAATGATTGAGAATATCCGTACCAAGCTGCAGCAGTGGTTTCACGATCGACGTACGGAATCACATAATTGCACGAGTATGCTAGCCCCGGCTCAAGAGGATAAATTATTCAAGGCTGCGGAGGTCGGGAGAAGGTTGGTTGTGGAACCGTTGGATGAGTCGCGCTTCTCTGTACATTGTGCACGTCATCTGGCATATATGGTAGACTTGACAATCAACACATGCACTTGTAATCGATTTCAGCTGGAGAGTTTTCCATGCGAGCATGCAGTCGCAGTAGCTATGCACAAAGGTTTTGCATCAACTACATTATGCTCTGATTATTACACGGCTGATTATTGGAGAGCAGCGTATGCAGACACTATATTTTCCCTACCAAACGAAGCTGATTGGGAAGTTCCTGACCGTATTCTCTCGTTTAATAGTTTGTCACCACCGATAATTGAACCGCGTGGCCCTGGACGTCCACGTACTTCTAGAATACCCTCCACTGGAGAATTTCCTCGACTGCGTAGGTGCGGCAGATGTAGAGAAGTCGGTCATACTCGTGTAAATTGTAATAGTCAGGTTCCTCTGAGTGACAATTAGCTGACTGTGTAATGTAATTGATGTTAAATGAATAATATTTATATTCATGTCAGTATTTATAAATTTCATATATATTATATTTACAATCATTGATCTCCAAAGAAACTTTCATATACATTTATAAATATGCATATATTTACAATTACTTATAATTACAAAAATAATTGTCAGAATATTTACGGATCACAATTGAAAAAATACAAGTCGGCAGCTAATTTCCGACGCCAAATGTTAATCCATGCTTGGTTGATTCCATCAACCTTCTGTCATATATTCAAAAATTCTATGTATTTTATTGCAAACATGCCACAGTCGTCCCTGCAATTAACAGAAATCGTGTTAGACAATTGACATCAGAAATCGTGCAGTTACAAAAAAAAATATTCTAGGTAATAACAGAAGTATAAACACTTACGATACAGATTGTCTCGTCGTCGTCATGTTCCGCACGATGGCTAGTCTATCTCGCACAATCACATCCGCTCGTCTAGCCATCATAGGAACGATCATAGCTAGAGGCTCCAATACCTGTTCGAGCTGGCCTTGTGTCAGACACGAATGATCAGAGTCATACACATAGATAGTAGAGTCAGCGAATATGATCTCTACGGCAAAACAATGCAGGTTCGCGATCACTGGTATGTACAGATGTGTACATTCCTCCCAAGGCTTCCCTCCGACACTCGGCCACACTCCGAGTACCCACTCGGGGATCGTGTACGTGTTACCCACTCGCTGGAGCGAATCGTAGTCTATGACAATAGCGCGTGAAAACTCGGTGTTCAGTATGAGTCGTCCAGGAAGGGCAAACGATATTGGAAATTGTTTAGCACGATCACGCAACAAATCCATGGCCATGTCAATGTACTGCACCGAAAAAAATCAATACGTTACGTTTTCATCAATCCAGATTTCAATTCATATACAACGGTGAGTATATAATATCAATAACAATAAGCCTAATTCACTTACATCGTCCGCGAGCCATGCTCCAGGCCAGCTGATGTCGTGGAACCATTTGTATGCGTCAGGGATCGTCCTGGAAGATATCGTGTGACTAGCTCTGAAAAAAATACAAAACGAATGTTAAATGACGCGTAGTAGAGTAAACGTAATGCAGTGAGAATAAATTAATAAAGTACATACCCGGGCCTCATCGATCTCCATACCGGCTCGAACAGTCTCCACTTCGCGGGGTCCACCTGAAGAGATTGGGGTACGTCCCATAAATGTACATTCTCCTCTTTGTCTCGGCTGTGTATGGAGAAACGACATACTGCGACGGTAACCTGGCCCTCTTGCCGATCACCTGCTCCACGTCGACAGCGCCACGCTTCTCCCCCGCGCCCACCCCGAGTGTACTAGCGGCCTCCACCCACCTCGAGGGTCGTGCTCTCCACCGCTGTCGGGGTCACGGCCTCCGCCACCGTCTCTGTCGTCTCCTCGTGGCTCCCCACCTCGACTGCCATCTGGGTCACCCCCTCCTGCACCCCCGCCTCCTGTACCCCCACCATCGTCTCCTCGTGGCTCCCCACATCAACTCCCATCTGGGTCACCCCCTCCTGCACCCCCGCCTCATGTACCCCCGCCATCGTCTGCTCGATGCTCCCCACCTCAACTCCCATCTGGGTTACCCCCTCCTGCACCCGCCTCCTGTACCCCCGCCATCGTCTGCTCGATGCT
Source organism: Osmanthus fragrans (assembly GCA_019395295.1). NCBI lineage: Eukaryota > Viridiplantae > Streptophyta > Magnoliopsida > Lamiales > Oleaceae > Osmanthus > Osmanthus fragrans. Next base: position 17,982,426 of record CM033351.1, read on the forward strand.
CCCCACCTCAACTGTCATCTGGGGTGCCCCCCTGACCCCGCCTCCTGCACCCTCTCCTCCGGCATCCCACCGACCGTCATCCATAGTGACTGTAATCCATCATCGGACCATAATGGTGAGTGACCTCGATCTCCCTCTCCATCACCCCATCTACTACCCCGTCCATCACCATCTCCTCGTAGTCCTGCTATATCGCATCGAAGAGCTACGACTGCCACGTCGAGGTTTGATATATGGGTGCGTAGCACTGATACATCCTGACGTAAGCTCGATATCTCGCCTGAGATCTCGATCCGCATCTACCCTACACCATCCCGTAGTGTCCCCACCTCCTCTCTCATCTCCCCTCGAAGCGCCACTATCTCCACTCGCATCGCCCCTATCTCCCCTCTTATCTCCACCATAAATCCAGTCAGAAGGACATGCAGGTCATCGGATGGAGGAGAAAGAGATCTCATAGGCGGGGATGATCCCCTCGGGGGGGAGACAGTGACGTCATCGGCAACGGTGATGGCCTCAGGGGGGGAGACGATGACGGCATCGGCAACGGTGATGGCCTCGGGGGGAGACAGTGACGGCATCGGCGACGGTGATGCCCTCCCCGGAGACAATCGTCGATCAACCAAATCACGGTCCTACACGAGTGATAACATTGACAATTAATTTTTGTTTAATGAAAGTCAGATAACACATAGCGAGGAACATTATATATTACATTCACGTACCTCCTCGAGATCTGGGATGGAATCGGGAGTCGGCTCGTCTTCATCGTGCGGATCGGTCAATTCACGCCCTTATCCGTGAGCCTCCTCCTCCCTCGATGGCAACAACTCAGTTATGACTTCAACCTGACATACCCACATTTCGATTAGTTAATAATCATGTGTTCAGATATCTGAGCTACAAACAACATAAATCGAAAAACGTATTATCTCACCTGAGCGTCGTCGAGGATGGCAGATAATTGTTTGCTAGTTGGATATCCGACAGCTCGAGATGCTTGCCAATGATGCATCCGAAGGACACGTCTCCAGTCGAGTCGCATACCGGTCACCGATGACTGGGACAGTCTCGTACACCAAAATCTGCAATAAATACAATTATTACATTCATATCTATTATGAACAATATTATAAGACTAAATTATGTGAAAATATACCTGCACAGCCAGGGGCAACCCGTATGTATCATACTTCTGCATGGTCCCCCTCGGCCTCGAATGCAATCTCGTGAAAACGTGCACCGTGTCCTTAAAACATCTCTGCCCCCACGGATATGTGTTAAAAACATCAAGATCATCGACCATCTCCAAATGGAAGGGGTCAATCGCAGTCCTCCTGTGGTGACATCGTAATGTGCTCTCCAGGATGTAGACCAGGCCGAGCTTCAGTCTATCTAACATGTCGTCACACCTGGTAATCGCCTCAACCAACTGCGTCAAATAAACTGACCCCTGCCCCTGAAAGTATGTGTCGTGCAGCCTACTGGCCCTCTGCGCACCGGCATGACCCGCATCAACGCCCGTAATCTTCAATCCAGTGATCATCGCAAAGTCGAACACAGAAAAACTGGCGACTTTGCCTCCGAGATCGAAATGGAGGACATCGCCGTCCACTGTACTCAGCAATCGACATAGTAGGGCATCGATGATCTACCCCGAAGACTGCAAGTGTCTCAACTCGTACAAGGGCCACAAAAAGGACTGCTGAAGCATATCTTGATGCTCTGCATCCAACTGATCCAGGACTGCTCTGTAACTGTTCAGGCTACCGTTCCAGGTAGCCTTACCTGGCATCTGTCTCAATGTCGCATCTAAATGATACTCCATGCTGCAAAAAATTAAATTATTAGCACATAAAACAATAGATACTGAAATACAACATATTCTCTAAAAATTAAGTGAATCGACTTCTAACAATTATACGCAAAACAGATTTACATAAAGTATTACAAGTAAAAAAACGGACAAAATAATTATCAATTTAATTTTTCCCTTTGAATTTCGTTTTTGGTAATTATCAATTTTACAATTACATTTAATTAAAACAAAACAAATTTATGAAAGTAAAAAAAAATTCAAATATTATTTAATTACGTTTGATTTTTGGTATATATATAATTAAATGAAAAAAATTTATTACTATTTATTTAACTTTGAATAACATAAATATTTATTAACAAATAATATTAAATTCAAGAATTTTATATTATTTGTTAAAAAATTCAAATGAAAATCTAATAAGAGTGTGCAAATTTTTTTACAAAATAATATTTAAAATTAAATAATTGTTTATTTAATTTTATATATTATATTAAAAAAATTAAATTTGAATTCTTTGTTTATTAAAGTAACAAAAGAATACAAATATTATTTAATTACGTTACGTTTTATTTTTGGTATTAAATTATTAAATTAAAAAATTTATTTATTGTATTTTATATATGCAATTTAAAATAAAAGGAAATTATTGAAGAAAAAATACAAGTATTATTTAATTATATTTGGAATATACTATATTAAAAATTTAATATTATTTCATTTTCCTAATTATAAATTTAAAGTTATTTCTTTTATTATATTAAAAATTAAATTTTATTAAATTTCTGTTATGTATAATAATATACAGAATAACAATTAAATTCGAAAAATTAAATTGTTTATTGTTTTTTTTTAAATAATAATAATAATTATAATAATAATAAAATTCGAAAAATTAAATTGTTTATTGTTATTATAATTTAATTATAATATTAATTAAATTCGAAAAAAAAATTAAACAGCCGGTCAAACCGTTGCACACAGTCGGTCAAACAGCCCTTCAAACCGGCTGTACACAGCCAGTTTGTGCAGCCGGTTAACCGGCTGTTCTCCTTAGTCGTCGGAAAACGTCATTTCCGGCGACTGAGGTGCTTAAAACGTGCCAAAAATCCATTTTTGCATCTCAAAAATTGTCCACAATCTATCTACTCCATCTTTCTAATCTAATAATGAACTATTAATCCAACTAAATGTACAAAAATTTAAATTTATACCAATAAAAATAGGTTAATTCTCATTAATTTTTTAAAACTAACCTATAAGCGTATTGTCGTCGATCTGGGTCCTCGCATCGTTGGCCCTTCGTCGTCTTCTGCTCGTCGTCCTCTGCTAGTCGCGTCGTCGGTTTAGCGAGAGATAGAGAGGATCGATTTAGAGAGAGAAATGGTCGGTTTAGAGAGAGAAGTCGGTTGGTTGCGTTTTGTGAGGGTATTTTTGGTTTTTTGACGATTCTTTTAAGTTTTAGCATTTTTCTTTATTTTTATTCATCTATTATTTGGTCAATGGCCATTGTGGGAATACTACCACATTTCTGGGGGTACTTCCCAGTTTGGCCTAGTCAAAGGTCCAAATTTTCAAATTGACTTTTTATTCTACCATATTCTCACATTGGCCTAAAAAATATCAAAAGACTAAAATGCCCTTAAGTATATTAAACAATTACAAATATGATTTTTTGTAAAATACAATACTACCCTTTTACTTAACAAATAAAAACCAAACAATCCTTGCTGAAAATTTAAAATTAGATCCTACACAGATAAAAACTCTCTCATCTTCTTCAATCTGAAAATATCAAAAATATCGATAGTTGAAGGAAAAAATTATTTTCTGCCAATAACTTCGAACCGGTAATATTTACATATGTTTAATTTTATTTTCGATAAATGTATATTACAAATCAAAACATTAAGATGTATGGATTGTAGCAGATAAATTTTGTAGCATCTGTATATATTTTTTTTAGCTCGAATAGGAGAAAAAATTTTATGTTCAGTTAAATTTTTCGATTCACACAACCAAAACAGTCGAACGTCGTTTACAGCCGAACAGCCGAATAATCGGCTGTAAACAGCCGGTTGTTAAATTTATTTCTTGTTTTAATTGACGCTGTGAGCCCAATTTTTGAATAAATAAATTTTGCCATGCAGATATGAGGATTGTACTCCCAATTTGTTACTTTGGTGATTTCGAATTGGATGAAAGTAATCGATGGGTATGGAAATGGTCGAATGATATACAAGATAGTATTCCAACACATATAACAGAGAGTACATCGTATGAGGAATTGTTTGATGATATCCAGAAAAGTCTGAACGTCGATACATCTCGATAAGATATGGTATTAAGATTTCAATTCAGAGAGCATTTGCCTTTTTCTATTCCACCTACAAAGATTACATCTGATGTTCATGTGAATTATCTGTTTGAGTTGAACAAAACGCAAATGACCCCTATTTGCGTGACATTAGTGAGGAAGGATGACACGGAAGGTATAAATGCCGGCTCAGATGGTGCAACAGGTTTTTGGGATACAGTGCAGATAGCCTGCGAGGATGAGGTTAATATTCCTGAGACAGTTTTACCTGATCGTGATATAGCGAGAACATTAATGCAAATGAATTTACGAATGAGGATTTGGCTGCTTTATCCCGGCGTAGATGTGAGTGGAGTGGGAACACAGAGGCTGGAACAAGTGGACCGTCATCTAATTATTCACGTGTGGCTCCCGATGATGATCTGCATGTCGAGCAGCAGTTTGTCACGAAGACAAATCTACAGGTAGCTGTGCACGAGCTGGCATTGAAATTCAACTTTGAGTTCAAGGTAAAGAAATCAAACAAGTCTTTGTTGACACTTGTTTGCGTCAATGATAATTGCCATTGGCGGTTGCGAGCGACTAAGATGGAAACGAATGAGTCATTTGTAGTTCGCAAGTATACCCGAGAACATACTTGCGGATTGGGAACTCGTGTAAACGATCACAAACAAGCTCGGTCATGGTTTATTGGTCGACAAATAATGGACAAGTATGAGGACCCACGGACGATCTATAGACCTTCAGACATCGTGAGCGACGTCCGACGAAACTACGGAGTGAAACTAAGTTACAAGAAGGCCTGGAAGGCCAAAGAATGCGCGTTGGAGCAATTAATGGGCTCGGCCGAGGAAAGTTATGCGAAATTGGCTCAATACTGCCATAATTTGGGGACAACTAATCATGGTTCCCCTTATTTCATTGCGACGGAGGGTGAGAATTGTTTTAAGTATTTATTCATAGCTCTTGGACAATGCATAAGAGGATTTAAAAATGCGATGCGACCAGTAATTTTAGTCGACAGTACAACTCTGAAATCGAAGTACGGGGGCAAGCTGATTATTGCTACATGTCAAGATCCCAACATCCAAATTTACCCACTTGCATTCGGCGTAGTTGACAGTGAGAATGATATGACAATGTGTTGGTTTTTTACGAAGCTTAGGGAAGTGATCGGGGATGTCGAGGATCTTGCCTTTATAACTGATCGGGGTCAATCTCTGATAAATGCTATTGCTAAAGTTTTCCCCGAAGCACATCTCGGGTATTGCATGTACCATATACAGGGTAATCTAAAGTCTAAGTATAGGGGCAAAGGCATAGTTGGATTGTTTAGGAGTGCGGCGGAAGCTTACAGTGTCGAGGACTGTAATATGTTTATGGTCGAGATAGGAAATAAGTCGTACCCGGCATGGGAGTATCTTACCAAAATGGGGATGGAACATTGGGCGCGATCACATTTTTCAGGACGTCGGTACAATTTGATGACGTCGAACAACGTGGAGTCTCTGAATTCATTGTTCAAGAAGGATCGAGAGTTGCCAATCATTGCAATGATTGAGAACATCCGTACCAAGCTGCAGCAGTGGTTTCACGATCGACGTGCGGAATCACATAATTGCACGAGTATGCTAGCCCCGGCTCAAGAGGATAAATTATTCAAGGCTGCGGAGGTTGGGAGAAGGTTGGTTGTGGAACCGTTGGATGAGTCGCGCTTCTCTGTACATTGTGCACGTCATCTGGCATACATGGTGGACTTGACAATCAACACATGCACTTGTAATCGATTTCAGCTGGAGAGTTTTCCATGCGAGCATCCAGTCGCAGTAGCTATGCACAAAGGTTTTGCACCAACTACATTATGCTCTGATTATTACACGGCTGATTATTGGAGAGCAGCGTATGCAGACACTATATTTCCCCTACCAAACGAAGCTGATTGGGAAGTTCCTGACCGTATTCTCTCGTTTAATAGTATGTCACCACCGATAATTGAACCGCGTGGCCCTGGACGTCCACGTACTTCTAGAATACCCTCCACTGGAGAATTTCCTCAACCGCGTAGGTGCGGCAGATGTAGAGAAGTCGGTCATACTCGTGTAAATTGTAATAATCAGGTTCCTCTGAGTGACAATTAGCTGACTGTGTAATGTAATTGATGTTAAATGAATAATATTTATATTCATGTCAGTATTTATAAATGTCATATATATATTATATTTACAATCATTGATCTCCAAAGAAACTTTCATATACATTTTTAAATATGCATATATTTACAATTACCTATAATTACAAAAATATTTGTCGGAATATTTACGGATCACAATTGAAAAAATACAAGTCGGCAGCTAATTTCCGACGCCAAATGTTAATCCATGCTTGGTTGATTCCATCAACCTTCTGTCCTATACTCAAAAATTCTATGTATTTTATTGCAAACATGCCGCAGTCGCCCCTGCAATTAATATCATAACGTGTTAGACAATTGATATCATAAATCGTGCAGTTACAAAAAAAAAATATTCTAGGTATAAACACTTACGATACAGATTGTCTCGTCGTCGTCATGTTCCGCACGATGGCTAGTCTATCTCGCACAATCACATCCGCTCGTCTAGCCATCATAGGAACGATCACAACTAGAGGCTCCAATACCTGTTCGAGCTGGCCTTGTGTCAGACACGAATGATCGGAGTCATACACATAGATAGTGGAGTCAGCGAATATGATCTCTACAGCAAAACAATGCAGGTTCGCGATCACTGGTATGTACAGATGTGTACATTCCTCCCAAGGCTTCCCTCCGACACTCGGCCACACTCCGAGTACCCACTCCATCATGTAATCGGGGATCGTGTACGTGTTACCCATTCGCTGGAGCGAATCGTACTCTATGACAATAGCGCGTGAAAACTCAGTGTTCAGTATGAGTCGTCCAGGAAGGGCAAACGATATTGGAAATCGTTTAGCACGATCACGCAACAAATCCATGGCCATGTCAATGTGCTGCACCAAAAAAATCAATACGTTATGTTTTCAAAAATTATTTCAATTCATATACAACGGTGAGTATATAATATTAATAAAAATAAGTATAATTCACTTACATCGTCGGCGAGCCATGCTCCAGGCCAGCTGATGTCGTGGAACCATTTGTATGCGTCAGGGATCGTCCTGGAAGATATCGTGTGGCTGGCTCTGAAAACAATACAAAACGAATGTTAAATGACGCGTAGTACAATAAACGTAATGCACGTTAATAAATTAATACAGTACATACCCGGGCCTCATCGATCTCCATACCGGCTCGAACAGTCTCCATTTCGCGGGATCCACCTCCCTGAAGAGATTGGGGTACGTCCCATCAATGTACGTCCTCCTCTTTGTCTCGGCTGTGTATGGAGAAACTACATACTGCGACGGTACCCTGGCCCTCTTGCCGACCACCTGCTCCACGTCGATAGCGCCACGTTTCTCCCCCGCGCCCACCCTAGGTGTACTAGCGGCATCCACCACCTCGGGGGTCGTGCTCTCCACCGCTGTCGGGGTCACAGCCTGGGCCACCGTCTCTGTCGTCTCCTCGTGGCTCCCCACCTCAACAGCCATCTGGGTCACCCCCGCCTCATGCACCCCCGCCTCCTGTACCCCCGCCTCCTGAACCCCCGTCTCCTGTACCCCTGCCATCGTCTCTTCTTGGCTCCCCACCTCAACTGCTATCTGGGTCACCCCCGTAACCCCGCCTCATGCACCCCCCGCCTCCTGTACCCCCGCCTCCTGAACCCCCGCCTCCTGTACCCCTGCCATCGTCTCCTCGTGGCTCCCCACCTCAACTGCTATCTGGGTCACCCCCCGTAACCCCGCCTCATGCACCGTCGCCTCCTGTACCCCCGTCTCCTGTACCCCAGCCATCGTCTCCTCGTGGCTCCCCACCTCAACTGTCATCTGGGTCACCCCCCCTGACCCTGTCTCCTGCACCCTCACCTCCGGCATCCCACGGACCGTCGTCCATAGTGACTGTAATCCATCATCTGACCATAATGGTGAGTGACCTCGATCTCCCTCTCCATCACCCCGTCTACCACCCCGTCCATCACCATCTCCTCGTAGTCCTGCTATATCGGATCGAAGAGCTATGACTGCCACGTCAAGGTCTGATATATGGGTGCGTAGCACTGATACATCCTGACGTAAGCTCGATATCTCGGCTGAGATCTCGGTCCGCATCTCCCCTACATCGTCCCGTAGTGCCCCCACCTCCTCTCTCATCTCCCCTCGAAGCGCCACTATATCCTCTCGCATCGCCCCTATCTCCCCTCTCATCTCCACCATAAATGCAGTCAGAAGGACATGCAAGTCATCGAGTGCAGGAGATCCATGGGGTAGGTGCCTGAATGGAGGAGAAAGAGATCTCATAGGCGGGGGTGATCTTCTCGGGGGGGGGAGACGGTGACGGCATCGGCAACGGTGATGGCCTCGGGGGGGGGGGGGGAGACGGTGACGGCATCGGCAATGGTGATGCCCTCGGCGACGGTGATGCCCTCCCCGGAGACAATCATCGATCAACCAAATCACGGTCCTACACGAGTGATAACATTGACAATTAATTTTTATTTAACGAAAGTCAGATAACACATAGCGATGAACATTATATATTCCATTCACGTACCTCCTTGGGGTATGGGATGGAATCGGGAGTCGGCTCGTCTTCATTGTGTGGATCGGTCTCGCATCGCCCATATCCGTGAGCCTCCTCCTCCCTCGATGGCATCAACTCAGTTATGACTTCAACCTGACATAACCACATTTCGACTAGTTAATAATCATGTGTTCAGATATCTGAGCTAAAAACAACATAAATCGAAAAACGTATTATCTCACCTGAATGTCGTCGAGGATGGCAGATAATTGTTTGCTAGTTGGATATCCACCAGCTCGAGATGCTTGCCAATGATGCATCCGAGGGACGCGTGTCTCCAGTCGAGTTGCATACCGGTCACCGATGACTGGGACAGTCTCGTACGCCCAAATCTGCAACAATTACAATTATTACATTCATATCTATTATGAACAATATTCTATGACTAAATTATGTGAAAAATATACCTGCACAGCCAGGGGCAATCCGTATGTATCATACTTCCGCATGGTCCCCCTCGGCCTCGAATGCAATCTCGTGAAAACGTGCACCGTGTCCTTAAAACATCTCTGCCCCCACGGATATGTGTTAAAAGCATCAAGATCATCGACCATCTCCAAATGGAAGGGGTCAATCGCAGTCCTCCTGTGGTGACATCGTAATGTGCTCTCCAGGATGTAGACCAGGCCGAGCTTCAATCTATCTAACATGTCGTCACACCTGGTAATCGCCTCAGCCAACTGCGTCAAATAAACTGACCCCTGCCCCTGAAAGTATGTGTCGTGCAGCCTACTGGCCCTCTGCGCACCGGCATGACCCGCATCAACGCCCGTAATCTTCAATCCAGTGATCATCGCAAAGTCGAACACAGAAAAACTGGCGACTTTGCCTCCGAGATCGAAATGGAGGGCATCGCCGTCCACTGTACTCAGCAATCGACATAGTAGGGCATCGATGATCTGCCCCGAAAATTGCAAGTGTCTCAACTTGTACAAGGGCCACAAAAAGGACTGCTGAAGCATATCTTGATGCTCTACATCCAACTGATCCAGGACTGCTCTGTAACTGTTAAGGCTACCGTTCCAGGTAGCCTTACCTGGCATCTGTCTCAATATCGCATCTAAATGATACTCCATTCTGCAAAAAATATAATTATTAGCACATGAAATAATAGATACTGAAATACAACATATTCTCTAAAAATTAAGTGAATCGAATTCTAACAATTATACGCAAAACAAATTTACATAAAGGATTACAAGTAAAAAAACGGACAACATAATTATCAATTTAATTTTTCCCTTTGAATTTCGTTTTTGGTAATTATTAATTTTACAATTACATTTAATTAAAACAAAACAAATTTATGAAAGTAAAAAATAATTCAAATATTATTTATTTACGTTTGATTTATGGTAATTGTCATATATATATATATATATATATATATATATATATATACATATATACATATAATTAAATGAAAAAAAAATTATTACTATTTAATTAACTTTTAATAACATAAATATTTATTAACAAATAATATTAAATTCAAGAATTTTATATTATTTGTTAAAAAATTCAAATGAAAATCTAATAAGAGTGTGCAAATTTTTTTAAAAAATAATATTTAAAATTAAATAATTGTTTATTTTTTTTATATATACAAATAAAACAAAATAAATTTGAATTCTTTGTTTATTAAAGTAACAAAAGAATACAAATATTATTTAATTACGTTACGTTTTATTTTTGGTATTAAATTATTTAATTAGAAAAATTATTTATTGTATTTTATATATGCAATTTAAAATAAAAGGAAATTATTGAAGAAAAAATACAAGTATTATTTAATTATATTTGGAATATACTATATTAAAAATTTAATATTATTTCATTTTCCTAATTATAAATTTAAAGTTATTTCTTTTATTATATTAAAAATTAAATTTTATTAAATTTCTGTTATGTATTATATACAGAATAACAATTAAATTCGAAAAATTAAATTATTTATTGTTTTTTTAAAAAAAAATTAATTATAATAATAATTAAATTCGAAAAATTAAATTGTTTATTGTTATTATAATTTAATTATAATATTAATTAAATTCAAAATAAAATTAAACCGACGGTCAAACTAGCCGTACACAACCGGTCAAAACGGCTGCACACAGCCGGCTGTACACAGCCGGTCAAAAACCGACTGTACACAGCCGATCTGACCGACTGTACACAGCCGGTTAACCGACTGTGTACAGCCGCTTTTCAGGCGATTGTCTCAGTCGTCGGAAAACGTCATTTTCGACGACTGAGGTGCTTAAAACGTGCCAAAAATCCATTTTTGCATTCCAAAAATTGTCCACAATCTATATACTCCATCTTTCTAACTTTATTTGAACTATTAATCCAACTAAATGTACAAAAATTTAAATTTATACCAATAAAAATAATTTCCATTCTCATTGATTATTTGAAACTAACCTATACACGCTGTGGTCGATCTGGGTCCTTGCTGAGTTGGACCGATCGTCGTCTTCTGCTCGTCGATTTAGAGAGAGATAGAGAGGGTCGGTTTAGAGAGAAAAACGATCGGTTATAGAGAGAAGTCGGTTGGCTATGTATTGTGAGGGTATTTTTGACTTTTTGATGGTTTTTTTAAGTTTTAGCATTTATTTTTATTTTTATTCATCTATTATTTGGTCAAGGCCGAATACTACTATTTGAACAGGCCAGGTATTTCCTCTCTCTGTCACGCCTCCACAATCCGGTGTCTCCTCCGATTACCCAGAAACCCAGTAAGGTAAACAAGTTACCCAGAAACCCAGTAAGGTAAGCATAATAACAAAAGACTGAAACCCAAATTCTGCACCCGATCTCCCTAAAGAAAGCATATAAAATGGTGGAGTTTTCGAAAGTGAACATTAAGGACATAAAAGACGAAGATGACGAAGAAGAAGAGAAGAGCCAGGAGAAGAAATTGAATCAGCTCCGCCTCTGAAAGTGGGTGAAGAGAGAGAAATAAAGTCCCCATTTGGCTGCCTCAAAAAGAAACTACTAAAACGTGGCCTTAATTGGGAGAGTCCTCAATTTGGTGATGAAGTCACCAGTAAGCACTCTACATCTGCATATATGTCATATTTTCTACTCTATACATGTGGAAATGAATGTAGTGGCAAATTAATGGGTTTTAAGACTTGTATCTGGTATGGAGTAGTTTTAGTTAGCACTTTCATCAGGATGTGAAGAGCTTTTGGATCTTAGTTTTTTAAGTTTGCTTTGCTGGTTGTGAACATTTTGTACTCGACTAATTAATTGTTAACATGGATTTTGTTGAAGAAAATGAACTAAAACTGAAATATGCAAGTTGGGGGGTGTAAGGAGTAGTATACTGAACTAATTTAAATTCTTATAAGATTTTATTAAAAAATAGATTAATTTGTAATCCAATTCTTATATATTGGTTGGTTGTTAGCTTTAATAACTTTCTACAAGCTTATGTCAACTGTATCAATTCTTTTTAGAGTCATGCTATACCGCCCGCTTGTTTGACCGCTTAGATGATTACACTCACACACATTAGAGAGAAAAATATTATTTTATTTTCGCAAGATCCACACACCCATGTGAAGGTGTGGTCATCCAAGTGGATTGTTTAGCATTTTTCTTCTTTTTATGCTGCATTTGAGACTTGTTTTGGTCTATTGGAGTGTAGTTCACTATGTCGGGAGTCTGTTGGATGGTACGAAGTTCGTTTCTGGTGATATGGACAAGCCTTTCACTTTCAGGCTCGGACATGGTGAGTTTTTCAAGTTCATTTTGATTTTTTTATCTGATTAGGATGTTTAGTTTTTGATTTTTTTTTTCAGGCTCTATTTCGTTGGTTTTCCTATGCCATATAATATAAGGTGTTATAGCAGATTAATTATCTCATAGCAGATTAATTATCTCATAGAAAGGAGAATTGAGTCAATTTCGGGGGATTTTTCTTTATTTTATTTTATTTTTTGGAATAAAGCATATGCCATTGTTGCGTTCCAGTTTTCTTCTATAGTTCTTCCATTTTCTTGGAGATTGATTCTAGTTGAGTCAGTGTTGAAATTTTCTTATTGAACATGACTAGAGCTAATAAAGCTTTTATTAGTCTCACAGTTTTATATTTTTAAAACTGTATCGTATGGAATCTATAAGTGAGCTTTAATTCCCTTTTGAATAATTTATTTCTCCTATCCTTGTGCAAATTGAACTAGAATTCAAAGCATCTTGTTATTCTTTTCCTATTTAACAGTTGGTATGTAGCTCTTTTATTTATTTGAGATTTTGTCGGGGTCTTTTTTGTGTTTTTGTTTAGGTCAAGTGGTAACTGGGTTAGACCATGGAATTATTACAATGAGAAAAGGTGAAAAAGCGTTGTTCACTCTGCCTCCTGAAGTGGGTTATGGAGAAGCTGGCACTGATGGTGTTCCTCCGGATTCGATTATTCAGTTTGAGGTGGATCTAACCTCATGGATTACAGTGGTAGATGTCTGCAGGGATGGTGGAATTATCAAGAAGATCATGGAGAAGGGGGAACAAGTTGGCCCTCCTAGTGAATTAGATGAAGTTTGTGGTACTGTGATTGATAGAATTTGACTACTTCTTTTCCCAACTGCCATATCTGATTGTATGATACAAAGTGCATTTAACATTCTCCACATGAGCCAGTTTCTTGATTTCAATGTTCACATGCAGTAAATTACAAGGTGACCCTGGTTGATGACACTGTTGTTGCAAAAACGCCTGAAGAGGGAGTGGAGTTTTATGTCAAAGATGGTAAAGTTACATGCATCTCTGACAAGTTTTACCAATATGCAATTTTCATGTAAAATGACCTAGTTTCCTTTTGTTAGGTCACTTCTGTACGGCATTACCCAAAGCTATCAAGACCATGCAAAGGGGGGAGAAAGTGAATTTGATTGTTCAGCCCCAATGTAAGTTTCCTTCATTTTTACCAAGATAAGTATTAACCCCTGTCTGGGCTCCATTAAAAATGAATTTTGGGGAAAATTTTATTTTGGAATAGTGATTTTTTGGAGAGAGTATGGATAAAAAAATAAGGAAATTTTTTTGGTTTACGAGTAATATTATTTTATTGGAAAATGTGTGGTTGAAAATAAGAAAGAAAAAAATGGATTTTTTTCTAAAATGGAGCCCAAACAAGGGCTTAATACTTTTTTGAATTAAACTGGTTGTATGCATTTTGTTTGGATTAAGTTTCGTGTATATAGTTAATATGTATATTGGCTTTGTTTTTCACACTAAAGTACTCCTTCACACATGAAGTCCTGGTTGACTGTTTCAATTCATATGCTTTTTCCATTAGTACATTTAATGTCTATATTTTCACATTTAGTTAACGATATTTCTAATTGGTAGCATTTGATGACAGATCTCTTGCTATATATGTTTTTTAATTGAAAAAAGATAAAAAAAAATAATAAATCAAACATTAATTGTGGAGCATGACCAAATCAAAGCTAATGATCAACAAATACTGTTTATCATGATGAGGGAGTATGTCATCTTTACTCATGCTAAACCTTACTGTTGTAGATAATTTGGTTCATGTGGGAAAAATAACCCGATTCTTTAAAGCCTTATGTGAGTAGTGTAAAGTACAATATATATTTAAAACAAAAGCTTTCAAATTAGATAAAGGGGCAACTCTTTAAAGTAGAAGAGGACAGTTTATGAAATCTTGTAAGTATCAAATCCTAGAGTACTTTTGTACTGATACTTTCCCAAGCTTCATGGGAGGTGGAGTTAAATGGAATTTATGGTAGCTATATAGTATCTTATTATTCAGGTATGAGCTAATGCATCACAGTATTTAGCTAAAGTGGTGTAAAATCATCGTTATGAGGGTATGACATGCTAGACTTTATCTTTATGTGGTAAAACTGACGAAACATCTTATATTTAGTTCTCCCTCAATGCTTGCTTTGTTGTGTTTTGTGTAATATCTACAAAATACAATCTCTTTTTAAGAAATAGTTTATTTGCTTCTACAAATACCCTCATTTAAGTGCATGGTGTGACTCAGAAAGAGTTTTGACCACTAGTTTTAAAATTAAAATGAAAAGTTATGTCAAATACTCATGTTTTCAATTCTTCCTTAAAATTGTATGTTATTTCGAAAAAAGCAAACAAGGACCGAAGTACTAGTTTTTATCTTTTGTAAAGCATTAGCATGGCAATAGTTAATTTCACATTGGAAGTTGATGCATACATGCTTTTTATCAGTAAGAAGACCCTTTTTGGTATTAACTATTTTTCATTCTTATTAGAAAATCGGATACAAGTGTGTTCTTTGGCAATGGTTCTGAATGTCATATAATAATAGGTTTTAAAAGTGCTCGTGGACAATGATTCTGAATGTCTTTATATCTGTCTGTTACAATAGAAGACAACCATTTAGATGTAATATATGGATCCTGGGTTGAAGTTTTCATCCCATGAAGATTTGAGATTGTAAAGTTTCTTTCATGGCAATAACATTTTACTAATTTGAACTTATTGACACTCTTTTATCAGCTCCGTCAAATTCAAAATCTGTCTTTGTAACTGATAATTTTTTCTTATTTAAGTAATTGATGCAGATGCCTTTGGAGACGTGGGTAAGGAATCAGTGGAAGAGTTTCCTCCAGTTCCACCAAATTCTGTGCTGAATATTGCTGTGGAATTATCTGCAATTAAGCCTGTAATTGATGTTACTGGTGATATGAAAGTTAAAAAGAAGATTTTGAAGGAGGGAGAAGGTGTCCTCACAGCAAATGAAGGTGCTTCTGTTACTAGTAAGTATCTATTCTCGAGTATGGACTGTTATTGAGCAAACATATTGACCTGTAAAATGCATGTCATTCTCTTCTAATTTCAAGTTCACATGATGGGTTGTATATTTTTTTGTCTCATATGAAAGAAAATCCCGGATTAAAAACTATTGAATTTCTTTATTAATGGTCATCCAAGATATTTGAGGCTTGAAAATCATGATTGTTGGGTTTTTCTCCCATGGTTAGTTATGTAGTCAGACAAGGGATGAAGGACAAGGGAAATTAATTCGTATTGTTTGCCCTGCAAAGCCACACTGTGTTTCTTCTAGACTCTTTCACTTTGAATGAGAACTTATGATGGAGATCCTATTAGATATATGAAGACTTTCCAAGTTTAAATTCTTATTTTAGGAAAACTAATTAGAGTTTAGTTTGATAGATTTTCAAGAATCTTATTAGTCGTTTCCTACTTAAATTAGATTAGTTTGAATTCTATCTAAAGAGGGCTTATGCATTGTAATAGTTAGACTTGATTATTGAATAAACGAATATTTTTTCTCTCTCTAATAATTCTGTTCTTCTTTTGATTCTTCTCCCCTTTCTATTTCTCTCTTGTTCTCTTTCACTCTCTCCCCCCTTTCTTTCCCCTTCTTCTACAAGTCTCTTTCTTTTTTTTTTGTTGTGTTCTATGTCAAAACTTCAAACAAAAGTATTGTTTTTGCCAGAGAACTATTCCCAACATGGTATGATTAAGTTTTTCAATTTATGCTTGGTAAGTTATAACTTCCCTTTTCAGTCTAGCAAAAATGCTATTGATACAAGTAAAAATTTAATTCGTTGATCAACATGGCACCATATGTAGATGTCACCTTTCATTTGTGTTCTATAAGACTATAAGGTGTGACTTTCCCTTTCAGGCTAGCAAAATGCTGTAGCCAGTTAGAAGTAAAATTTAACTTCTTGATAGCACAGCACTGGTAGATGTTGTTACAACAATGTCGATCACATTTATATCTATAAAGTGTACATGGAAGCCTGAATGTTGCAAACAATGTCAAAATTAAGATGTTTGCATATATATGACTGAAACCCCAATTTATGGAATGATCTGAATCCATTGAATAAGATTCACGGTCAGCTAGACAATTTTTGTGCTTCTATAACATGGTCTTTTACCACTTTTTATACCCTTTAGAATTTTGAAGAATGATTGAAATGAAGGCCAGTTGTTACTATCAGCACATTTAATCCATGATATAACCTCATCTTCTCCTGTTACGTGCTCTCAAAATGTTGAATCTTACTCCAATTCTGCAGTTAGGTATATTGCTAAATTAGAGGATGGTAATGTATTTGAGAGAAAGGGTTTTGACGGTGGACAACCATTGGAGTTCATCACAGATGAAGGTGAGTACACTTTAAATGATTTGAGTTCCTTATTGGGCTTAGTTAAGTCTTGCATGTTATCAAGAAATGAAGGTATGATATGTGGATGTCTGGATATCCTGTTTAGAGGGTGGTTTGGTTTGAATAGGTATTCAAAAGGTATATGTTATTGGCTGTGTGCAAGGCACATTGTTTCAGATAAGGCTTAAAATCTTTGGAATTCAATGCAGTGTACGATTACAATCAAAGAAAACATTTTTTGTTACCTCTCGAACTCTGATTGGTGTCAGAAATGGGTACTGTAGTAGCAAAGAATGGCTAGATTTTCTCAGAAGTTGTCCTATGAAATATATTTATAAAGCAACTGAGAATCATCAGTTGATATTCCGTGTTTATTAATTGTAGAACAAGTAATTATGGGGCTGGACCGAGCTGCCACTACAATGAAGAAAGGTGAATGTGCAATATTAACAATTTCCCCTGAATATGGATTTGGAAGCTATGAAGTAAATCAGGGTCTTTCTATAATTCCATCATCTTCAACTCTCGTGTATGAAGTTGAAATGTTGGATTTCACAAGGGTAAGTATTGCTACTGCAGAATCCATCAGAAGAAACACATACATAGGAACCTGATTTCATGATATAGAATCCAGATGATAAGCCAAATTTTATTTATACATCATCCATTTTTTTTTTCTCCGGCCAGGGTAATTTACAGTCCCCCTGATGATGATGGGGGAATTCACCTTGATGTTATTGTCGGGTTTAGCTTTGGCATTACAATTCTTGTATTTTACAAAAATGATCTCTTGAGAAGATTTGGGTCTCATCTGGAACTGTTATCCTCTCAATTCCTAGTGTTTCATTTCTCGGCTCTTTTTTTTTTTTTTTTTTGTGAATTCCCATAATAATAATGCTCCAGCCATCCAGTTTTGTTATTACGCCATTTCACTCCAGTGTCAGTCGAGTTAGTGCAAACACATTAGATATCTAGTCAAATTGGTGTAATCATAAATAAAAACTTGGCTATCTGAATGTGTTTGTCTGGGTCCAGATTCAGCTATGTTTGTCTGCTGATTGTTTGCTTAGAATATAAAGCTTGCAAGTGAACTTGTGAAATCCAAGCGGCTATTTGAGTCTCTACTTGATTAGAGTGTATTTGGTGGAGATTTAAATTAGATTTTAATTGAAAAACTAGCTGTTATTGGGTCTCATGCGTGAGATGAAAGTCAAACATAACGACTATATTTTCAATTAAAATTGGATTTAAATCTCTATCGAACAAACCCTTGGTCAAAGAAATAATGGATGCCTTTATGCAGTGTTACAATATATTATAAATTTCCTTATTCCTTATACTTCAATGATACTTAAAATATTATACTTGCATAATGTGCTTTGGAGTTGGAACTAAGTAGATGTAAACTTGAATTCGGTATTCTTCAATCTGATTTTCTGAATACTTTGTTCATAATATTTGCATAATGAAAGCTAATGAACATCTAATAATCTATTATAACATTGTCGAACCAGTTTATTCCTGTATGTGATCTTATGGAAATAACGTTATATGTGCTCAAATTACCTTATATCTTTTAAACCTCTTATTCCAAAATCAATACGAAGTGTTTACTCAGCCTCCCAGAAGCATATAAAACTGTTATATTCAGGCTTCTACCCAGCCGAGTCCCCCTTATCTAATAGTGAAAGAGAAAAATGGATATGACGCAATAGCGTACTAATTTGACTATGAACAAGAGGAGGAGGGGTGCCAAAAATGAGAAGAATTGAGAGCAAGAGGAAATCAATTTTTATTTATGTAATCAAGGGTTGAATGTTACAATGAATAAGTGCCCTCTCTTTGTAGAGCAAGAAACTGAAAGAAACTAAAATAAAACAAACTTCTAATCAACTAAAACCTTATCGAAAACTTGAACTAATCTAAACTAATGTAAATAAATGTATTTTGAATCAAAATCTTATTTTAAAATCCTAACTAACTTCCATATATATCTTTATGTATATCTTATCTCTATCTCCATCAGGATCTTTGGAATATACTAGCAGTAAGCACATGCGTTGCACGTCTTATGTATCAGAAGAATGGTATGCGTAACATTTTTTAAGTACTAATAATTTTTTTTTTTAAAAGGTAATTGATGTAATTGATATTGTTAAAGGAGAAGACATTAAACTTAGTAAATGATTTAACCTCTCATTCGTACGACATGTCCTAACGACCTGTACATCTAGAGCTCATAGCCACTACAAAATCTTATCTTCTCGATGGCTCCATTTTAGCCGTCAATCCCTATCGTCGTACTCAATGAGATCTCCATCAATTTTCAAGTAATTGAAAATTTCTATCGATCAATACACTATCTACACTGTAAATATGGTGATCATTTTGAAAATTATTTCTTCTCTAAATTATAACTGTTTCTTTTATAAGAAATTTCTAAATTAAACATTATCTACATTATTAATTGTATATATATAATTTTTTTATATTTATAAATTTTATATATTAATATTAATTGACTTAATAGTTTATGTCATTACATGTTAATTATATATATAGTATTATTATAAATTTTATTTTGATTTTATATAAGTTTTTATTCATCATATACTGATAATTAGTAATAATGTGTTTAGTGGAAATTAATTGACTTAATTTTAATTTTAATAATAATTGAATTTAGTTAAAAATTTAATTTTAAGGGTATTATTGACCATAAACGTAAAAATGTAAGGGTAAAATGAAAAATTAAAGATATAAGAATAAATGAGGGTATATTGGACATATAGCTAAATATGTATGGGTAAATTTGGTAATCAAAAGTTTCCCCTCAATCCACACTTTTAATATATTATAGATGTTTGTAATAATAATTCTAAATTCATGAAAGTTATTACCTTATTTGGATAACCAAAAGTCAGGATTCTAAATTATCTGTCACATTAGTTACTGACCAAGATTCCAAGTTTTTTTTTATAGTTTCTGAGAACTTTGGAGTAAAGAAATGCACTGTTTTTGTTCAATGTAAATAGTTGGAATGAGGTGAGCTCAATATCAGTTGAAGTCAGTGGAACTAAAATTAAAGGTAAACTTCGGAAGAGGGTGTCCTAGAATCATGGTATGAGATGAAAGGAAGGAGAACTTTTGGAGTTACCTATCTTGATAGAGCAGAGTGCAAGAAGAGGATCCATGTAGCTGACCGATAAGACTTTGTTGGCTTTAGTTGAGTAAATGTAGTTGGAGTCCAGGCTACTGTTAAGATATATTTATGAATTTTCGATCTTTTGCTACTCAAAAAGACGTGTATATTTTTTTTCGACGTTCTCTTTTTTCCTCTTTATCCATTATGTATTGATGTTGCAAAATATTGGATGTGATTTATGTTTCTTTTATATTATATTAGTTGGATACACTCTTCATAATTATAATTTCTAAATAAAAAGCTTATAAGAACCTTGTGTGGGAGAGTTAATTAGCATTTCTTTCCCCATGTCAAGAGTGTAGTTTCTTAAGATGTCTTTGCTAGCTTTTTGCTAGATCTTGTGCCCAGTAGGATATTATAAGTGTTCAAGTTCTAATTATGACTTAATCAATGTTCACGGAAAGGAAAAAGCACCCTGGGAAATGAGTAATCTTGAGAAAATCGAGGCAGCTGTTAGGAAAAAAGAGGAAGGCAATCAACTCTTCAAAACTGGAAAGTATCAAAGAGCTGGGAAGAAATATGATAAGGTACATTGGATGATTCATTTTGACATTAAATTTGAATGGCTATATCTTCAGTTTCTCTGATGTATATGTTTTTTTTTCTTTTTCTTTTTTTTTTTTGTGCTGCTCTCAGGCAGCTGAGTATGTGAGTGAAGGTGGAGTCTTCACAGACGATGACCAAAAGCTAGTCAAGTCATTGATATTGTCATGCTGGTTGAATGGTGCAGCGTGTAATCTGAAACTGAATGATTTTCAGGTAGTAATTAAGCTATGTTCAAAGGTAGTTATATACATATAACTGTATTCTCACGACATCCTCTCTTAGAATGACCCGTTGCCCCAAGTTAAAAATTAGTATCTCGTTATTTCCACATAATTATTCTAGTATCATCATAATATCTGCCAATTTGAATCTCATACATATGCTGATAATGTGGTTTGAAAACATTAAATGAACTGAGAGACTCGGTGAATGCCGGAGTGATAATTCCTTTCCTTCCTCTTTTATTAATTTTTTGTCACTTCCACAGTTTAGTGGCCGTCTTTAATCAGAAATTCATTGACATAATATTGTCAGTCCCAATTGTTGGTAGGTCCTAGATGTGGAGTCCTGCAATGTGAAAGCATTATACCAGAGAGTTCAAGCTTACATGGAGGTTGGTGAATTGCACCTGGCTGAGCTGGACATTAAGAAGGCCTTAGAAGTGGATTCTCTGAACAGGTATACACAAGCTATTGGTCCATTCTATTTTTACCTGGATAAGATTGTATTTTTGTGAAATTTACGTGTCTTGTGGTGCCATCTTGCTGATTGATTTCAGGGAAGTGAAGTTAATCCAGAAGAATCTGAAAAAACTTATAGCAGAGAGCAACAGAAGAGATGCAAAACTCTACTCGGCTATGTTTTCACACATGACCAACGATGCTTCTAATACAGTTAAAGTAAGTTGTATGCTTCATTAAAGATTGATTCATCTAGTTAATAAGCTTGCCCCTTTTTTCTCCTCTCCCAGAGAGAAGTGGTTGATGTTAAACTACTGTCACCCTTCTCCTGTTTGGGCAAAAGAAATAATTAATAGACCCAATACTGGTAGTATGCAATAAGTAAAGGTGAAGGAAAGGGATAGAAAAAGTGGAAAAAGGCATGGATAGGGGGAATGAAACCAGAAGAAAAATGAATGAAAAGAAAAGGACAAAAGAAGCTTAGGGAAAAAAAGGAATTTCTAATTTATATAGCACCCTACAAAGGAAATTGATGATATTATTCCTATGCACTTGCTAATGTAAGTGATGGATACTTTAATGATGCCAATTAAAAATTGAACTTTAATAATGCTGTGTAACGTGAGTTTTTAGTGATTAATGGTAATTTGTTTCTATTTTGGTAGAGGTTGAAAACAGCAGAGGACTAACGAGAGGAATGAGGATGGTGTAGCCATGGATGGACAAATTAGCTGTGAATCCAATCCTCCGACAATGGAAATGGCTCATGATTCTCGTTTAACAGTGGTTCCTGTAAATATTTCGGTATTCTTGTTAAAGCAAGAGGACATATAAACCAAGCATAGTAGAGAGAGAGAGCTCTCAAGAGAAATTATCCTGAGATCCCTTTGATATTTGAAATGTAGTATGTATCCACATTCAAATTTGTTGCATCTATATTTAAAGCTTTCAATATTTTGCACTTAAGAGCCTTCAATGGTACGAAATCTTCAGTTTATCGGTTGATTATAATGCCCGTTTATTCATATATCTCCACTATAACTTGAATCTCCCCTCCTAGATGCAAAAATTGAGGTTCTTGGAATCAGAAAGCACGATGAATATCTATTTTTTATTTATTTTTTATTTTTATAGAAGACGATACTTTCAAGTGCTTTATATCGAGGGTTGACCTAACTATCATATCATTTTTCTGTCAAGGGTTATCTTCACAATAACCCAAGTGGTCTATACCACGAGGTGGGCCCAAACGAAAAGGCAAGAGACTAAAGAAATAAAGAAAGCTGCCGACTCTGTAAAACCTTGCCGTACGAGTCTCTCAAACGACAATTAAGAGTTCTTTAAGGTTGGTTAAATCTATGCAAAAAGGTTCTCGAACATGGACTATAACTAGTTAAGGACAGGGTCAAGCTTGAAATCCAACTTTCGACTTTTGCATCTTGATTTAAATGATACAAGCTAATTTGAAATCTCCTACTTCCATCAGCATCCAACTTTGAAGCAACTCGTTTAACCAGTTAGGCAATTAAATATTGCTTTAACTCATTCACCAATTTACTTTACGCAAGCTAAAAAATTTGATCCGATCAACCAAAAAAATAAATAAACGAGTTGGTGCACAACAAACCTGCAGAGAAATGGGCACAGAAGTGAATAGAAGTGCAGTAGATATTCCAGACGAGATGCGGTGTACAGAAATTCTCACAGAATTTCCACAGAATACTCACAATGCAGGGGTGGGTATTTTTTGACATTTTTTTTTTACAAGAGACCCACCCATGTGAGTGTCTAAGCTTTCTGTAAGGAATTCCTCTGTGCACAGCATTTTTTATTCCAGATGGTGACAAATATTTCATGTAGCTGGCTCCAATTTATTAAGAAAAAAATCTTAACTTTTATTGTTGCAGCAGCGAAAATTCTTAAGTGTTGCCGTTGAATGAGTTCAGTACAATCGTTGTTCATAACATAAAGGGCAAATTTCAGCAGCAAAAAAGTAACTCGAGCTAGTTAGAAAAACTATAAATGGGATAAATAATCTACATTCTATAACAAAGGTCAGACTCAAAATTTTTGGTAGATCAGAATTTGAACTGAAGAACATATGAACCAATATCTGTTGCACCCAGAATGTTGAACTCTCTACTGTAACTTGTATAAGGAATTTGATGTTGCATTTCCTCATTGAACGGGCTTCAACTCATTTCTTAAAGAACTGGAGGACTCCTTATTACTTGTCGCGCACTTCTCTTTTCGGTAGTAGATCCACTCTCCTGAATCTGTAATTGAGTCTCAAGCCTGAAATTGTTCGGGTGAGGGGGTGAAGGAAATCAATCAGTTGGGAGGGGAGAATAGCTTCCACTAGTCAGAAACACCAAAGATATAAACCCGAAAATAGAATTCCACAAATATACAATGGTTGTAGAGTACAAGAATTACCACTAGAATTTCTCGAGAAGAACTTCAGTATCTCATCAATTATAATTACCTGCATTAAATTGGCAAGCCTTATAAGTATTTGCAGACCAGTTTGATTCCAAGGCGTAAGACAAATACAAAACTCTTTACGGGGGCATGCCCACGTGGGATATGTGAGGGGAAGAGGAGTTTGAATATCATTCAATTGGGCTTTCTAGAGAAGCACTACCTCAATGAGGTTTTTTACTACAAAACTTTTTTGAAGGGTTTTTTGGTGCATTTTACTTAACCCTCTATACTTCTAAATTCAAATAAAAGTATATATATGGAGACACCATTCTCTTTCCTTTTTTTTCTCCCTATTTCTTGATAGGTTTTTTTCCCCTATTTCTTGATAGGTGTCTTCTAAATTGTAGTTTTTGATTTACACGGTGCACAGCAGCTTGATTTATCCAAATTGTTGCAAACACTCTGAATTGTACTGAAAATCATATGAATGCAGAAGTTTTTGCTTTGGTTAATGAACATGTACAGAATGAATAGGCTTTTGATGATCAAACATTGGCTATCATGCACTAGCAGGTAAAAATATAATTAGAAGCTATATAATGATCATGCACTTACTGGAAATGAAAGATAAAATACAACAGTCCATTCAGTCCAACTTAACGGGGTCACCTACAATGCATAAACAAGAAATTATTCAACATTCAAAACAAAAGATGGTGCTATCCAGACCACTTGAATAATATCAAGATGAAATTGCAGGAAGAAAGAAAATCAACTTACAGAGAAAAGTACAGATAATGGTTGCACATACAGAATGAGCACGTGAAGGAGCATTGTCAAGACAATTGAACCACCGAGCCATAAATTACTCCAAGGAGGAATGACTCTGAAAATTTGACAAAAAGGTGAGCCTTAATTATTTGTTTTTCTCTTTCTATTATACCTACTATTTCTGAACATAATTATGAAAATAAAAAGAGATGAGATGTCAGTCAGAAGTCGGGGATAAAAGGTAAATAGCCAACTTCAATTGACCTGGTATTATGCAAAGCGAAAAAATGTGAAAATCATACAAATCAATGTTAATAATATGTTAAATAATGCACATGTGCATTCAAAACTATAGAATGTGCTTGGGCAATGGGAAAAAGCTCAACAAGCAATAAAGTTTCAGATAAGACTGAGTACTCACAAGAGGGACTGATTCTCACTGAGGTTGTTTAATGCGTTGAACATCTCAACCACTACAAGTACTGTCATTGCAACAGTGGATGGATGCCGATCACTAAACACTGAGCAAGGGTAATTTGTTTCCCTTGTTGTGCAACTGTCAAAATTCATCTGAAATTATTAGATTAAAAAACATTAGCGATCAGTGAGCGAAGATCAAGGGCAGTGTCCACTATATTTCCATTTAATGGAAAGGGTTGTTCACAAATTAAAGAAGCCTATCAACGAAAGAAAAACCATTTTTATGATGAACTGACAGACTTCTATTTCCAAGTACTTAGCTTAAGAACAATTGAGTTGAAGAATCTAAACCCCAACACAAATCCTAAAATCTGAAAAAGAAAATTTTTCGTTCTCCATTCTACTCTAAATGATCTGACATCTTATCAGATACAGAAGGAAAAAGCCCAGTCCACAGATCAGACATAGCAAGTTATTGAAGTCCAAAAATATAATGGCACAGTTTGCTAGTTCTCTTATGGACTCATTAACAAATCCTCCAATTGAAGACATTGCCTGTTAAATCTGTAGATTCAGGATTAGAGAACTCCAACTCCACCTAAAAGCCATCTCAATAAATTTAATACACACAGTTGGATATAAAAATGGAAGAAGAGAAAAGTTCTCAATAAGAGAATTTTGTCAAACTTTACTGTGAGAATGGAGGGGAGGAACTTTTTCACATCTCCAAAATTGGCATAGTACTTACCAATTCCGTATAAGGCAGTTTAGGTCCGCTGTCGGAGTAAACAAACCACCACACGAATCCCGCAACAGTAGCAATCCCAACATAAACTGCGTTAACAAAAATTGCACCTATAATGAGTTGATGTACAAAAAGGAAAACACACTTCTACTGCTTCAATAGTTGGTAATTTCAATATCAAGCATAGTTGGACAGGAAGAGTTACGGCCACTCAACATCAAGTACAGTTGGACAGGAAGAGTTAGGCCACTATTTTCTTTGGATGAAAATTTTATGATGATCCTGTGAGACTAGAAGAAGCAAGAGGATCAAGCATGAAATCAAGTTTAAGACACAAGAGAGGGCTGATCCAACACTGAAATTAATTTAAGCTAAACATCAGTCGGCAATGTCTCATCTTTAGAGTGATCAAAATTTTAGATTGACCAGAAAATTAAGCAAATCTTTTTATTATTATTATTATTTTTTATTTTTTTTACATAAAGCACTATCACAGCCAGTGTGTTTTTTAGGCTCCACCAAGAAAATGAAACAAATCTGTAGATTGTTTAACTTAAGAATTTTGCATTAATTGATTTATGCCTAACCACTCAACCTTCTCAACCCAAATGCTTTTATATTAAGACAATTCACCCTGATAAAGGCCTGCAATTTCCAAAAAATTGTAATCATTTCATGCTTTGCCTCAAGCTGACATGCATCATGAAAGACCTCACAATTTGTAAAACGAGCAACAAAAGAACAATTTAGGACTAAGGTCAATATACGGGAGGAAACAATTGTTTAAAGAATCTGCTAGTACCTCCAATAACCATATAGCGAAAGAACAGCCAACCACTGACAACTGCTTCATTAACCTGCCACTTAGACGGTTAAAATTGACAAGACAATTACTTTAATGCAAGAAATATCTCAAGAAACAACTGTACTCAACAACAAATTAGATAACAAGACGATTCTTTGGCTACTGAAAAAACCAAACAAAAACCAATAACTGGTTAAAGCAATTCAGAAAAGTAAATCAAATTTCCAGAAGAACCTTAAGGAACTTGAAGATAATGACAACAAATGTGTCATGGATAAATTATGATCATATGCACGCTCATTCAGCAAGTAACAAGGAAGCAAGTGAAATTAATTTCACATATGATTGGATGAAGAAATTGCCTCATGTCATGTTTTTCCAGTTTCCAAAAAGTAATTGTTTTAGGAATTTAGGTCGAAGAGATGTATAGGATTAGGATTAGAGCAGATTGGATAAAATAGAGATGTGTCTCGTGAAGATCCCTGTACGATTAAAGGCGAGTTAAGCATAAGCTATGCTTAAGCACAACAGTAACTAGACATGCTATTCTTTATAGTATTGAGTTGGACTGTAAAAGAACAAAATGTCCATAATATAAATGTAGCGCTATGATGGATGTTGGTCATACTAAGATAAGAGAATAAATGTCAATTAAATGGAGGTGGCAGCAATTCAGGATAGATAAGGAAAAAATTACTTCAGCTAGTTGGAGCATATTTTGCATAGATCTGAAAAGGCTCATGTTTATAAGATTGAAGCTATCCCAATAGAGCATGTTAGAACAAATAAACCAAAACTAACAAGGGCTGTCGGTAGGGATCTAATTGCTTTGGATTTTTTAGTAGATCAAGCAAAGAATCGAACTGTGTTGCGGATGTCTCTAAATTATTAGGAGCAAAGCTTAGTTTGTCCTTGTACTCACTTTTTAGTTACATGAAATCCAGAAAACTTTACACGTGCAACATTGCGGTAATAACTGCTTATCAAAAGATAAATAGATTATGAGAAAATTAAGGAGAGAATAATTGTTCTTTTAACTGTTATATCATCTTTATTTAGTAGCCTAGATTTGATCATAAAATAATCTGAGATCATCAGAGTAAGTTCTCTTATCTGAAATAAGTCATCATGTGTTCCATACATTTCTGTTTTATGAAACCCTAGGACCAGAATAATATAAAAAGCAATATGCATCATTCGAGACTGAGAATCCATAAATAGGACATCAGTCATCAACTGTTGCTTCTTGTAATCAGCAATGTGAAAATGATTGTTATACATAAATTATGACAGCTGTATTAGCATTAATAATGTTGCAAAAATAAATTACAAGAAAAATGGTAGGATATTTATGTTCTTATCCACGAGGAAATGACAAAAATGGAAGAGTTAAAAATATATACATAATTAAATAAAATTAGATCCACGGTACCTTGCGAGGTTTAGCCTTCATGACATCAGAGTCTTGTTTATTAAATCCAATAGCAGTGGCAGGCAAACCATCAGTAACCAAATTTACCCAAAGCAACTGGACCTTTAAGAGAATTAAATATCATTAGACAAATACGGACACGGAATTTATTTTTGAATTTGATAAATAACCTCATAAAATTGACACCTGAAGGTACAAAGATGTAAAAATGCATAAAAGATTTAATTCTAGAGTAAATAAAAAGTCGCATATTTTACAGCAGTGAACCCCCATGCTCATTCAGGTTCTGTAGACATAAAGATTAAAGCAACCAGTTTCCAGCCAAAAAAGATTGTCAAATTAAAAAAGGAAAAAGAAAATTGCTGACAACAGAAAAATGGACTAATTGTAGCAAATCAGTTAACTTACAGGCACAAGAGTGTCAGGGATACCAAGTAGTGCGGCCACAAAAATGCAAACTACTTCACCAATATTTGAAGAGATCATGTATCTGATGAACTGCTTTGTATTATTATATATAGCCCTTCCCTCTGCCACAGCCTGAAAGGGACAAAAGCCACAGTTGAGAAAATCCAAAATGCAGAATATAATGTGTCATCAAGCAAATGAAAATCACGAAACTAAGAATAAAGGATTAAGTCTTACTGCAACGATTGTGGCAAAATTGTCGTCAGCCAAAACCATATCTGCAGCACTCTGAAAGCTCAGAGGGGAAAAAAAGAGTAATTCAATATACATGTGTATATACTGAAATCAAATCGGAAAATATGACTTTTCCACTACAAAGCTTCATGACAAGTGATTGAAACAAACTCATGTTAGAAACATGGGCATGATAAGAAGCAAACCATTGAAGAAAAATAGTGTAGACAATACTTCTATAAGATTCCAGATTGATGTTAGCAGAGAAGTTCCAGTTCTTCCTAACACTACAAATGAGGCTGAAACATGGGCAGTATAAATGTTTACATAAGGGACAATCAACCGTGACAAATGAACTGTGGGATGGCAAGAGTAGTAAATCTAAGATATTCAGTGAGGAGATCAATTTGTTAACCTCGTCAAATCATACGTTCAAAGCCTAAAAAGAATTTATATAAATAACATGTGAGAAGTTCTCCATAAAAAAATTTAAAATATCCAAATAAAAACATATTGAACCCTGTGGTAGAGAAGAAAGGATATCTGTCTAAGAAAATCACCGACAATTCACCTCCTCCTAAATTGGGGGAGAAAGTCACTCTAATATTCAATCAAATTTGGAACTTCGAGACCCCAGTATCCACCCAAACCCAGAAAATCTGATGCAAAAAAATTGAAAAAGAAGTGTGCATGTATCCAACACAACGAGGGAGGGAAGGAGAATCAAGTCAAAGAAAGAACAGTTTTTCCTGGTAAGCAAAGAAATGTGAGAATCTCAAATTTACCATGTGATCAAGTATCTCAGAATGCTTTATCCCCCTTTCTAAATTACGAGTAGCAATAGATTGATTTGATCCTAATGTATATACCTTCGCAACTGCAGTTCCTGTACCCATGGCAATTCCAATGTCTGCCTTTTTCAACGCAGGAGCATCATTAACTCCATCTCCAGTCATTGCAACCTTAAAATGTAAATAGGGATTTTCTTAAGCTTGGAAGCACAGAAGGATTGTAGACACAGCAAAATAAAGTACATTTATCATGCACGAGGAATTGAACTTTACAATAGTTATGCAAGAGCATTGAAGCTTTTGGACTGATATGTGAATAAGAAGCTTAAATAAGTGCCCTAAGCTGTACCCCTAATTGACACAAGTTGGTGCCAAGACAAGGAAACCAACTAACCTCAGCTTTGCTTTGTCAGGTAACTATGAAAATGGTTTTGGTTACCAAATTTTATCTATGATCTGTGGATTTGGGAAAAATAAAAAAGATGAATAAAAATGAAGTAACCCGTTTGATTATAGAAGAAATGGTTGACAGAATATTTTTTTCTTCTCTGGAGTGGGATTTCCTCATGGAGGTAGACTAATCTACTAAGCACATCAGGTTGACAGTAAATACTATTGTTTAACAATCTCAGAAAAAGGACCAAGAAAAATAGAGACATCCTTTTCAATTGCAATTCTGAAAATATAAAAGAGTTACCACTTCACTTTGGTGCTGTAGTGCTTCAACAAGGATCCTCTTGTGTGATGGTTCAACCCTTAACAAACATAAAAACACAAATAAAAACTACAATAGAATAGGAATAGAAAAGGATATATTTACAACAATTGGAATCTGTAGGGTAAAAGGATACAGATGCAATAATTGTTGATTCGTACAGAAGAAAGGAATAATAACAAAAGAGAATGACCAACAGAACAATGTATGTAGTACCTGGTGAAAAGCGTCATTCGTTGCAATGCCAGTGTCTTCTGCATCGCTGAAAGTTCTTCAAACTCAGAAGCAGTGTAAGAAAGTCCCACGAAGTCATCCAAGTGATCAAAGGCACCAATTTTTCGGCACAACGATTCAGCAGTGATCTAAACGTATATCACAAATTTGGGTAAGAGAGAAAATGTGATAAAAATTATAAAAGAAACAGAGAACATATTTGTACTTCACTATTACCTTGTTGTCTCCAGTAACAACTATAACACGTATGCCGGCTGTCATGCAAGAAATAATTGCATTTCTCACTTCCTCCCTTGGGGGATCAAGCATTCCAACCTTCATTTGAGAAACATTAAGACAGTAGTAAAAAGGATACAGCGGCATGTAAATCGTAAAACATCAAAAATGAATAACTGAAGGGCTTTCAGGTGGTCTTTCACACTTCATAGGATTAACAAAAGATCTCTTGCATATACGCAGACCTCTTTATACCTTGTCCCTGGATATTTGCATCATCGGTTGGAAAGCACTCACATTTGTTCTTGAACTCTCCTATTACTAGAGAATTTCTGGAGGAATTATTTGCTATTTTTGGAGAATCTTTTGCCTTGCATCTTTGATGAAATTCAATAGTTATCAAGTTCTAGTGGTTTGGCATAAATACGGATGCTAAAGATCTTGAGAACATGATGCCTATTACTTGGTCTATTTCTATTCAGCGGAATCCAAGAATTTTCTAGAAACATATTATCAAATCGAATGGATAAGTGCATGCATAACCAACAAGGAATTTCATTAATTCCCTATGGTTCGTAGGTAAAACAACTTGAAGTAGTGATGCTTATTAAGCTCTCCAAACTTATGACAAGGGAGTTTCAAAAGCATATTCTTAACAGCTACTTTTTTAAAAAATTATGCACCAGCTGCCAACAAGTTTAGCATCTAAACTATTTCATACATTTGGTTATGGCCAGATAAATTTTATTTTGCATTCTAACTTTCTCAAGAGTTTCAATGAGGAAGAAGTTCGTTTTCAATACCGCCACATCTGAAGTCAAAGGAAAGTACCAGAGCAAAGAAACATGGAAGACTTAATGCACAAATCATGATGATTAGAATTTTTTCAACAGCAAACTTAAAAAGTTTGTAACATAGAAGAGAAAGCATACCAACCCAATAAATGTAAGGTCATTCTCGTCGTCAAGGGAAAGAGCCTGTTGTCCTGCTGGCATCCTTTTCAATGCTAGTGCCAGGCATCTTAAAGTTTCTTTCCCTGCAAAACTGATGATAAACAACAAGTATCTCCCATAAGAACAAAAATATTCCATCCTTAATGATCACTAGCAATTCCTAACTAGAAAACTGCCAAAAAAAAGGGTAAGTTTAAACAAAGAATGGTTGGGAAGGTGGGAGTGAAGGCAGTATGCTATACACTGAAAATTAATATCCAATCACAAGTACTGTTGCTTCGAATTGAATGTCCTTTTTCCTATTATAGGATCCACTTATATACTTTAGGCATACATTTTCTAATCCGACCTGAGTAATTATGACTAGTCGAATCAAGGCATTCAATTTGAGACCATCAAAGTTCATGTAAACAAGTCAGTAATTCTTCTTAAGCTCATTGTGGTCAAATTATACATCGCTAAATTATTCAAACAATAAAACCAAATTTTCATGAGCCATTACGTGTTACAACTCCATTTAATAATTAAATTTATATAAAGATAGAAGTATTGTACAAGAATGCTAATAGGAATAGGCATCAATTAATGACTTGCATCATCTGGCAAAGGTTCTGGAAGCAGCACTTCGTTACATACCCATTTATGGAGACATGTGAAGAGCTGACTTAATCTAGAATGTACTTTCTTGTTAGTAGTGGGTAATAGATTTCCAATATTTCAAATTCATTCCGTACTGTTTGTTTAATACAAATAAATTTTGAAAGGATTTACATTAAGTCATTAGCAAGAAGGTCATGTTAGTCCTCACAAACAATAAATTCATGTTGATCATTTGTGTGTCTGTATGACATGTATAATAAATAGAAAAAAAGGCCATTAAAACTTTCAAGAAAATAGTCCTAACCTGTGGAATTTTGATTCCAATGCAGCTCTAATATTTGGCGTAAGTGGAGCAGTCAAACCATCATCATTGCACAGAACACTCGTGCATCTAGGAAGAATACTCTCAGGAGCACCTTTTGAGAACATAATATCTATCTGCTTCCGGTTACAGAGGACACTCATCATTTTGCGATCACGAGAAAACTCCAACAGTGAGACCTGGAAGCATTAATTTTTCAGGCACACGCTTATCTTTTAAATGCACAAAAGCTTCAATACCCCCATTAAACAAAGACAATTTACTTTCAGAAAAAGCTTTCTGAAGACAATCAAGCAATGGACAAAGTTTATTAAGAACAAGCTGGGAGCTAAATGCTCTATGAGAGATTTCTTCAAACAGAAAATAATTGAAAAGTCAGTTAAGGAAAGGCCTCTACAAGAACCCAAGGACTCAGATCCTCTTAATTGAAATGGGACTTGAGCTTTCAAAGGCATGAATTATTTTAAGTTGTGGCCTTCGGACATAGGACATAATAGAAAAGTCCGGTACAAAAAGGCCTCTACATAAACCTAGGAATCAAATCCTCTCTTATGAAATGGGAGTTGAGCTTTCAAAGGCATGGAAGTTTCCTTTAAGTTATGGCATTCATATGTGCAGTTTTATTCCCCACATGGCATCTTTAAATACAAAAAAATCAGAAAGACATATAAATTAGCAGTTTCAGTGTGGGATCTCCACCCTTCAAAGTGGCATTGTGTGACTAAGATTCACATTGACAGAAACTCTCTATGAAACTTCGTAAACAATAGCATATTACCATATCTTATTAATGTTCTCTCATTGATGTTCCCAAGGAAGGTATTTTAGCCGGTAGTAGAGTTCTGGAACATTTTATTCCAGATGATGAGATAAACATGACATTCTCTACATTATTTTTTATTCTTATTCAAAAAATCCAATTTAGAATAGAGTAAAAGAAAAGAAATTACACATGTTAGCTACTGTTCTATAATTATTAAAATAATAAACTCTTTAACAACGTCATGAGTCCACATTTTGTGGGCTGTTCTTAGAAATAAAGCATCTTTAGTAATTGACTTTTCTGCAACAATTGGGTACTTATTAATAGCATCAAACCAAAACAAGGATAAGGATATAAAAACGAAATTGATTCATCATTTGTAACATCTATGTATCACCAGTGCACTGGAAAGATTGCAAGCAATTATCATTTATGATTCATCTCCTGGTAAGTTGCAGAATATGCATATTATAGAACCATAAAAAAAATGATTGGCACATGTGCACCATTTAATCCTACAAAAGAATACTTATATTAAATAGTAACTATTGGTCAGAGCAAACCTTTTTGAATTGGTCTTCCCAATAACGGTTACAGTAGGATGCCCTTTCATGCTTGCTTAGCATATTAAGAGCCGAAGGCATAGAATCAAAACCAGGAAGACCAATCTGAGAAGAAAGGTACAAAAGTTTAAAACAAAATATTAAATTGCAAAATTAGACTATGATGAATATAAAAACTAAGCTACAACAGATACAATATGCCAGTTTCAATTATATTAAGCTAGAGCCAAACCTTTTCTGCTAATACCCGAAGCGCCACTTCAGTAGACTCGCCAATCTTTTCATAAATCCTTTTTTCTGGGTTGTACTGAATAACAGACTCATTGCAGAGGGCTGAGCACATTGCTATATGAAGAAGACAATGAAATTGTGCAGGAATTTCAAGCTGCAACATGTATCAGAAATATGTTCTCTTACAACTGTTTCACTTTGTCAGTGCAGGCAAAAGTAGAAGTGGGATGCAAAGTTCAGCAGACATAACAAGGAAACAAAATAAATATCATGTACCAGCTCAGTACTACCTATCGTAGTCAATAGACAAGGATGAAAACAAAAATGATAAATTTCATAATTGCATATAAAACTAATGCCAAGGGTTTCTAGATAGGTGATTAAAAGTTAGAATTTACAAGTTTTGTTAAGAGAATTAGGATGGATTGCCTTAGATCTCTATACTACAATTTAACGATAACAAACTTATAAATCGCTAATGACTTGTCAGAAACGAGTGTACCATGACTTTGCAAATATTCAAATAAACAATAAATGAAAAATCTTAAGTGACATGGAGCTTTGAGAGAAATTGCAGGTTAAAAGGACTTCAGACTTCTCAAGCAAATGTTCATCGTCTAAAGAGGAATCAGGAATTGAGCGATAACTAAAGAATTAGGACTTCAGTAATCCTGAGCATAAGACCACATGTCCACGACAAAATCTGGACTTGAGCTTTAACCGAAGGAGGAAACTTCAAGTGTCCATCTACACAGTCCAGACTTTTCAAGTGCGCTTCAGAGACAAGGAAGATGTCTCCAGAGTGCAGACCGAAGGGGGATCTCAAATTGAAAACAAGGAGATTGCTACTGAATAATGAATTTGTAAGTTACTTTCTTCAAGTGGAACCAAATATTTACAACTATTTCAATTTTACAGTTCACAAGTACAAAGCTTTTCTAAAACTTTGGTTCAGATGTTCAAAGCAAGAATCCGACATGAGAAATATTTTCAAATTAAACCACTTTAACCATTCAAAGGAAAACTTCTAACATAAGAAGAAAATTTAGACGAATGAAGGTTACCTGGAGGTCTACCAGTGTACTTTAGATACGAGTTCAGCATACATAATATTGTTTTTAGCATTATCATTCTACTTTATTTTTGCAGAAAAACACTTTGTGTGCAATGTTGTAAACCATCAACTTCCTATTTTCTAATTTGCATAAATTCAAACCCATCACATATATGAAGTTTATCGCAGTTACATTCGTTTTAAGAAAATCCTGTAAAAACAATTTTGAGAAGAAAATATCATTTCTATCTTTGGTTCTAATGGCTAGACAATTCAAATGTCATTCATAAATGTAACAGCCTAGGTCTCGTGCCAGGCCGTTCTCTGAGAGGGAATCTTCTCTCTTACCCCTCACGACTTTCTATTGCGTTCCCCAAGATTCGAACACACAATCTCCCCTTAAAAGAGATTAAGTTGAATACTAAAACCAGTTAGACAAAAAAAAGCCTATTTTTTGGTAACGACCCGGCATTTGTGTCCAAGCCATTAACTTTTACATACTGTCCGCTTTAGGAGAGCCTAATCCCATCTTATCCCTTATGGATTTCTGTCGTGTCCCTCAGAATTCAAACCCAGAACATATCCCTAAGGATTAATTTAAGTTGAATCCTGGTAAAAGTTAATGACTTGGGCACAGAGGCTGGATTGTTACAATAAACATTCATTCTACAACTTGATGAATACAAACAAGCACAAGCAGAGCTAGAGAAGTGAAACAATAGGTACAAATCAAAGAAGTGCAGAGTTGAGTGTTACGCTAATAGAAGAGAGAGAAGGAAGAAATAGGTAAGAGAGAGGAGGAAGAAATAGGTATTCTCCTAACTTGAACCTCAGCTTTAATGTTATATATATCTTCACTTATAGCCTGTTACTGAGTTTTACTGCATTCAGTAAAAAACATTTTTCCTCAAAACATCCTTCTTGAGCCCTCAGAACTAAATCACTGACACATTTCTTTCAAAGCTTATAATCACATCCGAGACATTTCAGTTTATTACGAACTCAAAGGCCTCAAATCTTGATAAGTTAGGTTCTACTTGACATGGGACGAAAAAAGGAAAGCAATTAATGCAATTTAGTATTTGAACTCATATTTATATCAGCCAATCATCAAGAGCATGTTTGATTCCCATTTTGGAGGAAAAATGCATTTTGAATAGTTGATTGATGGAGAATGTGTGGTTAAAAATTAAGGAAAAATTTTGAATTTACGTGTAATATTATTTTATTAAATAATGTGTGGTTGAAAAGAAAAGAGAGAAAAATGAATTTTGGGAAAAATGGGAATCAAACGGGGGCTAAAAAGGCATAGTAGCGAGTTGATTTTATAGAAAAATTCTGAGCATTCTTATTGATATGGTTTATCTACACCACTGAAACATTTGTTGTCATAAGTAGGTATTCGCCAATCAACTCAAACAAGAGCAGTATCTGTTGTGCTGTTGATGTTTCAAGAAAGTTGAGCTACTGCTGCAAATTCAGTAAAACATATTCAGTGGTAGTTTATCATTCTTCCCCATTTTTGTTTTTGGGCATTCTAAATAAATTTTTTATATTGATAGAAGCTAACTAACAAGTTCATTTGCAGGTCATATATTCTAGTTCGTTAAACTAATCACTCAGTCTTTATCATTGTACTATCCATTCTTTCAGTTAAGACATTGGTTAAAGAATGAAGAACTAAAGCTGCTGTTACTCTGATTTTTAGCTATAGCCAACTACTTTGATTCATAAGATTATACTTTGTTTCTTTGTCCTGTACAACTAATTCTCGTTATTACTTGCTATCTTTGTTTCAACATAACATGACCTGCAAGTCTGTAACTGCCAAGGTTACTCTTGCAGGTCTGTAACTGCCGAGGTTACTCTGATATGAAAAAAAGAATTAATGTCTAAAAGCAGCTTATTCGTGTCTCTATTTATCCCCTCTAGATGCTAACTGCTAAAACCATCAAGCTTTTGAACGTTTACTGACCTACACCCGAACAAAAATTTATAACCAAAAAAAAAAAAAAAAAGCCTCGAATGTAGAATCTGAATGCACCAATTACTTGAAAGATTGTGGTTTCCTAACTAACATTAAAAGAACAGCAACATTTCGTAATAATTACAGTTTCTCAAGTTTGTGAATCTAATACTGCTTTTTTAACCTATACAACAATAAACCAAATGATACTGCTTTTTTAACCTATACAACAATTAACCAAATGCTGCTGCTACAGAACAATTAACCAAATGCAGGATCCCCAAGTTCTATATTGAAGCTTTAAACTTTTATATATTGATATGTATCAGGCTGAAGTGCACAAATAATTTATTTTCATAGATGTCAAACCCATAGGTCCTTCAGGAAAACCCTTGAAGGGGTGCTCTGGAAGGCAAAGCAAACAATTTATGATGAGGAGAATAATTATTAAAATAACTCTAGAAATAACTAGAGTATACTTGATAAAGGATAATAGAATTTAAAGAAAGAAAAAACTAATACCACTGGTCCAATGTAAGTGGTTACTGCAGGAAATAAAATTTGTACAGAAATTTCGGCAGTAAAAAAGGGTGTATTCTAAGTCGAAATGATTTCCAATATCTAGGATGAGTATCTAAATGTTCTTAATGTAACAAAGGACTTGAATGAGACTTCAGAGAGCAGTCTTGCGCAAATTAGGCAAAAAGGCAGACGCAATAACTTTTTACTCACTTTCAATCTATGCAATTTTTTTATGTTTAGTATAATAGACCTTCCTAGTATAGAATGAACAATAACTCATGAACTGCAACTAGTTCAATTTAAAATCTGAGTTTTCCAGCATCATGGTAACACCCGTACAGAAGTCAAACGTACAAGCAGTAATAGATATCGTACCAAACTGGATATGAAGACATGAAATTAGGTACTCACGCAGAAAAATTAAATATGCACACAACCCACCCAAACTGGCATTGTGCTGCTGAATATAGATTCATGACGAGAAGCAAAAGGTCAATCTAACTGAAGGCATGTTTGGCCATATAATTTAAGCTAGTCAAACCCACACATTTTGTAGGATCTTTAGCCTTGTTTAGTGGAGATTAAAATCAAATTTTTAGTGAATTTTGATAAAAAATAATAAAATGTTGTAGATCGTGCGAAACTATGATACTCGAACTAGGGTACGAGTACTGGATATGAGTACGTATATAAGTATCGGATCCTTTATTTTCTAAAATATAGGATATGAGAGGTATGTTTAAAAAGAGTCCAAATTTCGAACATGGGTACGTCTTTCAAACTTCAATTTTTTTACAAACCTAAGATATCATTTTAAATAGACCAAAATCAATTGATCACAAAGAAGGAAATGAGTGTTGAATAAAGCGGTAAGACGAATAAAATAGAATTTTGGAGTTTAATTTTCACATATAGGAAGTTAATTACTATATGTTACACAAACTAGAAAATGAATGACTTGATTATAATTTGGATTTAGTGGAACACTGAGTAGCAATATATAGAACTCGTTTTCATTTTATACAAATAAAATATTAAATGATCAATACAAAGAGGGTGAGAAGGAAAAAAAAGAAGAAAAGAAAAAAAGAAAGAAGAAAAGAAGGGAAAACCTAGTTCCGCCGTCTTCCTCACCTCTCGGTGGAGGCACTTGGTTTAAAAAGAGTAGAAACGGGAAAGAAAAAGGGAAAAAAATGAAAGAAGAAAAAAAAGTAAAAACGACGAAATGTTCGGTTTAAACTTGGAGAATCCAACACGTTCCTTACCCATACCCATACCCATGTCATGTCATATTGATGAGTATATTTCACTCATTGAATTAGCACGTCTAAACTAAAGTTTTCGGCTTGTTCTTGAACGTTTTTGAGCATTTTAATGTGTTTGTTCATGTTGTTTTGTAGTTTAGGTAACTTGGAAAAAATGGCATATTTCAGAGCATGGAATGGAGACAAGTTGTTGATGATCATGGAAGTGGGCATGGAGTGAAGATGAAAGAAGAGAAAAATAAAGTGGAAAGAAGGCTAAAACATGAGGCAAACGAAGTGAAGGAAACATATGGGCGCCACGACACCCAAGGAACAACCCAGAAATTAGCAGAGCGCAGGGCGCCGCGTAGAAAAAACCAGTAGAACTAATGGCACTACGGCACCGATAAGGAAGCCATCGTGTCTAGCGCCGACAACGAAGCCACTCGAAACGAGAAAATCAGAATTTTTTAGAAAATTTCCGGGCCCGGTCCAACTTCAACTCGTCTTAAAACTTTAAGGAATTATGAATACAAAGTTAAGACCTACTTTGAAGAGAGGAAGACGGCTCAAGAGGAAAAGTACGAAGGGATTGATTGAGAGCAAGAACAACAACAATTAGGAGGAGAATTCAAGTGGCAAATCAATTTTTCCTATTCTTTTTTATGCAGGATGAACTGGAACAATTAATAGATAAC
Source organism: Osmanthus fragrans (assembly GCA_019395295.1). Taxonomy (NCBI): domain Eukaryota; kingdom Viridiplantae; phylum Streptophyta; class Magnoliopsida; order Lamiales; family Oleaceae; genus Osmanthus; species Osmanthus fragrans. Next base: position 18,021,962 of record CM033351.1, read on the forward strand.
AAAACAGATCTATAACGAACAGAAAATTAGAGGAAGAACGATAAAAGAAGAAGACGAATCACAAAGAACTAGAATAGAGATGGAGGAGGAGAGAAAGCTCGCAATAAGTCACCAATAATTTTATTCAATCATCAACTGTTTAATTTCACGACAAAACAGATTTAAATAGTAAAACAAAACCCTAACGAGAACGGGCTTGGGCCAAACCCCATTATAAAAGCCCAATTACATAAATAATAGTCCAAAATATAAATAAAATCCAACTAGAAAATAAATAGAATGGATGTCCGCATCAACTCTCCTGGGGTGGGAGGAAAACTCGACCCTGTCGAGTGGATAGATCATAAGAGGCTGTAGTCATTCTCCTAACCATAAGCTGAGTGGTTAGGCAAGCTTCTTTCGGTGTCTGTAGAAATGTGTCAATGGAGGCCTGAATGTGGTGTCCTCACCAACTCCCCCTAAGTGGATGGGAGGTGATTTGGGCCATGGAAGATCCTGCTGACTCCAATAAAGCTCTAACAAATTTGGGTCAAGTTGCTGTAGTGTCTCTCTGGGGATCCATGTACAGTCAAAATCAACCCAATGCACAAGGAAGCGCTGAACATCTCCATCATTAGTCAACACAGTCTGTTCATCCAAAATGGCATCAATTTTATCTTTGTGTGTTGTAAGGGAATGTATTGTGTTAAGAGTGGCAAAAGAAGCAGGGTCAAGGTCCACAGATGAAGGTAGAAGAGGATCATCGGAGGGATTAAAATGGCCTTTATAAGTAATTAAATCCTCAATATTGAAAATAGAGTGGTATCCAAGGTGTGGTGGAATGTCAACATATGCATTTGGACCAATTTGCTTTAAAATTTTAAAAGGACTAACACTACGAGCTTGCAATTTAGAGGCGGGACCAGATAGACGCCGCTCTGGCCTAATTCGAACCATAACGTAATCCCCAATTTTAAACTCAATATGTCTTTTATGCAGATCAGCTCGGAGTTTATATGATACATTACTGGCTTCAAATTGTTTATTGATCTCAATATGCAAATCATGAAGATGATGTGCAAAGGCCTCGGCTGACACACACTCTAGCGTGTAGGGACATTGGAATGAGATCTAAAAGCTTTCTAGGCTTATGCCCGTGGACAATCAAATGGATTCATACCTAATGATCGATTCACGGAACTGTTATATGCAATTTGAGCTGTAGGAAGAATCAAATCCCAATTTCTAAGGTTTTCCTTGACCAAACATCGTAGCAAATTCCCAAGACTTCGGTTAACCACTTCCGTTTGACCATCCGTCTGAGAGTGATAAGCCATAGAAAATTTCAATTTAGTACCAACCTTATGCCACAAGGTTCTCCAAAAATGGCTAGTGAAACGATCATCCCTATCTGGCACAATGGTTTTAGTACCAACCTTATGCCACAAGGTTCTCTAAAAATGGCTAGTGAAACGAACATCCCTATCTGACACAATGGTTTTAGGAAGCCCATACAATTTGACAATTTCATTAAAGTACAATGTGGCAACCTTGGACGCATCTGAGGTCTTGCTACAACGGATAAAATGAGCTATTTTTGAGAAACGATCAACTACCACGAAAATAGAATCATGTTTCTTTGGGGTGCGCGGAAGTCCTAACACAAAATCCATACTAACATCTTGCCAAGGACAATTAGGGACAGGAAGAGGTGTTTAAAGGCCCGTGTTTTGCCTTTTCTGTTTGGCCAACTGACAATGTACTAACAATCTTAGCCGCATCTTTCTTCAAATTAGGCCAATAGAATTGGCGTTCAACCTCTTCAATGGTCTTATCACGCCCAAAGTGACCGGCTAAACCTCCCGCGTGAATTTTCCACACTATGAAGTCCCGCACCGAAGATCGAGAAATGCACAACCTATTGACTCGAAAAAGGTAACCGTCCTCAAGTCGGAAGCCATCCGCTGTATCTGACCGTCCACTTTGCAAATCAAGGAAAATATCCTTAAAATCAGGACATGCTTCGTAATCCTCCTTAAACCTTTCAAAACCTATGACCTTAACGCTCATAATCGACAAAAGGGAGACACAACGACTTAAAGCATCAGCTGCTTTGTTCTCCGTGCCCTTCTTGTGTTTCAAAACAAAAGAATAGGCCTGCACAAACTCAACCCAGCGACCATGCCTAGAGCTCAACCTTTTCTGGGAGTTGAGGTACCGAAGGGTCTCGTGGTCCGAATAAAGAACAAACTCGTGGGGTAGCAAATAATGGCGCCAATAGCGCAAAGCCTGGACAACCGCATACAATTCCTTATCATAAATTGAGTGGCGTTTTGCATCATTTAACTTCTCGCTGAAATAGGCAACAGGGTGACGATCCCGAGTCAAAACTCCACCTATTCCTACCCCCGAGGCATCACACTCTACCTTAAAGACTTTGGAAAAATCGAGAAGACGCATGACAGAAGCCTCTGTCATTCGGTTCTTAACTAATTTAAAAGCCTTAGTCACCTCTTTTGTCCAATGAAACTCTCCTCTCTTCATACATTCCGTTATAGGAGCCATGATAGTGCTAAACCCTTTGATAAAGCGACAGTAAAATGTAGCTAGGCCGTGAAAACTCCTGATGTCGTGTATAGTCTTAGGTTTAGGCCAATCAACAATCGCCTTAATCTTGTCAGGGTCAGCAGATACCCCTGTCGAGGATACAATGAATCTTAGGAAAATGACTCTATCGGTGAAGAAAGAGCATTTCTTGACGTTAGCAAACAATTTTGTTGCACGAAGGGTAGAACAAACTTGTGTGAGATGGTCTCGATGTTGTTCCTTAGTCTTACTATAGATGAGAATGTCATCAAAGTAGACAACGAGAAACTTACCCATGAAAGGTCGAACAGTTTGTGTCATTGCCCGCATAAAGGTACTCGGGGCGTTAGTTGGCCCAAAAGGCATGACTAGCCATTTATAAAGAAAATCTTTCGTTTTGAACGCGGTCTTCCACTCATCACCCTGGCGGATCCTAATCTGGTGATATCCACTCTTCAAATCAATCTTAGAAAATATCGTAGCACCAACCATCATATCTAACAAATCATCAAGCCTAGGAATGGGAAAACAATACTTCACCGTGATCCTATTGATAGCACGGCTATCTACACACATCCTCCACGAGCCGTCTTTCTTAGGAGTCAATAGGGCGGGAGCTGCACAAGGACTTAAACTCTCACGGATGAAACCCATGTGAAGGAGCTCACCGACCTGCCTCTGAAGTTCAACATGCTTCGTAGGATTCATTCTATAATGAGGTAAGTTTGGGAGAACCACTTCCGAGACCAAATCTATGGCATATTGAATGTCCCGTAGAGGAGGCAATTGGTCAGGCAAGTCCTCAGGGAAGGCATCTTGAAACTTTTGAAGCAACGACTGGACTTCAACGGGGGCTGCTGCTAGGGGATCACTGGAACCTCCATGACAACCACGACAAATACAATAGAGTGGCCTGCGAGTGCGTGCTCGAACTCTGTGGGACTAATGATATGCAATCCCTTTCGCTCTACACTTTTCTTCGTGTCCAGTGGGCCAACGGATTTCGGGGGTAGCGGATTAAGATGAATCTTCCATTAAACACGAAGGAGCAAGAATTGGATCGACCATAGATGGTTACGTCCAGGTCGAACAACCACAGTCGCCCCAGGATAATGTACCCGACATCCATTGAAATAACGTCACATCATATATGATCTTTATACTCGAGGAATTGAATAGGGACTAGACAACGCTCTTTGACAGCTATAGAGGACGTATCAACCCAAGAGACTATATGGCTGAGGGTGAGGAATTGGCTTCAATCCACGACGGGATACAGTAGCCATTGAGACCGCATTAATGCAGCTACCACTATCCACAATAACCTTACAGCCCTTATTATTGATCTTAATGAAAGTATGGAAGATGGAATGACGACGCCAATCATCGACATCCTTAGGTTGGGTAAGAGTACAACGCACGACACCGACTCTAGACATGTGTGGGGTAAGGAAACTGGTCTGAATACAACCTAAGAAGGCATCTTCACTATCATCTAAGTCATCAAATTCTTCCATCTTAGGTTCATAAACTTGATCCTCTAATGGCTCGTCTACAATATCTTCTATACGTTCTTCTATAACTAGGGTTCGACTGGGCACTTAGAAGAAATGTGACCAAAATCTTTACAGTTAAAGCATTGCAAACGGGAGGGCGCCCGTGAAACTTCAGGACATTTACCTTTATTATCCGATACAGGGGTAGCAGTAGAAGGGGAAGGCCCTAGAATAGACTTAGGGGAAGGAGTGGACGCAAAAGAGACTGTGGTGCGGGTGTCACTACGAGTCCTATAAGGCATCCTAGTCACTAACTCGTAATCTCGAACGAAGGAGTAGGCGTGGTCAAGGGTGGTGATGCCCCGAAGAACAAGCTCACACCTAAGATCATCTCTTAGGCCTTGCTTAAACCTACTCAAGGTCATGACCTCATCCTCAACGATCTGACATCTCATTCGAAACTCGTCAAACTGAGCGACGTACTCTATCACAGGTCGACTGCCTTGCGTAAGTGTATTCCATTGATCCAGTAAGTTCCCCCTGTAAGATTGGGGCAAGTACTTATCTTGAAGGCGACGCTTCATTTCCTCCCAACTCCCAACAGGGGGAGCACGACGTCTCTCAAGGAGATCCTCAACACTTTCCCAAAATAGCTTAGCAGTCCCAATTAATTTCGGACTGGCAAATTGAACTCTCCGATCTTCCGGAACCCCATACCAAGCGAAAAAACGATCCATATCCTGAGTCCATTGAGTAAATATGCTAGGGTCCAGGCAACCATCAAATGTAGAGAGGGGCATCTAACTTGATAATTCTAAAGAAACGCTCCTCGTGGCGAGGGGGAGATTGAGTAGCATGACAGTGACGTTCCCACTCATTCATGAACCAGATTTTCATTCCCACGATCATGTCTAACATGGTGTCGACCACCTTGTGGACCACGAGGAGGCCTATCATTGGACGCTTCGGAGTTTTCACCTTCGGTTACGTATGGATTATGCTCAAATGCGGTCAACCTAGCAGCTAGGGTTCTATTCTCTTCACGAGTAGTAGCCATCTCAATTTGGACAGTTGCTAGTTGAGCCTATAGTTATTGTTGCCCATTTGCAAGTTGTGCTAATTGTCGGGTGAGGGCCTCCATTTGTGAAGGGTCCATGGCAAGGGTGCTGGAACTAAGGGTAGTAACGCGACCACTACGCATATGCATACACAACACTAGCTAGATGAAGTGCAATAGAGAGATCAATAAACAACGCGTGTCACCGCAATTAGCAATTGAATTTATTTAACAAGTTGTCAGCAACACAAAGAATATAAACGATGTAAATTTAAATGAAACAAAAGTGTAGACTCAAGATAAATACAGAACAGCGACTCACTGTCGTCAAATTGCAGAGATGGTGTCCACGGAAGCTTGAAGTTGCTGGTGATGTACTCGCGATATTTCAGTCCAACAAGTGGTGGTGCAATCTATATTCTTGCTCCAACTCACATATACAGGCGGCCTCAATAACCAGTTCAGTAAATTGTTTATCAACTCGTGTTGATTCGAGAATATCAATCGTTGTTGTCAGCCGCAAATTCAATACATAACGAGACAGTAAAATCTGATGACAAGTCACGAACTGATGTGTGCCTGCAGGTGGGTTATGAATGCCCCACGGTGGAGATATGGGTGACTGTTGCAGCGATTTTAACAGACGTAGAGAAGGAGGCGCTGAACAGAAAGTATTTCGGAGTAGAGGAGCAGGAGGGCAGCGGGCAAGGTCAAAGATGATGAAGATAGAAGCGAACTGTGGCGGGCATTGGGTGTGGCGGAGGTCGGAGACAATGGAGCTAGCGAAGGAAGATGTGCAGAGAGTGAGATTCCGATTTGGAGGGGATGATTGTTGTGATTTGGGTCGGGTAATGGGTATTTGAAGTTTGGGTTTGTGGTCTGGAGATGGGAATGAGCTGGGGCCGGAGGCTGTGGCGGCAGTGAAAGGCGGCTGGAGATTTTTTTTGGTGCGCGACGGCTTTTGGGAAAGGAGGCGTGGGACTGGGCTGAATTAAATGGGCTAGGGAGTGGATAGCTGGGCCTGATGAGTTAATTGATGGATTGGGGTAATGGGTAATGCTTAGATGGGCCGGCTATCGTGTATAATGGGCTGGACTTAGGGTTGGGTTATTTGGAGTTGGGCCTTTGGGACTAGAAGCAATTCAGCAACAAAGAAACCCTATGAAGCAGCAATGTGGCGCAGCCAACTGACTTTTTTTTTTTAACTACTGAAAACACTCAAACTGAATTTATTTTTTTTTGTCAACTAAGAAAGAAAATTGAAAAGGAAAACTGCTGCCTCACAACAATTCTTCAGTTGTGCTGTATACAAAATTTTGGGAAGAGGGTAAGGAGAATTTTGGATTGTAGGAGAGAAATTACCCAAGCTTCGGCTCTGATACCAAATTTGATGCAGGATGAACTGGAACAATTAATAGATAACAGAATAGATCTATAACGAACAGAAAATTAGAGGAAGAACAATAGAAGAAGAAGAAGAAGAAGAATCACAAAGAACTAGAATAGAGATGGAGGAGGAGGAGGAGAGAAAGCTCGCAATAAGCCACCAATAATTTTATTCAATCATCAACTATTTAATTTCACGACAAAACAAGTTTAAATAGTAAAACAAAACCCTAACGAGAATGGGCTTGGGCCAAACCCCATTATAAAAGCCCAATTACATAAATAATAGTCCAAAATATAAATAAAGTCCAACTAGAAAATAAATAGAATGGATGTCCGCATCACTTTTCCTCTCCATGTTCTTTCTATTTGATTGGATTATGTCGTTTCTCTTAATCATGAACTAAATTCTAAATCTAGGGATTGATGTAATCTAACTTAAGACATGTTTGGATCTAATATAGTTATTTCTTTTGATTTTTCCATTAGTTTAATTGTGTTAATTCTTGCACATTGCTTTCAATTACCTAATCAATAGTTGAATGATTTGATACTTTAAATTTCAGTACTCGAGAGAGGGAGATTAGGAGTGATCTAAGAGTAACATAACCTACATTTTGTAGGTCTCGAGAGAAAATATGAAATCTTTGAGGCTTATCCCACATAAGAACTACGTACTTGATAATTTTTATATTTTTAATTTGGAATAAAGATATTGGAATTAAATTATAGAAATAGGTTTATTCGACACCCGAGAGAATGAATATAATTAATTCAAGCTATTGTTTATAAACTTAGAAGAATTGATGGAAGTAACTATAAAAGTTGAAAAACATTGTTAATAGTGCGGTGAAATCATTCCTCGGAACTTCTCACATTGATAAATCTCTTATACTTTGCCTTATTTTACTTGAACCGCCACCACATCCACGTTAGATTAGTATCGAAACATCGATTTTAACTTTATTTTCTAGATAAAGTAAAAGCTAAAATAATTATAGTATTTAGTAGGAATTAAATATCAATCCATGTGGATTCGACACTCTAATTCTCTTTATATATTACAAAACTTGATACCATACAATTGCAGTATAATTTATGTTGTGAAAACACGTAACGCGTGTCGACACGGCTATTTTGTCCATTTCAAAGAGTCCGAGCATTAGAGCCATGAAATGTGGTTGAAATTAATTGTTGACAAAAATTTAGATTAAAATCTTGATTTTAATTTCCACCAGATAGGGGCTTAATATCCATGTATTCTGTAGGACCACAACTTATAAAGCACTGCCAGAAAGCACTAAATCTAACAGGTAGAAACAAAATGAGAAATGAAGACATATAGCATGTTATAAGAAAAAGTACCTGAACTCCCACGCTGTCAAAGATAAAACCATCTGGTGCATATGTTGTGCCACTGACATTGTATTCAGCAGCCAGGGAACCATGATTTACAGAATGAAGCACGCATATCTGAATAGGCAAAAGGCAAACATTTAGCTAGCATTAGTACTTTGAAAGGAAAATGACATCAATTTCTAACAATATAATTAACTGCAGCAATACATGTCTGAAGTATGCATTAGCAAGATGTGTCTGTATGCATCAACTATTCCGCCCTCAAAGATAAATTAAAAAGTAACAATTGCACATTACAAAGTAACGAGACCATATGAAAGGAAGGCAACAGAAGCTAAAGAGAAAAACTAGAATTGAAACAGGAGAAATTACATCAGCAATTCAACTTAAAACGAGCATTTACAGATGTTAAAGATAAGTAACCCAGGAAGACAACTACCACTAATATACATTTAACAACTAAATGAAACTAGAAAATTCAGAGTTGGGATGTCAAAATAGCAAGCTTGAAGCCAATATAAACAAATAAACAATTAATAAGGAAACTTTCCAAACATCAGCTCAGATAACGTGTTGCCCAATGTTAGATAATAGCACATGTTCACATCAAATTGAATTTAATATAAGACAAGTATGACTTATAGTTTCAATAAAGCAATTTACATGGAGTGGTAGCCAAAATAATGCACAAATGCATTACAAAACTGCAGATTGTCCCCTCCCTCCCACCAAAAAATAAATAAAATATAATTTGAAAACGATGAAACATCCAGGCGAATTGATTACTGACCTCAAAAATATTGCATGAGAAATAAAGATAAGCAATGTATGAAATAAATAGGTATTAAGCTCAACGACTGAACACCTTTGAAACGGACATCATGTTGGTAGTCAGAGTACCAGTTTTGTCACTGCAAATCACAGTCGTGCAACCTAAGGTCTCTACTGAAGGCAAGGACCTTACTATAGCATTTAAACGAGCCATTCGTTTTGTTCCAAGTGCCAGACACCTGTGACAATATAATACAAGCATTAGCAGTAAACTTGATGAAAAATGTTTTCCAACGGATGTATAAGAAAGTCAAATGCACAACTGGGCATTTCCACACAGAACACTTCTAATTCAGATTAAGAATTTCTAAGTAACATCCAACAATGGCAAAAATGAAATTGAGTGACTGGACGAACAATATTAGACTTCTTACAATACATTTGGGAACAAAATAAAAGATTAATTGTTCTTGGCATTTAAGTATAGCCCAGGTTCCATTTACTCCTTCCCAGATAGCGTCTCAAAGAATTCAGCTCAAGGACATGCCACCTTATGAGCCTCACTGGTCTTGTAATACCTTGTAATTTCTAAAGTGAAGCAACAAGCTTTATATTTTTCATGAAATTAGTTCTAAGGTCAAATGGATGCAAATATTCATATTTGCAATATTGATTTGTGAAACCCAAGACAACAGTGCATTCAAAAAAAAAATTGTTTAAGCTGAAAAATGACAATGGAGAAGGCTTGTAATGCATAAAAAATAGCATATACAACTCTAACTAATCGATTATTACCTTCCACAAACCTTCTAGCATTTAAACACACGACATCAAAATATTAATAGGTCAAATAAAATGCAGTAGGAAATAGAATACCTCCTCCTATTGGCTGCTTATTGAAAATGTATTTCATCACAAGATTATGCATGAGGTTTGCTAAGTTCCTCAAAGTTTAAGAAGGTTTATTAACATACTTGTGTGAACGATTTTGTGGACATTATAGATACAGATTGAAAAAGGCCTTCTAACATAAAATTTCTGTATAGGAACCACAAATATGAGTTTAATATATATTTTCAGCATGGACTCCCTTGCCATGCTCTGCATATTTTCAGACGGTGCATGGACAGCAATGGAGACCATAGCTCTATATCAAACACATACTGAACCATAAATGCATGAGTTTCACACATTTTTCTAACATGGGAACCTCTGTCATGCTGCATATTTTTTCAAGGTGACAATAATACATGGACAGTGATAAATGTCTTTGCTCTACATCAAACATGTGGCGGAATCTATACATCAAGAGTAATTTAGTACAACATGATAGACTGAAGCACTGACGTTGTAACAACAGCAGGAAGCCCTTCAGGAATGGCTGCAACGGCAAGTGCCACAGCAATCTGAAAAAGTATAATACAAGTAGTACTATCAGCTACAAAATACTAGTCACCTTCATATGTAACTAAATGAAATATGAAATAATTCAACTTGGCTAAAAGGAATACCGAGGAATTAAAGAAGAAAGATAAATCACACAAGATACAGAACCGCTCATAGTTGTGTAGAAATCCAGGAAATTAACAAACCCTAACCAAGATGGACACCAAGCATAGTAATATACTAATATGGCATGCATGCTTCTGTAAAGCTCTCACTAATTATTCCAATCTATGTAAATGTGTTTCAGATTACTAAGTCAACGCTAATGTGTGTCTGTGTGGGATGATTGTATGCATGTATGTATGCATATGTATGCATGTCTGAAAAGTCATTTGTCAGTCGTTTTTGACAAGAAAAAGAATATTTTATTTATTTTATTTTTAACTTTAACATAGCTTACAAATTTTCCTTAATCAAACTCATATACACTGGGCATTTCATGATTAAGGTTAAGATTTACTCTACTGTAAGCTTTTTCAGTTTTTTCCTGTGGATTAATCCATTTGGATTCAAATAAAACTTCTGCCCAGCAGAAATGCTCAACCTCATACAGATAATACTCTCTTTATTCACTTGTTTTCCATTTCAAGCAGCAAAGACATGTCCCACAGAATTACGCTGTGTCTCTTGCAAAATATATATGCTCTGAACAATTTTAAAACACCATTGGTCCATGATGAAAGTGGTTAACTAGTAATAATCATAACATATAATGTCGACTATTTCATTTGTTTCACAGTAAACTTTTGAAACCGTCACTTGTTTCCTTCACCAAGGAGTTGAGAGATCATTAAATATCAGATTAAAAGTTCATGTAAAACTACTTCCACATCGATAATTCAAACCTACAAACTTGACCACAAGCCATATGAGTGTTTCTAACCAATGAAGACAGATTTTGACTGGCACTACTGGTTTGTTGGAGAAAGTTTTGACACAAGCATGGAAACAATTAATGTAACATCAAACTCTCTTCTGTTGGTTCACATGCACATACATCTGAAGTCCAATTCACATCTTCAATTTGTCGGCCTCTTAAATTGTGACAGAAATGGCCAGCAAGAGAGTAGTATTGTTTTTCTCATTATCTACCAAAAAACATGAGTATAAAGGCAATGACACTAATTACAAACTGAACCTTCAAAAACAAATAAGTACTAACAGAAATTTGAACCACCAGAACTAAATCCCAAAAAAAATTAATTTTCTCCGTGGAGAGTTAGATTACATAAATAAATTCATAAATTGAATTTGGGAATGTGAAATGAGGAGAAAGATAAGTTGAGAATATATATAGACATCTGATTGAGGAAACAAATATTAATTATAACAAAACACACAGAAGAGATTCAAGAAAATGACACCATGAAAAGCTTAGATTAATGTTCTACATGTGATTGTATACTTAATGCAAACGTCTGTTGAGTATTCTGAGCAAAGGCCATCTGGTTATCAATGTCCATAAGATGTCAATAGGAAAAATAAATCAATCTGATTCTTTCCATTTCAGGTAATTACATATAGAATATCAAAGGAACCAGATATACCTTGAAGTAATGTATTGCACCTTGCAAGAAGCCACCATGAGCAGGATCCCGAAAATGACCAATGTTCACGACCCAAACCAACACACATATTCCTGCAATAACCTATAAGGAACAAAAAGTATCACAGTTACAAAGGTTAAAATGTAACTTGGGCTGAATATAATTTTGGTATCAACCAAGTATGTAGTCAATGTGCAGTCACCTTAGCCAAAAAAGTACCGAATTCATCCAACTTCTTCTTCAGTGGTGTCACCTCCTGCAACAAATGATACCAAATTATGGTGAGATCGGTGAGACAATGATAATAGATACTCAGTCGTGCATCTACCCTCAAAGCATGTGCAGTTTAATTGAACAAAAGGTAATCAATAGAAATATCTACTTTTTAAGAACTTAGACTCCTGTCATGGCTTAGATATATTGCTAAAACTCTAGACACGTGCAGCATTTCTTTTATTCTGTGATGAAGTTGAAGTTGAAGTTGAAGTTGTTGCATATTGTAAAGTTAAACATCCATGTCAGGCAAATTCAAATTAGAGTTATGGCCTCGAGTAGCATCCATTTTTAATGTTTTTAGGTATAAAGGAGTAAATAAATCATGCAAAAGACCAAAAAGTTTCTCCAGCTTTCTAAAGAGTTTAGATGACGCTCACATCTTCAGTTTTCAACATAGAATCGCGTATGCTTCCCATTGCAGTGTTAGAGCCAACTCCAACAACAATGGCCCTTGCCCTTCCAGCAACAACTACTGTTCCCTGAAAAACAAAATGTAGAAAAATATTGAACAAAAGCACCCACTAATAGCTATTGCATGGAACCTCCTGAAAAAAAAAAAAACATGTCTAATAATATTTAATCAGACATCAAGTAAATAGTTCACCTTAACTATTACTTTTGTTAAAATAAACAAAGCAAAATATTTAGGAATCCAGTTCAAACATGCTATCCCAGAAAATATTTCTTTGTCAAATAGCAACACAACTGAGACATCCATGACCTCTAAGCCACTTAAATGTACAAGTTCTGCTAAATTTTGATTTATTAAACAGAAATATGGCGAGTTCAAGCATCCTTCTTACATATCCGGCCAAATAAAAGACATTAACATAACTCATATCTCTGATTAGTATTTCTAACTTAATTTTGTTATACATACATACCATTTCTTTAAGCATGTTAGAAATTGTATCTCAATATCCTTGGTCAGACTTCAATGGAAGATATCATACATACATGGCAAACATATAGCTTGCAGGTAAAGAACTGTATTAACTATTCATCAATTCCACTAGTATCATAACGTCAAAACAATCCCTAGAGCGATCTCATATCGGGGTACTAACTGGCACTGGCATCCTTCCAGTGTGTGCACAAAAATGATGAGCATATTGTCTCAAAAACATATGTTCCATACCAGATACCAAATGTATTGCAGGACTAGCTTTCAAAAGTTTACCGAGAAAAGAATGTTTGTCTTGTCTTGATATACTGCATTTGTTACATTGGTGATGTCCAGCTCTTTTTCAACTGAACAGCTCTCACCTATCATCAACCAAAAGAAATAGATACATCATTTCCAGTTATAAGCAGGAAGGTTGGAAGGGGGGGAAGGGGGGAAGATATAGAAAACTACGAGGCAACATAATTCCCCACTAGTAAGAATAGTGACCATGCAAGAGTGTTGAGCTCCAGTACAAAGCTTTTTTATAGATCCAACACAATACAACGATCAATTCACATAATAGTCACTAGAAATAATTGAAATAAAAAATAATAATAATAATAACAACTATGAATAAGAAAATTAACAGGCAGCATCTACCAATGAGGAAATCTAGCAACCAAACTCTATACTCGCACAATCAATGACCTTCAACAAAATGTTATAATGGAGACCTATAATTATGCGAATATTAAGCCTATTAAGCTGATAGGTGCAACTTGCATGGATGTGCAGCCTAAGGTGCTATAAAAGGGTTTATTCAAATTATCAGATTGGCACATGACAAATATGGCGCCCTTTACTTGAAGAAACATGCAAATGTCAACTGAGCTGTGTTGAACTGGAATTTTAGCAGCATGAGATTTATGAAACAGAAGTTTAACCTCCTATAATATTTGATTTTTGCACAACTGCTTCGCTGATGTGAAAACTAAGGAAATTGATCTAAAGGGGGGGGGGAGTAATAGTAGAGTTATTCCTCTCTCTTTACAGTATCCAACCTAAGGTAAGCCATCTTCGAACTAAAGACCCTGCCAGGGGCATAAAAATGCATAAAGCATACTGTACCTTAAACTAAGTCCAAATATACATATGAATCATTTATAAAAATAAATGGATTATATAAGAGTTAATATCCTAACTCCTCGTCCAGTCCCGTCTACCAGAGGGTAAAGGCCCACGAATCACAAATAATGAAAAGATTTAATCCCAAGGTGCTCCAGGAGGAAAATTAGCATATATTGTGTTGATTAGCAAACCCAACCCACGCACACCAGATGTCAACAACTATTTAAACATGCCATATTTTCTGTAGAAGCTTAAACATCACATGATCAAAATGTATATAACAAAATTCATTGATCATTCTTCACGGATTTACTTCAAGAAAACAAATGATAATTGAAAATGTAACATCTATTGAATCTGCACGAAGGAGCACCTGTAAGAATTGCTTGATCAACACGTAACTGATCACTTAACATTTCTATCATTCTCACGTCTGCCGGAATTTTGCATCCCACTGCTCATTTGTCATAAAAGCAAAACACTAGGTTAGTAAAGAGAGAGAACAATAAATCCTTGCAACTCAAATAATAAAAACTGTGACCAACATACCGCTGACCTCCACAATATCCCCAGGGACAAGGTCTGATGCAGGTAATATGGAGAAGCAACCTAATAATATTTTTTGCAAACACAAAATGAAGTCATATATCTTTTGGAAAATCTTCACCAACCAGAAACAAAAACACGAGTTGGCATCAAATTACAAATAATAGTAAGTCACAGACAGTTTGTGTAGATGAGATCAAAATTCACGGAGAATTAAAAGCTTGAAGAGAGAGGACAGATCTTAGCCAAAAAAAAAAAACATAGATTAGGGCACAGGCACACCATTTTCAGACTTGTGAGATTAGTTGTATAGTTACCATCAAATGAGGTGAGACCAGCCAGAAAAAGGAACTGGGACACCCAAGTTTCCCGTTTATATAACCAAGTTCATAATAAACTGAAAGATTAGTAATACAAGAAGACAAGTAACAGAAGGGCAGGAATAATCCACAACAAAGATTTATCATGTTAATCTTGCCTAGAATATGGAGCCCATACAAGTAACTTTAAGATAAATGATGAATGCAAGAATATTATCAAATGTCAACGTAGGAGAGTCTAAACATTATCAATCAACTTCATTAGTCCAACCATAAAACATTAGGAAATTAACCAAAATCAAGAGAATTTCAGGCATCACGTAATGAGAGAATAGAGATCAACCATATCCTAACAAAATAAATTGAAGTCTTCCATAATTTTGAAGATACGGTTGTCTTACCATTTCGAAGGACAGTAGCAACATCAGCTTGGTATGCACGTAATTCCTATGAATAAAAGGGCACATAAATCAAATTCATTTAACTCCAAAAAAAATAAAAAAAAATCACAATACGGAAGGAAAAGTTAAGAAAAGAACTGACCTCAAGGGCCTTTTCAGCATTTGTTTCTGTGATTACTCCTACAGCTGCATTAGCAGCCAATATCATAAGGATAACCTGAGAAAGCAAAATTTTATAAATATTGGAGAACACGGCACTGCAAAACAGATACAAGTAGAGGATCTCAGACGTATGCATCTAACAAACTATGCAATGTCATTTTAGTGGTTCACTGGTGATGAATGGTGGTCACTTTCTAGAATTTATAAGAAGCCATCTAAATTGGTATTTAGTTGGTTTTTAATCATTAGTTTTTGTTTTAATTTAGTTTATACTTTAAAAGGTTAGTAATCTAGTCCAGTCAACGTCATTCTAGGGATTCCATAATTACATATTATTCCCGTAATTTAAAGTGGCATTATTTTATATCTGTCACTTATGTTAAGAGTGTTAATTGGGTCTTAATTGGATTATATTATGCTTCTCCACTAGAGCTCAACTTTTAATTGGAGCAGGAGTTCTCTGAGTCCATAAAAAATATGTAGCTTTCATAATCAATAGGTAGATGATGTAGAATCAATCAATTGACAAGAAATAACCATAGCAAGAAGGACCAGAAGAAGAGAAGAAGACGGCTAGAAAGAGGAGGAAGAAGAGGGAGAAGAGGGAAACAGGGGAGAAAGGAGAAGGAGAACGTGGCAAACAAACCAAGTGTAATATAATTCATTCATCAATTGTCTCGCAATTCCAATTAAAACCATATAAATAACAAACCTAACAGTCAAAGGGCTTGGTCCAAACCCATATATAAGTCTAATAAAACATAAAGTATAAATAAATGGCCTAGACAAATGGTTCAACAAAGGATGTCCGCATCAACTCCCCGAGGTGGGAGAAAAACACGATCCATCGAGTGGGTAAATCACAAAATACTAATGTTAAACTCTCAATCACAAACTAAGCGGTTGAACAAACTTCTTGTGACGTCTATAAACACGTAAGGATGGTGATCCGAGCAAAGTAAGATTCTGCTGACTCCTATAATACTCTAATAAATCGGGGTCAAGCTGCTAAAGTATCTCTCTGGTCAGAATCAGGACGACCTACCTAACAAACGAGGAAGCGTAGATTCTCTCCATCCTTGGTCAATACAATTTGTTCATCTAAAATAGCATCAATTCTATCTTTGTGTGCACTGACAAGTTGAATCGGGACTGGAATAACATGTTCAGGTTGAGGGTCCACAAGTGGCGGTATAAAAGGATCCAGAGGGGTTAAAATGGCTTTTGTAAGCAACTAAGTCCTCAACATTAAAGGTAGAATGGTAGCCAAAACGTGATAGTAGATCAATGACATATACATTTGGACCAACACATTTTAAAAAGACCAACACTACAAGCTTGAAACTTGGAAGCGAGTCCAGATGACGCCGTTCCAGTCTAATCTGAATCATAACATAATCCCCAGTATTAAATTCAACGTGTCGTTTGTGCAAATCAACTCGAAATTTATATGATGCATTACTTGCTTCCAGTTGTTTATTGATCTCAATATGCAAATCATGAAGATGATGTACAAATGCCTCAACTAACACATACACACTAGCACGTGGAGATATGGGAATAAGGTCTAATAGCTTGCTAAGTCTACAACCATGAATAGCTTCAAAAAGACTCGTACCTATAGACCGATTCACAGAACTGTCATATGCAAGTTGGGTTGTAGGGAGGATCGAATTCCAGTTCCTAAGATTTTCCTGGACCAAACACCTTAATCGATTACCAAGGCTGTGGTTAAGAACTTCAGTTTGACCATCGGTCTATAAGTGATATGCAATAGAAAATTTCAATTTAGTGTCAACCATACACCACAGGGTTCTCCAAAAAAGGCTAGTGAAACGAACATCCCTATATGAGACAATGGTCTTAGGAAGACCATACAACTTGACGATCAAATGAAAGTATAACTTAGCAACCTTGGATGCATCAGAAGTTATGTCACAAAGGATAAAGTGCGCCATTTTCAAGAAGTGATCCACCACAATGAAAATGGAGTTATGTTTCTTTGGAGTACTTGGCAACCTAGTACGAAATCCATACTAACGTATTGCCAAGGACAACTAGGAATGGGAAAAGACGTGTAGAGAAACGTGTTCTACCTCTTTTGTTTGGCCCGTTGACAAGTGTTGTATGTGTGCCAACTATCTTAGCCACATTTGTATTTAAATTGGGCCAATAGAATTGACGTTCAATTTCCTCTATGGTCTTGTCACGCTCTAAAATGTCCAATCAAACCACCAGCATGACTTTCCCAAACTATAAAGTCTCGCACTAAAGTCTAGGAACACATAACTTATTGAATTTGAGAAGATAGCCCTCCTCCAGACGGAAACCATCCGTAGCATCCATTTTCCCACTTTGCAAAGCAAGAAAAATGTCTTTGAAATTGGGCCATGACTCTTATTCTTCCTTAAGTCTTTCGAAACCTAAGACATTAACATTTATGATGGACAAAAGGGAGATGCAACGGCTTAAAGCATCAACTGCTTGATTTTCAACACCCTTCTTATGCTTCAAAACAAAATAATAGGCCTACAAATATTCGATCCAACAACCATGCCTAAAATTCAACCGTTTCTAGGAATTAAGGAAGTGAAGGACCTCATGATCCGAATAGAGGACAAATTCTTGGGTAACAAATAATAACGTCAATAGCGCAAAGCTTGTACAACTGCGTACAACTCTTTATCATCAGTCAAGTACCTTTTTTGGCATCACTTAATTTCTCACTAAAATAAGCAATAAGATGGCATTCCTCACTCAAGACTTCACCTATTCTACCCCTGACGGATCACATTCGACTTCAAAAACTTTGAAAAAATCAGGAAGTCGCATGACAGGAGCTTCTGTCATTCTTTTTTTATTAACTTAAAAGCATTAGCCTCTTTCTGCGCCCAATGAAATTTTTCTCTTCATGCACTCCGTGATAGGAGCAATGATCGTGTTAAATCCCTTGATGAGACGACGATAAAAGGTAGATAAGCCATGAAAACTCCTAATGACATGTATAGTTTTAGGTTCAGGCCAACCAACTATTGCCTAAATCTTTGCAGGGTCAGCGGATACTCGTGTAGTGGAGACAATGAATCCTAGGAAGACAATTCTATCAGTGAAGAAAAACATTTCTTCACATTAGCATACAGGTTTGTTGCACAAAGTGTAGAATAAAACTATGTAAGATGATCATGATGTTGTTCCCTAGTTTTACTGTACACAAGAATGTCATCAAAGTAGACGACAATGAATTTACCCATGAAAGGCCGAAATGCCTGTGCATTACTCACATAAAGGTACTTGGAGCATTGGTTAGTCCAAAAGGCATGACCAACCACTCATAAAGATCATCTTCATTTTAAAGGCAATTTTTCTCTCGTCACCTAGGTGGATCCTAATTTGGTAATACTCTTGAAATCAATTTTGGAAAAAATTGTGGCACTGACCATCATATCGAACATATCATCAAGTCAAAGGATGGGAAAACGATACTTAACAGTGATTTTATTGATGGCACGACTATCAATGTACATCCTCTAAGAACCATATTTCTTAGGCATCAAAAGGGTGAGAACTGCACTAGGAATTAAACTCTCGCAGATGAATCCTTTGTGAAGGAGCTCACCCACTTGCCTCTAATGCTCAGTAGGATCCATCCTATAGTGATGCAAATTTGGGAGAAGCAAACCAAGAACAAAATATATGGCATGTTGAATATCCTGTAAAGGAGGCAACAGATCAGGGAAGTCCTCAGGAAAGACATCTTGAAATTCTTGAAGAAATGATTGGACTTCAACAGGGGTCACTGTTGAAGAATCTGACGGGACTTCCATGACAACCAAAACAAACATGACAGAATCATCCACAAGTGTACATTCAAATTCTGTGGGGCTAATCACATGTAATCACATCCAAATCGAACAACTAAGGTCGACCAAGAATGACATGTCCAATATTCATAAGAATGACGCCACACCATATATAATCCTTATACTCAAAAATCTGGATAGGTACCAAACAACACTCTTTCACAGCTATAGAAGAAGTGTCAGCCCAAAAGAGGCTATACAGTGAGGTTGCGGGAACTGTTTCAACCCAAGACTCCACAGTAGCTACAAAAACCGCATTAATGCAACTTCTAATATCCACTATAATTTTACAACCCTTATCATTGATCTTGATATAAGTATGAATTATGGCATGACAACGCCAATCATCGACATCGTTACGTTGGGTAAGGGTACAACGTACAACACTTAACCGAGAGGTGTCAGGGGCAAGGGTCGCAGAACCTAGACCCACGGGAGAGGTAAGAATGCAACCCAAGAAGGTATCCTCGTTATCATCCAAATCATCAAACTTTCAAACATAGCTCATACACTTGATCTTCTTACTGCTCATGTACGATATCCTTCCATTTCTCAATAACTAAGACTTAGCTCAGACATCTGGAGGAGATATGGCCGAAACCCTTACACTTGAAGCATTGTAAGCGAGAAGTTCTTGAAATTTCAATAACTTTACCTTTATTGTCCAAAGCAAGAAGTTTGTTAGACAAAAGAGGTCCTAGAAGGGACTTAACAGGGAGAGGTGATGCCGATGAGACAAAAGGACGATTGTCATTACGCCTTCCATACGGGATCTTAATAATCTACTCATAATCTCGAACTAAGGAATAAGCGTGATCAAGAGTGGTGACGCCTCGAAAAACAAGCTCACGTCAAAGATCATCTCTTAGGCACTATCTAAACCTACTCAAAGTCATAACTTCATCTTTAATGATGTGACATAGCATTCGAAATTCATCAAATTGAGTAACATAGTCAGTCACTCAACGATTTCCTTATGTAAGGGCATTCCACTAGTTCAACAAATTACCCCTGTAAGATACGGATAAGTACTTCTCTAGAAGTCGACGCTTCATTTCCTCCCAACTTCCAACAGGAGGCGCACGAAGCCTTTCAAGTAGATCCTCAACGCTTTCCCAAAAGAGTAGAGCAATGCCAGTTAATTTCAGACTAGCAAATTGGACTCTTCGATCCTCTAGAACTCTATACCATGACAAGAAACAATCTGTCTCTAATCTATTGAGTAAAAACTCTAGAATCTTAGCAACCATCGACAGTAGGAGCGTCTAATTTTATGTTTCGAAAGTAACGCTCCTCATGGCAAGGAGGCGAATGAATACAATAACAATCATGGCCACGTCTATTCACCATTCCTTCGATTACATTGAACATGCTATCAATCACCTAGTCAATGATGATAGGGTATATTATAGGACGCTTCAGAATTATCAGCATCCGTCGAAAGAGTAGTTTGTTCAAGATTATTTACCCTATCAACTAGGTCTTTGCTCTCTTCATGAGTAGCAATCACCTCAATTTGGACAATCGCTAATTGAGCCTGTAATTGAGCTAATTGTCGAGTAAGGGCATCAAATTGGGAAGGTTCCATGGTCAAAGTATTGGAGCTAGCTATAACAAGACGATCACCATGCAAACTGCATGCAACACAATACCAACTAAATGAAGTGTATGGAGAGATCAATAAACAACTCGTTCAAGAAAGGAAATTAACAACCTCAGCATTTACATTTAAATTTTTTTTAGAATTATGTAAATCCAAATATGGCAAGCTAATAGTGCTAGCCTATATAAAATAACAAAATAAGGGTCAAATACTAGTCACAACTTAATCACGTAAAATAAGTAGCATAAAAGTGAAAATATAACAAATGAAGAGATTCGACAAGTGTAGGTATTTAGTCACGTGAATTTTGGGTAAAGATTAGAAAAACAACACAAAGAAGTAATCGATGCAATTCTAAGATAAATAGTAATATAAATCAAAGATAAATAAATAGTAACTCCCTTTTTGTTCGTTGAAGTAACTGAGTCAATCAACATAACCAAAAAAAAGAGATATACCTGCAAAATAATGTTAGAAAATACTTTTTTTCACTTTTCTCTTTTCTATTCTTTTCTTTTCTTGACCTTATTTTCACACTTTTTTTAATAACAAAATCAAACAATACTCTTATAAACAAAAACGGGTTACAAGCTGATGCCCAAACTAATTGGAAACTAATTGAGGTCCAAACTACCAATCAAAATCCATTGTATACATAAACAAACTAAGGCCCAATCTCCAAAATACACAAACAAACTGAGGCCCAATTACCAAACCAAACGCAGACTTGTAATAGCGATATGCCATACCGCCTACACGGCAACCGACGGCACAGGAGTGGTCGAATGGTGGGTTGCTAACTGCGGTAAGTTCAGGTGAGTGGTGTTTCAGCGGTCGGTGTCTGGGTGTCGCGAGTGGTAACGACGGTCGCGACGGTTAGGTCAATTTGCAGCTTAGGTGCTTTTGTTTTGTGTGCTAGGAAATTTGGGGAGTAGGTTGTTGGGTGTCGGCTATTGGGATGTAAAGCAAGGGATGCCGGTGATGATTGTCTTCGGGAATGGTAATTGTAGATGATGGTGGGATTTGCGTGGAGGTTTGGCTACTGGAGGTATTCAGTGATAGTCATGGAATTATGTTGGTTGCTGAATATGGGATTTCTTGTTGGGTTGGTTTGTGGAATTTGTTTTTGGTAGTCTTTTCTGGATTGAGATCAATGTTGGATAAATTTTTTTTGGTATGGTACGTAGGGACAAATTTTGCTTGTGGATATGGTGGGCGATAATCAGATAGCTAGTGGAAGTTACAGCAGATAGAGCAGTGACTGTAGGAGTTGAAGGATTTTTCAAGTTTAGCTCTGATACCAAATTTGATGTAAAATCAATAGATTGACAAGAAATAACCACAGTAAGAACCAGAAAAAGAAGAAAGACAATTAGGAAGAGGAGGGAAAAGAGAGAAACAAGGAAACAAGGAAGAAATGAGAGGGAGAACGTGACCAACAAACCGAGCGTAATCTAATTTATTCATCAACTGTCTTGCAATTCCAATTACAACCATATAAATAACAAACCTAACAGTCAAAGGGCTTGGGCAAAACCCATATACAGGTCCAATAAAACATAAAGCATAAATAATTGGTCTAGACAAAAAGCCCAACAAAGAATGTCCGCATCAGTAAGTTAATTGATTTCGCCATACTGTTATGGAACTGTTTTGCAATTGTATGATGCTATCCATCCTTGTACTGAGGACTTAGGATTCCAAAGCATTTCCTATATTTCTGACTTTGGCAACTTTTCATAGTGGCTGGAGCCGTAATCTACATTATATTGATTTCCTATAGTATAAACATTGAAATCCAATCATTTGACATAGTTAATAACCATGACAACTTGTTAATACTCAAGAAACCTATTACTTTTTTCCTTAAATTTCCCAGTTGTTACATATTTTCCTTCTAGTCCACACACTTCAAAACCAAGCCACAACCCTACTATATTGATAGAATTTGAGTTGGTACTACACAATTTATTATCAAAATTTACAATACAATGATTGAAGTTCCCTGTGATGCCTAATCCTCAAACCTTACGAATGTAGAAAGTAGAACGTAGTGACAGCACCTCTATCCAGTAACAAAGCTAGGCTTATTCTATAACTAATGGAACTTAGTCTATATGGAGTGATGTCATCTGAATGCAAGTTGCTTGCATTCTTCTTGGTCGGCCTTCGTTAAATGATGAAGTGCAGGATAATGGCAAGATAAATACTTATTCCTTCATATTAAGGCACCATTTGTTTCAAAGCCTACAAGTGAGGAGCCAAAAACCTGGAAGAAAGGCCAATTAAGACTTTTGAACTTGGGGAACGCGTCAAAATACCCATATAGCAAGCCATTCCATTAGGAAAAGGAAAAAAATGGGGTTGTTCATGTTGCAGTGGCTTGGAAAGTATAGATTTCTATAACTTCTTAATGAGCGCCTCTGAAGTTACAACGTTCTGTTCGGAGTTTCGCATGTTTCTGTTGAAGATTTCGCTAATTAAGTACCATCGTGCACATTATTCAGCATGCAATAGATTGGTGCCGAGGTTCAAAAATACCTAATCTTCCTATCTATTGAATAAACCCCACAGAAACAATGTTAGGTCAAAAGGCAAGTTTAAAGGAACATAATCGTGACTGTTTAAGTCCACACATAAGTCTTGATTTATTTACACAGGAGGATGGTACTTGGAGAATGTGTGTTGAAAAATGTGCAATGAATAATTAACTGTATGCATAGGTTCCCAGTACACCGACTTAATGATATACTGGACATGGTGGGCTGATGCTACTATTTCTCCAAACTTAATCTAGGAAAAGGCTGTCATCAAATTTGTATAATACCAGGTAATTTATGAAGACACCTTTCAAAACCAAGTATGGGCACTATGAATGGCCAATCATGCCTTTTGGCCTGTCTAACGTTCCTAAAACTTCCAGAGGATCATAACCACAATATGCCAACCTTTAATTAGTCATTTATTCTTGTCAATTTAGAGTTTCATATTCTCCTCCTTTCTTATATTGTTCTTTGACAGCAATTTCAATCTGCCTACCAAAACCTAAAGCAGACTAGTCTTCTTTACCATGAATTCCTAGACATTAAACCATTAGCTGTACCCAAAATTAAGAAAGATTGGAATACCAAGTCATACATCATCCAATAACCATTGAAATCCTAAAACTCACAACATTTGCACAGAATTGTTTCCAAGATACAGTTCACATCCCCCGAAGATGTGTATTCATGACCACACAGTGTCATATTGTTCCAAAGTCAATCTCAATCTTTTCGCTGTAATTGGATAAAAACCCACAAGTATTTACATTTCTGAATCCTTCCATCATAAAATCCCCAATAATGGAAGATTAATGGTAATAGAATGTCAAAATCCTGAGAACATCCCCAGTCAATCACAACATATTCAAGTCCTAACATCAAAAAATGTGCACGCACGACAAAAAAATAATTTATTCTGTTGTGATACCCGTCAAAATGCACATAAAAGTTTGTAGACAATTACAATTGTACTGTGGGAATCGGAAAACTATATCTTACTGAAGGCTCCAAGAATGCTGATAAGCCTGTCTCTCCATTAGCCAATGCCAAAAGGAAGGAGACTATGGCGGCTGCAATTAAAATCTTGACAAGCAAATCATCAAATTGCTTCAGCACCAATTTCCAAAAAGGAGTGCCTGCAATCATGAAGACCCAATGAGCTAGAAAATCACTAACTGATCCTAATAATAGCCATGAGATTTTAATAGTCCTTGCATAATATGGATTCCGTTCATGAAATGGATGTGAATAAGTCGAATTAATTATCCCTTGGGTCTATTATCGAATCATCACTTTAAATATTTTCAGATATAGAACTTGTACAACAAATAAACCAAGTAATAGATGGCATTTGACATCAGAGGCATCAGTTGGAATTGAGGAACGTGTGACAGTAACATTGGGTATTGATGCAAGCA
Source organism: Osmanthus fragrans (assembly GCA_019395295.1). NCBI lineage: Eukaryota > Viridiplantae > Streptophyta > Magnoliopsida > Lamiales > Oleaceae > Osmanthus > Osmanthus fragrans. Next base: position 18,046,732 of record CM033351.1, read on the forward strand.
ATCCATACTACTAGAAGCTCCTCTTTATTTTTATTTCTTTTATAAATCAAATGATCTATTAGAAACTTTGCCAAAGAGGATACAAGCTTATGTCAAAGACTAGAGTGATGGACAATAATGTACGTGCGACCACTAACTGAAAAACTCCATACTGAAACGATACTCTCCCTAAATGATACAGAACTTTGACATTGTCACTGTTCAATCAATAGAGAATCATAGTAATCATTCCTCTTTCCTCCTCACATGCATAAACCACATAACACTACATTTTTCATTCCACGTGAAAATTTTAAGCCACCATTTTCCCCAATTCTTTAACGCCAAACAATGTCATATTGCCCCATTTTAGTCAGGCTTACTTCTATCATCAGCTACGGATGGATAAACTGGACTCTGTATATAAGATCTAAGATGAAATAATGAAGTCTGCAAGATACAAAAGAAATGCGTGGGAAATATATATTTCTTTCACAAGATATAACAAAAGAACAAAGGAAACAAAATCTAGGGTGGAACGGTCTGCAAGATACAAAAGAAATGCATGGGAAATATATATGTTTCACAAGATACAACAAAAGAACAAAGGAAACAAAATCGAGTGAGTAAGAGTTCTACTTACTTTCTTCTTGAGGCAGCACTGCAACCATGCATGACACGTGCGTCCAAAGAATAAAAAGAAACATGTGAGTATCAGAGTGAAACATTTAAAAACATCAAAAACACATATGGCCCAATCCATGCCCGAACTGAAGCAACCAAGAATAAATTAAATATCATCTAAACAACATCAGATTAATCTTCAAATTTATTAAAACTCACGAGAAATGCTTTACAGAGAGGCCCTGTTTATTTTCCCAGCAACCATGGCAAGTCATCAGATAGCTTAAATTACATGATTCTTTCTGATAATTTTGGATAACTTCGGATTCGAAATTAAATTCCCAAAGGTAGGAATAAGGAAACAAAATTCAAGAAACAGAAATCTTAGTCCAGCTGTTGTATAAGGTTCCAATCTCTAGTGACCTACTAAGTTTAAACATTCCCTGGCAACTATCCTTGGCAGCCACCGCATGTTTTGACACACCTCAAACTCCAAGCAGCACCATTTTAGAATCTTAAACACCCTAGCTGGTTTGCAAATGTGTTACTTATTTGTTCCAAGCTGATGCTGTCAATGAAAAAGGAAGTTGCCATATCCATATGAGTTGTAATAGGTGGAAGTTGGCAAGAGAAAAAGTGCAACAACTCAGCTCCACAAAACCTTATCCCAAACTTATCAGGGACAAATTTTCAGCTCCACTTTATCATGGGGTCATTTCTAAAGTGAAGCCACAAAGATAAATATAAATATAATTTCTAACTACCTTATTCTAGATTTCAGGGTAACATCATCATCTTAGTTCGTCTCAATAATACTAATCCTGTTGCATTTCCTAGCCAGTGCAGCTACCAGCCTTCGTTGACTATGACTAAATCATCTTAATGGCTCTAGCACAACTTAACTTTAGCGTGCCAAGTTCTACCCAAACTTGTGAATATGTACATATCATACCATATCCCCTCTTATTTAAGCACAATAGATCTTCATGTTGTCATCTACACCACACTCAAATTATTAGATGTTTATAATAAGTTCAATAGATAAGGCCCATATAATGCTTCAAATCATATAGGAGTCCTGTAGAAAAAGGGGGCGAAAGGATGATAAGATGGCTATGGACATGATAAACTCATTACAGAAACATGAGGATGGAGTCGCAGAGTCAAATAGAGTGAAGAGGCAACTGAAGGAATGGATTTTAACTAGACAGCATATTTACTATATTTTCAATTAGCAAAAGTATTCTAAAATCTCTATATTTTTAACTGAACAGTTGAACGACTCCAGATACTCATTTGATCACTACTATTTTGTAGTTTCTTAGAGGTTCGGGGTAATTGCTTCAGAGATTGATTTTAATAAACTATTAAGGTTATCGCCATTGACCATGCATATCCCCAAAGAAAAGGAATAGCTTGAGCCTTTTTTCTAATGTTTGTCAAGAAGTTTTCTTCATTTAGCACAGTGGGAAGCATTTCTCATACTTTAATCACCCGAGACTGTATTTTCTGGCATAGATATTAAACAATATAAGCATGATAATTGACTCCTTTGACTTTTATGTGGACTCTAACTACTAGAAACTGAGATTCCTAACAAAGCTTAACGTATAACTAGAAGAACAATTAGCGGCAGTCCACTTCCAAATAATCATAGTCGGCCTTACTCTAGTATTAGTCTGTTTATTAAACAAAACTAAGATGGTACATGTCTAACAAATATTTAAAACTAAAGAAGAGCCAAAAGCATATGTGATTGCATTGATGTCGGCATTTCACCTCACAAGCACCAGAATCTGCATGCTGCATATTGTCTATTAGATGTTAAGAATAAATCAGTGATATATATTCACAGATCCTGCTCAATTCTAATTTATTCACTAAATCGGAACACTCAACTTCGATGTACACAGTCTAATGTCAACTAAAAAGGAAATTGTAAAAGTTTGTTTCTTTAATCAAGAGGGGATAATGTTACTGTGAAACAAATTCATTATAACTTGCAACCAAATAGATGTATTTATAGCATAACACAGTATTCTAACCACATTGAATTTCAACCACAGCAGAGATCTTGAAAATAAAGTTAAAGCATCGTTCAAACAAGGTACTCACCATTTTTCCCATATAATCTAGCATGTTCTGCCACCTGAAAATATCAAAAAATGAAATTCTTATAACCCAATAGGAGACAACAAGTTCACTAAAAATGAAGAAACAACAAAGTTATGATCAATTTAGTTCTTACATGGATTACAGCTCAAATAACAAGTTACTGAAGATCAAGAATGGTCTGATTAAACTAAAGTGAAAATTCAAGCATGATCCTCAAGTGCAAAAGAGAAATGGTGTACCTGGAAATCAGTCAGGCCTTTACTTGGGTCCACCGCAAAGAACTCCAAAACCTGTCCAAATGATCAAAATATATTTAACGCAAATGGCTAAAAGAAGCTAAAACCCAATCTAAATAACTCATTTTGGATTAAAATCCCAATAGCAACATTTCTCTACTCGCCCAACAAAGTAAAACTACCAAAGACGCCAATTTTCGCACACTTTAAAGTCCCTCTAAATTATTAAGATCGAATTCAAGACCAAAAGCCACTTATAATAAAATTCAACTCCATTCAAACAACCAATTACCCAAATTAATCTAAATGACAACAAGAAACAAAGGGAAGAAAAATTTTCAAAAATTTTTTTAGTAGTGATTACGTATTTAAATGTGTAAACGTTACCTCGGAGACAGATCTGGCATAGGCATCCTCCATCACCGGAGGTAAATTTCAGAATAATGAATTGTTTCTGTGTATCGAGATGAACGTTGAGATCTGAAATGGGGAGACTGGTGCAAAAACGTTGCAATTAACCAATAGGTTAGTCTAATTAGACAGACGGTTTAGGGTTACAGCTAATGCTACAAGTACAATAAATGGTGTTGAGGGAGTGACAGTGTAGTGTGGATTGCGCGCTTGACGCGTGAGTACCTATTTCTTCATTTTCCCTTTGTGACAATGAGTGTGGGTTTGATGTGAAATATGCATGAAAAAAGGGTAGAGTTCTAATTAATCATTAAAATAAATGTATTTGATTGATTTAATTTTTAATCTAAAAAATATTATACTTAACCATCTTCTTATCGGTGGGTATTGGTGGGTAGATGAGAGAGAAAGTAGATGAGGGTGAGGGGGAGAGAGAGAGAGAGAGAATTGATAATAAAAATAAAATTAAAAAAAAATACTTCTCCTTAAAAAAAAGTATTTTTCTTATTTTTGAGAAAATTATGATCACATAACTAATTTTTAGAAAATATTTTTTATTAAATATCAATCAAGCATTCCAAAAGTAAGAATTTGAATGGAAAATGGACATTTTCCATTAAAAAAAAAAAAAAAACACAATCAAATGCACCCTAAGTTTCATTCGAGTTTTTTTGGTAAAGTTAGCAATAGGTCATTTTTAAATCTTGCTGGGATTCACAAATTTGTGTTTTAAGTGATAAGAATCATAAGAAATTGTACGTGAATCCACATTTGAGGTTAGATGAGCAAAAGGCAAATGTTGTCATTAAAGTCTCACCTTTGATTTCTAGCATATATATCATCTCCATTTCCAGCTTTTAATTGCTCTTTGATGATTAAAGATTAGTTGAAGCCTTTTCAACCACTTCAACAAAACAAGATTGAAGTAGAACTAATTTCTAGATACATCCACCAAGAATAATATTTCTTGAAAACGTACCTTTGGATTGGCAAAACACGCCCATCAACCTAAGTGAGGTTATTAGTTCTATCAGTAAACTATAGCATTTGTAAGAAACACATTAAAATAGAATATTTATCCAAAAGATTATTCATCAGTCTCTTAGCATTCTGCTTCATCGAACTTGAGTTGAAGTGTTCTTTCGCCATCGTTCTTACTTCTTTTCCATTTCTGAACTTTCCATCGCACCTTCTACCAACTAAATTGTCTTTAGGCTGCACATGCACATACGGAACATTCGGGCAATATTTACTTGCGGGCAATTGATGGCAAAGATGATGAGCCAAGTCTAGCTGATCTTGTAAATCTTATTTAGATTTGATTTAATTAATAAATGTTCATTACTACTGCTTTGAAGTCTACAATTTTGTGACAAGACTTCAGGTTGAAATTCAATTCTTGACCAAATAACTTTATTTAACCAATATTTGAGTTTGATGACCATTTGATTAGAAGCATACATTTTGATTTCAAGATAGTTTTTCTTGAATATTTGAAAGATGAATTCTAGGATGAAGGAAAATGAAAATGGCCTACAATAGCAAATATTATTTACCTCAAATTCAGTATTACAAATCCACAAAAAGGACATGAGACAAATAGAAACAAATACCTTAAGTATGGAAATTGTTGTAGAACCTTGATCTCTGAGCCCAAAAACAATCCACACTAAGGAATTATTAGAGCCAAAGGGTATGATTCCAACTGGAATCGAAATTGGTTCTTTTGGTTGTCTCTGCTAAGTAAACTATTCAAAACCTACATTTAAATAGAACCGTGTAAGAATTTGCAATACTTAGAGCAAAAGGAAAGGGTTGCACTATACTTGGAGATAGTTACAATTGATTCATGAACATCATTAACATCAAAAAACCACAATAATGAATATATTATTTTCATTACATTAACGCCTAATAATCATGTCAATATTAGACCTCAAGTACAACATACACGCAATTCAAACTCCTATAAGGATATGAAAGACAAGGGCAATGAATGGACAGAAATCCTTTTGATGGATGAAAGAACACACATTGTTGCTCTGCTTCTTATGAAAGCTAAAAACTCTTAGAAAGACAATGATGGAGAAACGCTCAGAACTAAAGACTAGATATTGCTTGATAGGTAATTATTCTAATGAGAGTAAGGTTAATATTTAACTCACTATATTTTCAGGCGCCAATAGGAAATGCTGATAGGGGTTTAGATTCTCCAACCATATATATAAAAACAAAGTCCACAGGTACAATAGGAAGGGAGTGTAGACCTAACCTTCCAAAAGCAATAAAATGCAACATATTAAGAGAAGTAAAAAGAGGAGAAGTATTGTTTCTCATACACAGCAAGCAAATGAATATCAAACTACCACTCTCTAATATTAGGAAAACCATGTCTATCAATTTGTAAAAGTGAATTGACAACCTAGTTCCCCTCACGATAAATGTAGGAGACAAAGTTATGGTCAATAAAAAGATTATGTCTGATTAGTCTAAGAATATTCTATGTTGCCCATGAACCTCCACATCTAGTAATACAATGAATGACAATAGATGAGTCAGCCTCCACCAAATGTTTGACAATCATAGTCGGTGAGCAAATAAAACATCATCTAAGATAGGCCATAACTTAGCTTCGTGGATGGAAAGTACCCATAAGATGAACAGAAATCTCTAACACAAAAAACTAAAATGGTCTCGCATAATGCCCCCACCACTTGCAAGTCCATCATTGAAGCTTCCGTCAATGTTAATCTTCAAAAATCCAGCGTGTATAGTATGCCAAATGACTAAAATAAGGGGGTAAAATGGGAGGAAAATTCAAAGAAATGCCTAAAGAAAGGTAATATACATGTTCCCACGCCGATGAATAAGTCTGAATAGGCAACCTATGTGAAAACGAGCAATCATACAATCTACTCTCCAAGTGGTTTTTATGCTTTGCGTTATTCCTCGCAAGCCTTAAAATCCAATATATCAACAGAGATCTGATAGTGTGAAAGAGACCTTTGCGAACATACTTACCTAAATACCTCTGTCTTTGGAAGCAAGGTCTGACTCCCTCATTTAATTTAATCGATACCTAAAAAATATTACAAAATGCTTTAATACCTGATCAGATATGTCACTACCAGTGAAAATGTAAAAACTTGTCTCAATCTCTGAACAACATTGGCAACGAGAAGGTAAATGACATCTAATTCTCCTCCACATGGCCATATCGACCGGAATCAAATCATGCCATAATCTCCAGTTGAAAAAATTGGTAGTAGGAATAATGGAACTCCGCATTAATTGTAATGAATCTTGAGACTGCGGACTAGAGCGAATTAGCTGCCAAGCAAATTTGGTAGCAAAACATCATCCGATGTATTTCTCCAGAAGATCTTATTGGAAACTTTAGTCCAAAGAAAAAATAGCCCTAATCTTCTCAACCATATGAGGTGGAAGAACCTAAAAAAGTTATCCAGTATGCCATCCAGAACCATCAATGAAATCATACACTCTCGAAAGAGAGTGATGCAGATTTGAGAGTAAAAAAGCCAAGATAACCTCAACCATCCAACAAACATGCCGGAAGAAAATCTATCCATCTCCAAGTTGACACACAATATGTAGCTCAGCCTTGAGTCTAGCAAGCTTCAACCTTCTCCAAATTCCAAATAAGTTATATATAATAAAGGATTGGATCAAGCATGGGATGAGTGTCCATGTATTATTGGTCCAATAAGAACCGAGCGAAAAAGCCACCAGAGGTATAGGGAAAAAGTGTCTACAATTTCATAAGATCTGGTAAAATCGAGCTCACCCTCATCGGTAAGGATGCAAATATCATTCCATCTCTTCCAATGGAGGCAATGCATATAATCTTTAGAATCCCAAAGGAATCGTGCCAAGATTCTATCTAAATTCTTCAGCATTAGGAAGCTACATGATATGAAGTAGAGAAAGAAGAATAGGGGAAAAAACATATTTCTGAAGAGTAATTCGATCCTCAAATAATAATAAACGAGGGCCCCAACCAAATATCCTCTTCCTAACCTTCTGAATGAGTTCATCATATAAGAAAACTCATTTAGGCCCTTGTAAAGCAAGATCCCAATATATGTAAAGGGCTGTTACTAGTGTCTAAAGCTAGTTAGGTGTTCCAATCTCTTGATCTGGCTAACTGATGTCTTTCAACGCGGAATGATACCACTGTTGTCTCTATTAACCAATTGACCAAAAATGTCCTCGTAATAGACTAAGCAATCAAGAAGTCTCAGGATAGATCAATATGTTCGTTGGTAAATATAATCACATCATCAACAAAAAAAAAAAGATAAGAGTCTAGCCACCATACCAATAGCCCGTAATATGATAAGTCTGAAATTGCTACATGAGAATATGTGAGAAATAGTCAACCACAATGATGAAGATGGAAGGCGAGATAGGATCTCCTTGACGAAGGCCCCAATTAAAGAGAATAGAAACCATAGAGATGTATCTCCTGATTCTGTTAATCCAGAGTTCATCAAAACCAAATCCGTTAAGAACGCAATAAAGGAAATTCCAATCCATGCGATCATATGCTTTAGTTATATCAAGTTTCAGCACAATGTTACCTCCTCTGACTTCAGTATCCAAGGAATAGACAATCTCCTGGGCCAATAAAACACTATCTCCAATTAGGCAACCAAGAATGAAGTTATCTTGCTAAAGAGAGATAATACAAGACAATATAGTACTCATTCGATTGTTTAAAATCTTGGTGATAAGTTTGTTAAACATCGTGCATAGACTAATCGATCTGAAGTCAGTCCATTTATAGGCTTGCGACCAAAATCAGGGGCCCACCTATTGGTGACGTCAGAGTGAGCCTCTAGCTAAAGATTCCAAGCACGTGTGAGGCAGTGAGGGACAACTAGTGGTTCGACGACACGGTTGACAAAGAGAAGAATGGCTGTGAAGAAGAAGCTGAAGGCAACGGGACCGAACAATATATCTTTTGTTGAAATGAAAGATCTGCTAGAGGTAGTAGTGGGGTTCGTAAACGACAACACCAAGTGATTGACTTTGTAGGTTTTTATGTTACCTATACGTTACGTTGGGTCAGATAGAAAGGTGGAAGCATCTAAAGTTCAATGATAGAGGTAACATTAATGTTCAGCTGATGAACATTCATAAGAGAAAATGGAGAGAAAAATGAAGAAAGAGAAAGTAATCGTTGTCTTTCGGATGATGAGTTGTAGTATTGGCATAGAGATGTTACATTCTTAAAAATTTTGAACTTCATAATTTAGTTTGTTTGTAAAAATATGGATACACAGTTGTTTCATCTATGGGATTGCATATGAACTTCATATCAATGTTAAAAATTATCTTCTTCAAAAAGTAAACTTTTATGACACTTTTTAACAAAAAAGTGACAAAAAGGTTGGTCATTTGTGTTTTTCCAAGCTACATACTGAGAAGTGAGACCTTTAGGTGGAGCAACAAGTGTTGTCAAAATTTAGAGTCATAAATAGTTGTTCATGTTAAAGTGAGCATCACTAACACATCCAACATACAAGATGTTACAACAAACAAGAAGTCATAAACACATCACTTTTTAAACAAAAAAGTTATATATATATATATATATATATATATATATATGTATATATATATATACACACACACTTTAAAATTCAAATATGACATGCTGCCTAAACCATTTTAATAGTGTTTAAACAATTTAAGTCAAAAAACATTCTAAAATAAAACAAAAAATCAAATAATTCAGTTTATGTCTTCTAACTTTATTTTTGATATGATGTCCAATCGTGGCCATCCTTTCCACATTTTGTAGTTTGAATTTTCTCTTCTTTTGATGGTATTCTATTTTTTTGGGTCATTCAAATTTTCTTTTTGGATCAGGAGCCAAAACTATTCTTACTTTTACCTCATCTAGTACATATAAGTTATTGTAATCTCTAAGTGGAAAAAATATTCCATTGTAAGTTCGAATGTGCATCTCCACTATAAAATATAATGAACAACATAAACATCAACCTTCATTTATCTTTGCAATAACTGCAAATGCGTATGCACACGTAATGCTGTCCACTTGGAATTTGTTGCATGTGCATGTATTTTATTCTATATTCAGCATATATGAAGCACAACTATCATTAAACTTGATACAATATTGAACTTGAAGTTGATGCCTATGTGAATAACAGTACAAAATACTCTATCATAAACTTGTAACTATTTTACGCTAAAAGAAAATTCAAAATGAAATTTCATATTAATAAAAGTTGCAAATCATGTTTTCATGTCATTCAACTCCCACAAGAATATATAAACCATAAAATTTCATGCCATTTAAAATCCTACACATACAAACTTTTTACAGACAAAGTAATATAGTATGTGACTTTTTACTACATAGTGTCATAACAACACAAATCTCAACATAAAACAACAAAAAATAAACACCAGATTTATAGCTTTTACCTTAATTTTCTTCTCCATGGATTTTTCTCTCTATTTTTTTTTTTTTTTTTTTTGCCATTTTGGTTGCAAGTATTGTGAAGGTTGCCCATGCATCATTTAAATGCTTCGGAAATCATTTTCATAACAAGTATCTTAGAGATTCCAATAAGAGCTCCATAGTACAAACTTTTATTACTTTTGTTACCAAATTTACTGTTTCAATATAGTTAAAGTCATTGTAGAATATTTGATGTTTGTCATGTAAACCCTTGATCATTTGTCATAATCAATATCTTTCAACACAAAGAATATTCTAAATATTAATCTTTATATAACCAAAAATAGAAACTTTGTCTCTTTTTATAACTTAGTCTCTTTTTACAGTAATAAAACTTACCATCTTCAAAAAAAAATGACATGATGAATGTGTCGTACCTTAACCATTCAAAAAAGTCACATTATGCTTACATATAACCATCATGACAAAGATAATAAAAAGTGAAATACACTTTGAACTTCATAAAATTATTTGATATCAATGATAACAATGACAACTTAGCCCATTTCTAACAATTTTTTATCTTACCAAATGTGACCAAATCCGTGTATTGATTTCATCAAGTTATTTCATATAAAACTCAAAATGATTCTTCGTATATGCTCACGGGAATTGTCTTGATCGTCGGATATCATGAGAAAGAAATAGGAAGAAGTGTTATCAGGTTTGTTGAAATGTACTGTAATGTTTTTTATTTTTTCTTCTCACCAAAAAATGTCTTCAAGTTTTTTAATAAATGATAGAAACATAAACTATGCATTGCATTTTCAAACACCTTGTGAATTGCATTTTTTATGCTTGCGTGTCCATCGAGATTATACATAATTCTTCTCACTCATGGTAAGCTTCTTTTAACATAATTAAGAACCACTCCATGAATAATTAGTTTCTAAATCGTCAACTCCAAATGCTAATATGAAGATATTGTTGTTTGCATCTTGCGCACACGTCGTGAAAAGTGTTCCACCATAGTTGCCTTTTAAGACATAGTATCTATTACTGTAACTTGTTTGCAATACTTCCACCCTTGAATCTAACGCCATGAAGAGGTACTTGAATTTGTTGTCCTGACATGTCTCAATTTCTGTTATTGATGCGAAATTAATTTGTTCTATCATATAAAAGTATTACGGAAGCTTATCGTATTACTTTATTAGATCTCCTTTCACCAATTCTAGTGCATTCTCCTTAGATCTCTAAACTTTCTCATAAATCAACTCTCTATATATACTCATCATGTCACTTTAGAATGTCTGCATAAGTGTATGTTATTTTTGCTAAGATGTACTTGATTCATTCTATTACTATTGAGCCCGTTGCTTAAAGATAACTCCCAAGATGATATTTAAGCAAGTATGATCACTTTTTGTATGCATTACCTTGAACATATCTGTCCATCCAAGTCTTGAAGTCCTAAAAGTCTATTTACACTTATCATCTATATATTTTAGCACATATTCTTTCTTGTCCGACTTGTTTACCTTTAATTGAAAGTTATTGTGTATCTCATATACCAAAATACTTCTCTTAACTGTTGTCTTGTTCCTCAACACTTCATATTTTTACAATTTCATCCATAGTGACAATTAAAATGATATCACTTTCTCCTTCATTCATCATTTCTTCAACTCTCAATATGTTATTATATACATCAATGACAATTTCTTCGATACTGGGTAGTTTTTGAACTGAAATTATCACAGAATTGTCTGTTACATTTTCACAAAAAATGCAATTGCATCATATTATTTTATTTGAAAGGAACAGCCTCCAAACGTTGTATGTCATCAACAAATTCAGTTATGTAACTTTTTGATACCGTTGTCACATCTACGCACAATGAAAAACTTACAAGATATTTATCCTTTCTCTTAAACTCCAAATAAAATGTTAGGAAAGTGTAATAAAAAATTGACATCAAAGGCAGATTTTCTCCACTCTATATTGTATTATTATTCATTGTGTTGTTGTACTTAATTTCATCCCCAAAAATATCAAGCACTCAAGGTTGTTGTATGTGCAATCTATCGAAACAACAATTTCAGTTGTTTCATCACTTTTATATTCATTATATTGTCTCCATTTGCTCCATAACAAATGGAGACATAAATTTCATCTACATTTTCAAAAAAGAATACAAATAAAATTGCGTGAGACTTTTTTTCTTCTTTTTAAAGTGATAGAATATGTACTTTGAATTTTCAGCAAAATAACTCATATGCAAAAGTACAAATAAAGTGTTACATCATTTACTTTTTTTGCATAAAACAATGCTTGAATTCATAAGTTAAATTTTCAAAAACACGTTGTATGCATCTATTTAATTATTCCAAATGAATTTGAATGAGATATATTGCGACATTTTTACATAAAAGTGACAAGCTTTTCACATTCTCATTTTAACAAACACCTTACATAGATCACTTGAATTGATTCAAATTTAATTTTTTATATATATTAACTTGATTTGTAATACCCCAATTATATTAACTTTTCATAACTTTTATTCTCCTATATTTATTACCCATTTCTTTCCCTAGTTTGAGTGCATCAAAACAAGAAGAAGAATTGTCCAGAAGCATTTACAGTACATATATTATTATAGCATTTTTCATTTGGTTGAAACGCATTTGAAAGTTACAAGGTAAGATAACGAGGTATTAGTGGTTTTGTCCTATTTAATTTTTTTTTTATTTCATATTGATAAATATTATGCTAATGATATGATATGATATATATATATATGGTCATCATGTATAAATGATATGATATGAGCTCTTACCGATTCTAAGATATGATATGACGGTTCGATTTATTTTGATATATGAATGAAAAATATTATTTGGATTGTACCAATATTCATATCCTATCGAGTATTCTCCATGCTCACCATTTTTTCCCCTACCTCACAAGTTAGTACTCGTCATGTTGGAGCACAACGATTTGATGGTGTGGTTGTATCTCGATTTGTGGGACGAAAATTTAAAATTTAGCATGTAACTTGTTTATTTTTAAAATTGACTACAATAGACTTTTATGTTTAATTTAAATTCTCTGACTTGTTCATTAAAGTGTAATTGTCTACTTTCTAGTAAAACTAATTAGTATTTTCATTCCTTTAAATGTTTATGTTGCGCTTCAAGATTTTTATTTAGATTTATAATATTTGGTGTCAATTCAAAGTTTACCATTTTGCCTTGAATTCAAGGAAAATGGACGGTGGCTGCCAAATGTTAAATTCATCCCTTAGCCACTTATTTAAATTATAGGAATAAATATTTGACTCAATTGACTGTAAGCATGGCATGGAAATACTTTTAGTTACAATTTCTTGGAAATAAATTTTTGACAGCGATTCATATTTATTTCTATAATAAATTTTGGGTTGTTACAATTTGGTATCAAAGTTTAGGTTTTAATTTTTTGTAAATCCATATAGACTTTATAATTTTAATTGAATTAGCAGTATTTAGTAAAAAATTAAAGTTATGTGAATAATGGCACAAGTCACTCTTCACATGAATAGTGACAACGCGTCACTGTTTACAATGAAGTTCATGGATTTTAATTTTTTGTAAATTATATATTTTGGGAAAGAAGGTGAACATTGTAGTCACGTGAATAGTGAGTGAAAAAAATGTATAAAATATTTCGACTCATGTCGCTTATCCTAATCTAGTACTTTTTAAATTCTGAATTTTGCAAAATAGTCCTTTAGTTGTGTGTATATCCTCTGAGAACTATCTTCTTAGAAAAAGAAAATTTTATGTTTTACCACAATGATCACTAAACTATTATGTTATTATTTCTTTAGGGACCCATAAAAATAATTTATTACTTTTTCCACGGAAACTTGTAAATGCTACAGTTCCGCCAGAGTCCAACTCAAAACAAGTTTTCTAATTCTCTCTTTTATTATTTTTTATATAATTAATTTTGATTGTGATTAAGAATTAAGCTCTGTTGTGGATTTAAATTAAGATTTAATCTTTGGTTGTATTGTTTTTTTAATTTTACCTCATACGAAATTTTGTGGAAGGTTAGACATGATTTATGTATGTATATGAATAATATTATGTTGAAGACTGTAACCGAATTTTATTTACCTAAATTTGGTTATATGTATATTACTGGTCTAATTAAAACTAATATAGTATGAAAGATCTTTGACACTCAATGACCACCAATTGACCACCGTCCAATAGCCATAAGGTATGTACTTGATAAGGAAATAAAGGATTAAATTCAATTTTTAGTGTAACTTTACATTTTGTATTGCTTACTTATAGTTTTTATGACATGTACAATTTTTCTTTACTAACTTATGTTTTATATATCAAGTAAAGCATGATTTCATTCCTTATGTAAATGTATACTCAAGCATGAAACACGTTATGTCAATATTATAAGAATGTAAGCATAATATGTTAGGCTTGGTGCTTGTATCTTACGGATGATATTGTTTTTATCTAAAGGAAATGGTGCTACATGTTCACACAAATTTGATACGTGACTTACTGCGAGCGATGCAAGAACTGAGCAAACAGAGTCAAGCATCGCCACCACAGGGTACATAGAAACTTCAAAATGTACCTGCTTTTTTTCCATGGATCTATCTCAATGATTGAGCAATTTCTTAGATACATGTCTCCTACTTTTGATGGTGGTTCCGACCCATTGGTTACTGAGGAATAGATTAGAGATTTTGAGCTCATTTTCGATACATTGCTTGTACAAATGCACAAAAGGTCCAATGACGGAATTTATGATTGTTTATCATCCAGTTACTGGTGGGAGTCTACCTCATGCACTAGGACAAAAGAGGAGCAAATTAATATGACTTGGACACAGTTTAAGAATGAAATGATGGCAAAGTATTTTCCACAGGCTTTGAAGGACTTCAAGGAATCAGAGTTTCAACAACTCAAGCAGGAAAACATGTCACTTACTGATTACGAGAGAAAGTTTGAGCATCTCTTAAGGTATATCATGCACTCGGTGGATATAGAAGTTAAGAAAGTTAGGAGATTTGAACATGGACTATTCCCGGAGATCTGCATGCTCATCATGTCTTATCGTTTCACATCATACCATAAAATGTTGGAGATGGCACATGCTATTTCATATCAGATGACTACATTTGAGCAATTTGCCCACCAGAGCAAAGAGTCATCCGAAAAAAGAAAGTTTAATGATCATAACAGAGAAAGACATAACTGAGAAAATAAGAAACCAAGCCCAAGATTTCATTTCAAGAGGACGAGTAGTAGTATTACACCATGTCCTAAGTGTAATACTAGGAAACATTGTGTTACACTGCATGTAACCTCCACAGAAGAAGGATGATAAACAAGATAAGAATTGAAAGGAAAATGCCATAATTTTTGCACTGAATCAACCGAAAGCTTAACAAGATCCAAATATGTTAGCGGGTATTTTATTACCATCTGATATACTTGCTCATGTCCTTTTTTACTCTAGGGCTACACATTTTTTTTATCTTTACATCTTTTGTCGCTAAGTCTAATACTGGATGTGTGAAAATGGATAATGAATTAAAAAAGTTAGCATCCCTTCAGAAAGAATTCTTTGTACAAATCAGATAACTAAGGCTATAAAGTTAGATATTGATGTAAAGGTACTAGAGGCAGACATATACCTTTTAGAGATGAAATATTTTGATATTATATTAGGCATGGATTAGTTGAGACGTAATCATGTGACCATTCAATGTTACGAGAAAGAAGTGTTATTTCATATGCTAGGAGATGAAGAGTTCTATTTCTTCGGGGTAAAGTTCAAGTCTCCACCTTGCCTTTATATCTACATTGTAAAAAGAGAAGATGCTGATAAAAGAGTCATGTCAAGGATTCTTAGTTAATATTATCGGCTCTCAACATACAAAATTGATTATTAATGATATAAACGTTGTAGTGACTTTGCAAATGTATGCCTAGAAGATCTACCTAGCACCCCGCTAGATAGACAAATGAAATTTACGATTGACTTAGTTCCTAGAGTAGCACCAGTATCCAATGCCTTGTATAGAATGGTACCCAAAAAACTTCAAGAATTGAAGCTGCAATTGGAAAACTTGATAAATTGAAGTTTCATTCGACCAAATGTATCTCCATGGGATGATCCAATACTCTTTATGAAAAAGAATGATGAGATTATGAGGATATGTATCGACTATCGAGAATTGAATCATATAACTATCAAAATAGATATCCACTTCCAAGAATAGAAGATTTGTTCGGCCAATTAAGAGGTGTAAATGTGTTTTCTAAGATCAACTTAAGGTCATGGTATCATCAGCTTAAGCTAAAGCAAGTGATATACCAAAAACTAGTTTGAGGACTAATTATGGACATTACAAGTTCACTTCATGCCTTTTGGTTTAACCAATGCTCTAGCACTATTCACGAAACTAATGAACTAAGTGTTCCATCAGTACTTGGACCAATTCATCATAGTATTTATTGATGATATACTTGTGTACTCCAAAGATAAGAAGTAGCACAAGGAACAACTTCGAGTAGTACTTGAAACTTTGAAGAGAGAGAAATTATGTGTCAAATTTAAGAAGTGCGAATTTTGGCTCGATTGTGTGGATTTCTTTGGTCCATGATTACCGCTCAAGGTATTGAGGTAGACCCAATTAAAGTGGAAGTAGTAACAAATTGACCTAGACCCACCAGTGTGGGTGAAGTTCGTAGTTTCTTGGGATTGACCGACTATTATAGGAGATTTATTGAGAGTTTCTCGAAAATAGTAGGCTCAATGGCTCAGTTAAATAAAAAGGGTGTGAAGTTTCTGTGGACAGAAAAGTTTAAAGAATATTTTCAGGAACTTAAGTAGAAATTAATTATGGCTCCTATATTGATATACCTGAAGGTCTGGACCAGTTTGTCATTTATAACGATGTCTCCAAGTAGGATTTGGGTTGTGCTTTGATGCAACATGGAAAAATGATTGCTTATACCTCGAGATAGTTAAAACAATACGAGTAGAACTATCCGACGTATGAATTAGAGCTCACAGGATCACAAGAGTCTTAAACATTTTTTCGCATAGAATGAATTGAATGTGAGACATAGAAGATGGTTGGAGTTAATGAAAGATTATGACCATATGATTCTTTACCAACCAAGTAAGTCTGACTTAGTCGTAGATACTATAAGATAAAATATAGCATCGTAGTTAGCAATTTTACTTATAACACAAAAACACTTGATAAATGACATGGAGAAATTGAGATTAAAAGTCATCACACCTCTGACTCGGACTTTAGCAAGAATAGAAGTGTTGATGATTCAATCTACTCTAAGAGATCGAATCAATGAACCACAGAATAATGATCCATTTTTGTAGAAAATTAAGGCTAATGTTGGTACAAAAAACCTATATGATTTGAAATATCTACAGATAAAGCGTTGATTTTTAAATGAAGATTGTGTGTACCTAAGGATGAGAAAATAAAATATGAGATATTGAAATAGACTCACTCCACCCCCTATGTTACACATCTCGGTGGTACAAAAACATACCGAAATCTTCAAGATACATTTTGATGGAGAGATATGAAGAGAGTAATAGATCATTTTGTGGAGAAATTTATAATTTGTTAGTAGGTTAAAGCAGAACATCAAAAGCCATCAGAACTATTAAAACTGTTGGACATTCCAGAAAGGGAATGTGAGCATATAGTAATGAACTTTGTGGAAGGTTTCCCGCAATCAGCAATGGGTCACAATGTTATTTGGTTAATGGTTGATCATTTAACAAAGTCGGTCCATTTTCTACCAATCAAAATAAAATTCAATATAAAATAGCTCGTACAATTATATATCAGAGAGATTGTCAGATTGCATGGAGTTCCAGTCACCATTATTTCCGACAGAGATTTGAGATTCACATCAAATTTTTCGAAACCTTGCAAGAAGCCATGGGGAGGAAAGTGAAGTTTAATATTACTTATCATCCACAGAAGGATGGACAATCATAAATAACCATTCAAATTCTAGAAGATGTGTTAAGGGCATTTACTTTAGATTTGGGCGATAGTTGGGAGACATATTTACCGTCGGTTGAGTTTGCTTATAACAATAGTTTTATGCCACTTTAAGCATAGACCCGTATGAAACTCTCTATGATAGAAAGTGCAGGCCCTCTATCCATTGTGACGAAGTCAGAGAGAAAAATTTTGTGTCCTGAAATTATTAAACGAATGGTTGAGGAGATTGATAAAATTAGAGCCAGAATAAAGACGACGCTAATAAACAGAAAAGTTATGCCAATGATTAAAAAAAAGAATTTAAAATTTCAAGTGGGTGATAAAGTTTTGCGGAAAGTAGCACCAATGAAGGGTATATTGAGATTTGGTAAGAAGGGAAAGCTGAGATCACGGTTCATTGGACCTTTTGAATTCCTTGAAATGATTGGAGTTGTGGCTTATGGACTTGCCTTACTGTCTGAACTGACTGCGATACATAATGTGTTCCATATTTTCATTCTCAGAAAATATATTCATGATCTCAACCACGTGGTGAGTTATCAGACATTGGAAGTACGAAATAACTTGTCATACGATGAAGCTCCGACAACGATTTTAGATAGAGTTCACAAGTTGAGGAATAGAAAAGTTCCCTTAGTTAAAGTTCAGTGGCGAAACCATGGAGTCAAGAAATCAACTTGGCAAATAGAAGGGGGTTCGAGGTCAAGTTTTCGGAACTCTTCAATAACTAAGGTAATTTTCGAGAAAAAGAATTTCTTAAGTGGAGAGAGTTGTAATACCCCAATTATTTTTTTATATCATAAAAGAGCAACATGTCTATAGTTACCCAAATTATTTTATTAGTCAAAGTTTACTTGAAATGTGATTTATTTCCATATGTTTAATTGATATTGACTTCTATATATAATTATATAATGTAAGATATGAATTTTGTATGTATACATAGATAGATAGATATATGTATGTATGTATGTATGTATAGTTATAAGCATAAATTTGTTATATACCTCTTACACGTTTCTCACTTTCAATTTCTCTTTCCTCTACTCATAAATCTAACTACCTCTAAAAAAATTCCACAAATCCATGTGCCATTTATTTTTCCTACTTACCCAACTAATTAGAGAGATTCCCTCAAACTCCTTATTTCTCTCCCATTACTTCACGGTTTCTTTCATTTTAACTTTCCACAACTTGTCTTCTCCTATATTTATTACCCATTTCTTTTCGTACTTTGAGTGCATCAAAACAAGAAAAAAAAATTGTGCAGAAGCATTTATAGTTGATATATTATCACATCATTATTGTTTTGGTCGAAATGCATTTGAAATTATAAGGTAGGATAACAAGGTACAAGTGGTTTTATCCCAATTATTTTTTGTTATTTCATATTGACAATTATTATGCGAATGATAAGATAAGATAAGATATGATAAATATGATCATTCAATACAAATGATATAATATGACATGAGCTCTTATCGATTCTAAAAATATGATATGACGATACAATTTATTTTGATATATGAATGATAAATATTATTCAGGATTGTACTAATATTAGTATCCTATTGAGTATTCTCCATACTCACCATTTTTCTCCTACTTCATAGATTAGTACCGGTCATGTCGAAACGCAGCGGTTCAATGGTGGTGCTATGCCTCCGTCTGCGGGACAAAAATCTAAAATTTAGCATGTAACTTGTTTTTTTTTTTTTTTTTTAATTGACTGAAATAGATTTTATGTTGAATTTAAATTCTCGGACATGTTCATTAAAGTTAAAATGTGATTGTCCACTTTCTAGTAAACTAATTAGTATTCATTTCTTTACATATTTGTGTTGCACTTTGAGAATAATTTTAATTAAATTTATAATATTTGGTGTCAATTCAAAGTTTACATTTCTGTCAGGAATTCAAGCAAAACGGATGGTGGCTGCCAAATGTTAAATTCATCCCTTGGCCACTTATTTAAATTATAGGAACAAATATTTGAATCAATTGACTGTAAGCATGGCATGGAAATACTTTTAGTTACAGTTTCTTGGAAATAAATTCTTGGTAGCAATTCATATTTATTTCTATAATAAATTTTGGATCATTACTTAATTCATTTCCTTTCAAGATCAACAATGTTATTTTCAACTATTTTTCACTCACGATATGAAAACCATCAAAAAAGAAACTTCATAAATGTCAGTCATTTACATTATAAGGTTCAAAACTAAACCTAATCATGAAGGTGACAAGAACGATGCACTAAGATGATTAGGCTTTTCAAAGTGAACTTTATTCGGTCGAAATTGCTTATAATGACTGCTGCTATGACAATCTATACAAAGAGAGCATTAAATGGTAGATTTTGGAAACTAATTGAAAAAAAAAATAAACAAAAAACAAAAAAAAAAAAATCTAAAACATAAATATCTGTAAATTTTGTTTGTTTATTTGCAGATTTGGGGAAGAAAACTTTGAAGAAAATGTAGTTAAAGCTGCCCTTGATTTTGTTTGTGCAAGATTTCCTCTTTCTTCCTTTGATTTTTCTTGATTTCTCAAGTTGGAAGTGTTGAAATATTTTTGTTGCTGTTTGTTTAGGTTTTAGCTTAAAAAAATACATTCAATATCAACTATATGCCTTTTAACCTAAGTTTGTCGTGATTTTTCAAATGACTCCAAAAGTAAGTGTATGTGTTTTAGTATCCCTTAAATAAACGGAGGTTCAAATGTGCTTTCAACGGTATGCAAGAACAGTCACAAAAATGAGGCATGCAGTGCAAACCATAGTTCGATTTACCAATTATAGTTCGGTTCACTCATTTTTTGGCTGAACGGCCGACCTATTCGAGTTTAATAACACGGGTATCAACTCTTTATTTAATTTAGTGGGGATGAAGGAAAACCCATTCTCGACCCTTCTTGAATTGTTCCGCCCCAAACAAGACAAGGAATTCCCGTCCCATTTGTTAAATGGGACGAGGGACCACCGCCTTGAATCTATTTATTTATTTTTATATTTTCATATAAATTGTATTTGATCAAATATATAATAAAACTTAAAAAATAATAAATAATCAAGCAGAACGATAAATGAGGAATTTTTAATCCCCATCCCTACCCTGATTGGGATGGTATTTTAATTCCTCATTTCGTCCCATCCCGCCTCGTATGGAGCACACAAAACTTGCCCAGCCCCATCCTTTGCTGAGCAGCCCCCATTTCGTCGTGTCCCATCCCACCAAGCCAACGAGATAAGAAATTTTTGCTTCGCTGGGGCAATTGGCCATAACGATATACAAGGTATTATCAACATGCTCGTGGTAAAATAATCGATGACATTAGGAATATGTTAACATCGTTTTCAAATAATATTTTTAACAAAACATAGTTGTATAATACATGGCCGATTTGAAAAAATTTTAATAGTAATTTTGACAATGAATATTATGCTAACAGTTAATTATCTTAATTCTAAATTTTGAACCCTCGAAACATTTTTTCCGCTGCATAGTCATTAACAACGTTCAATAGTATAGTCGTTGAATGTCAAAAATTAGTTGGCGCCAATTAGAGTTGGTAACCATGTTGTTGTCAACTTTCATTGACTAAAAATATCTGGTCCTTGAATGCCACTTTTAATGATGTAGTACGAGTAGTTGAATGCCATTTTTTGTCTACTTCCAACAAAGAGATACAATTAGTTGTTGTTTTACTATATTAACGATCACAATCTATGGTCGTTGAATATTTACTATTCTAATAACTAATTACGTTGTCATTAAATATCAACAAATTTTTTGGTGAAATTTTTTGATTTGGCACCCATTCACAATGACCAATTTTAATTTCGTCATAGAAAATATAGGATTACAATTAATTTTTTTATCTTTATAATACATTTCCAACTAATTCAAAATTCGATTGTCCATCATTCATTTTTTACGATTAAACTTATTCTTTAGTTGGTTAAAACAATATTTAACGATAAGATTGATTTGATCATTGAAACATTAATTATAAAATATTATTTTTCCTGTAGTGAAAGAACACTGCCCAATGGAAGGGGGCGGGGCGGTCTAGCCTAACCTTCAATATGGAAGGGTTACAAAAAAGCTGGTTTCAATTTTGAAAGCTAATAATAGTGGATTAACTATAAACTCACTTTAAAAAAAACAAAAATTACAAAATATATTATTACTAAATTAGATTATTACATGGAACACACGAAAAATTTGTGGATTAACATTACCCAAGGATGAAACTATGTGGGAGTCCACTTTGCTAGGATGAGTAAAGGATGCTTTTCTTCTTCATAGTTCTTCTAGGGGTGCCAATGGATTAAACTACGACGGCTCAAAGGCATATTAAATTTTTTCCGGCTCTAAACCATGAGCTTGGTTCAGCTCCTTAAAGTCGCATTATCGGCCCGGTTCAGCTCCTTAAAGTCGCATTATCGGCCCGGTTCAGCACTGCACCCAATTAATACAGGGTCAAGATCGAGCAGCTTTTACAAACCAGAATCAAGCCAATGATATGGCCCATTGACACTCGTCAAACTTGCACATAATATTAGATATCGTAAGCATTGTTTTTCTTCTTTTTTTGTCCTAATAGGGAGAAAAAGTTTAGTACTCCCCGAAAGTATCTTTCTTAGTTATTCTTGTCATTGTGTAATTGACACGAGTATTGTTTATTCATATCTAATCCCAATTAACTTATGGTCCGTTTAATTGTAAGGAATTTAGGTGGAAAGAAAAATAAATTACAGAAAATTGAATTGTCTAAAATTTATTTTATCGGGAATTGTAGATTAATTATATTTGATTTGTATAATTTTTCACCCGAAAAATAAAAGTAATTTTAAATCTTTTGGTATTTGTTTGTCTTCATTTTTCATGGAAATTATCCATTAATAGGATAATTTTTTTACAATCGGCTCTAGTGTTCCAATTGCAAAATTAAAAAAAAAATGAAAATAAAAAATACCGAATATCATTCGTTTGGCTTTGTTTTTCATAAAAATTTTCTTGTAAAGGAATAATTTTTTTTACCATTAGGTCTAAAATTTGTTCCAACTGTCCAAAAAAAAAAAAAGCAAGAAAAAATGGTGGGAAAAGCTTTTCATCCAAAAGAGAAAGAAGGGGCACATGGGGGTGCGGGAATGTTTTCCATTAGGTGTGGGCAAAAACCCGTCCAAGCCGACCGATTTGGGTCGATTTTTGTATGTTTTTAGGTGGGTTTCAGGTAGTGGGTTGAGTTATCGGGTCGGGGTGTGGGTTAATCAGGAAACCCAACCCGCCTACTTTAAAAAAAATGATATAAAAATGGTAAAAAGTCCTAAACTTCTCTCACTCTGTCTCCCATCCACTTCTCTCACTCTCGTCTTCTCTTCCACTCCCGTCTTCTCTCTCGCTCGTCTTCTCTTTCTCGCATTCTCAATTGCATTCTTCAAATGCCTCTTTTAGCATTCGGGTCGTCAATAAACACAATTTTTTTGTAAGCTGGAAATGCTTGATTTATTGCAATAAGCAAAAATTAGAATTTTTCTCGTTTTAATTTCAAATTTAAATGTCAAAAAGGCAGTGATACATGCACTTGGTGGCTGATTTTTAGGAGACGATGGATGTTGCCAGTGAAGCAGATTACAAACCACTGACTGAGTTTGAGGAGGATAAAAAGGATCCACTCGTTGAACTCAATTTAACCACTCTACGGAGCTTTGGCTCATTCAGTGGCCCATTAATGAAGTAAAATCCTTTACTTTCATCATTTTCATTATTTACTCATATCAAATGATATTTTTTCTTCCTCGATTTAACTTGCTTTAGAATGGAAAAATATGCGTCTCGGGTGGAAGAATTGTGTTTATCTAGAAAAAGGAAATTGATAAAAAATAATAATAATAATAATCGGTGTCTTAATGGCTATTGTTTTATTTCCAACTCAAACTTTAAATTATAGTTGAATATCAAAAACTAATTGTTCTGCCCCTCTTTTAGCATTCAAGTTTCAACCAGTATTCATTTCTGTACCGTGTTTGTTAGTTGAATGATGAATTTTATGGGAAAACAATGAATTCATAATAATTTACAGATGTGAGTATATGCGTATATATAGGTTTTGGATTGTGAGTTCTTGGAACTAGGAGAAAATGGGGTTGAGGTTTCTGAATTTAAAAAAGCTACTGGGATTTTGGGAATAATTGGTTTCTGATTAGAACATGCAATGTCGAATGTGTAGGACATGCGATGGCTATATGAACTAGTAGGCAGTAGGTTTAATATGCTTCTCTACTTTGTATCAATTTAACCATTACACTTTGTCCAAACCGACCAATCCAACCCGACCGACAGTTGATTGTGTTGGGTTGGGTTGGGTTCAACATTTACTCGGATTGGGTTGATTTGATTTTAGATCAAACTGATCGTGTTTGGTTGGATTTGGGTTGAAGCAAAAACCAACCCGACCCAACCCGACCCAACCCTATTTCCATTTTTCAGGGAAATACAAGGCTATCAAACACGCCCTTACTTTATTTTGACATGAAAATAAGTAACATTTTTCACTTATAAGCTACAAATGGTCATATTATCCTGTCTTCATCAACAAAAATAAATACAGAGGAAATGGAAGACGTTAGTAAAATGTTTTCATCATTCACTCTGTAAATTAATTATGATATATCATATATGTAACTAGGCATATCTTGGAATCCAAACAAATGAATTTGTAATATATACATACATATATATAAATATATAGTCTACAAAATTTACAAATCTTCGTAACTTCCTAAAACATCCAACTCAGAAGAATCAAAAAACAAATCGGACGAAAAAATCTCAGTAAATTGTTGTTCCATCTGAGACCTGAATACATTGTCGTTGTCCGTAGACTCCAAAAGGATCGAATCTGAACTCGTTGGTGATTCGCGTTTATTCGAGTCATCAATCACAGTTTTTCGCAGTAAACTTCCGTTAGAATGATCATCAAACTCTAGGAAATCATTACAACCATTTGACTCCATAAACCGGGACACATCGGAGTGTCTCCCTGTGAGTTCTTGAACAAGGGACCGGAATCTCCTCGCGCTAGTCTTCACCTTCATAGGGCTAGAGATATACACAACTTTGAGTGAATTTTTAATATTCCTCTTGCTTTTAGTCTTCTTCTTTTGGCCACTTTGTATTACATCCATTTCTTAAGGGCAATCAAGAACAAGAAAACCTTAGCTAGTTGAAGTATTAGGGTTTTCTTAAAGTTAACAGATTTATATAAGTATTGACGTAGGATTTCTTAGGGTACAAGGGTTTTTCTCGGAAGGAGATAAGATTGAATATATGGAGAAAAAATGGAAGATTTAATGGGAAATAGGAAGGTTGAAGGAAATAAATAAGAAGAAATAGAAGTGTCTATCAAGATGAGATTACTTGAATGACCCGCAATGAAAGATTGTACGACAGAAGAAATAGTAGTAGAGATCTCCAAGCTTTGGAACGTGCTGCACCTCGGTCCCAATCTTCAAAACTTAGCATTTATGTCTGCTTAATAACTATTTGATCTAGGGGTGGTAGACATTTTTTTAAGAACCGATGGAACAAGATTGGAACTAGATAGAATCGATTGGTTCGACTCCGATTCCTCTACTAAATGGGTCGATTTTTGGACCATGCATCAAGAATCGATTAGTTTTGGTCCGATTCTCGGTATTGCCTTGAAAACCAATAGAGAATTCGGTTCTTCTAAATTTCTCTTTTTGCATCCACCAAGATGCACTAGATATTTGAACATTAGACCCCAAAATTATTTCATGTTAAAATTTTATTTTTTATACGCTTCTTCTTCTTTCCTTTAATAGATAATCAATACTTAAGTCTAAATAATTTTATATATACTTTACAAATTCATAATTTTAATGCAATTCAATAAGAAAAAATATATATTTAGTTCAATATTTTATAAAAATTCAAATTTCTAGTTATTTTCAAAGTGGCCCGCTATCAAGAATAAAGATCATTGAGAATTACTAAAGATAATCAGGTTTATCTTATATGAATTTTCATAATAATTTATTTTTGATCGAGATTTTATCGTTTATGTTGTGTTTAATAGTTTATCATTTTTTCGCATTTATAAGTTGATCTTAAATTTTGGAATGGAATTTTGTTTCTTATCTTGTTTAATTGATTTTTTCTATTTTAGATTACAAGAATGATAATGATTTCATACTCTATTTTTGTCTATTTTCAATTTGAAAAGTAATTTCATACTTCTATTTATATATATTTTTTTTTAATATAAAGAATTGAATTGGAATTAGTATGTTTGTATCTATAATTAGATATAAAATCAATGATTTCATTTATAAGATTTTTATTAATATTCGGTTCTCTTCAATACCACACCGAATCGGATCGTGTTCACTCCTATTTTGATCCAAAGTGTACAATTTTAGCCTCGTCTTTGAATAACAATCTTAAATTTTAATAAAAAGACAAATTATTGCCCTTCTTGATGTTTAAATAAACTAGAATTTGAATAAAAGCAAGAATAAGGAACTGAAATTCTTTGGGCTTAAGGAGGAATAGGATTCCCTTTTTTCATTTCTTCCCATTGTTGCCTTTTCTTTGAAATTAAAGGTAAAAATATTTATTAAATAAAATTATAAGGGTAAAATAGTCCATTAAGGACCATAGTGCTATTAAAGTGAAAGACTAATTATGTCAATGCTCCGTTTTGTTGAATGGAGACCAATGTGCGACACACAAGAAACTTCGGGGGACGTCCATGCTATTTTTTCCTAGATATTAGTATTGACTTTGACAGGATTGCTCAATGAGGTTATTGATTATTCACACGTGCGCAGCCATTGATGACTTGGGCATGAAAAACTTCTGGAAGATATATATGTATGGTTGAGCTATGGCGGCTGGCTTAGCAATCAATCAAGGAAACCTTTATGTTGAATAATTAGACACGTACGGTAGGAGTAGACTTCTAGACACCTACGTACTGATATTTTGATTCTCGTTACGTTACGTTACATTACATTACATTACACAGTTCCATTCTCATGCACATCTTTTGTGTGCGCAGAAAAATGGATATGAGCTTTGCCTTGCATGAAATCTCATGCAAGGCAACACAACTTCACACGCAAGGCTTGTCAAAAATATATGTTGTCAGTCCCAACATTATGTAATTATTTTTATTTATTTTTTTGATCTTTTATTAATTTTTTTGCCTATAGAACTTTCATACTTCATATATATTTCAGTACAGTTGATATGCAGAAATAAAAAAACACTTTATTCATATACACTTCACAATTATTTTTTAAGGCGTGTTTATATCTTTCTATTGAATTTTTTGATAAATCTTTTTCTCTTATTTTTTCTTAAATGTGTTGTGTTATATATAAATGTATATTTTTAATTTGTTTTATTTTGTAACATGGTTTTAATTTTAATTTTATTGCATTTATAGTAAGTTTTAAACATGTCAATGTTTAAATTATTTCACAAACTAAATAATTTTTCATATTAATTTTTAGGAATGTAAGTGGATGACAATGTATTTATTCCACAAGTGAATGTTGGTG
Source organism: Osmanthus fragrans (assembly GCA_019395295.1). NCBI lineage: Eukaryota > Viridiplantae > Streptophyta > Magnoliopsida > Lamiales > Oleaceae > Osmanthus > Osmanthus fragrans. Next base: position 18,074,226 of record CM033351.1, read on the forward strand.
CGATTATGATATTCGGGCAAAAATTTCAAACGCTTGATGATGTGTATAATTTTTACAATGAGTATGCGAAATTAGCTAATTTTAGCATACGGATTGGTAGTAGCCGAAAGAATCCACAGACAAATGAACTTGTCTGGAAGTCGTATGTTTGCTTTAAACATGGTCAAAAAGATGAGTACTACCAGATGAAACTCAAAAATTTGTGGGCCCGTTCTGGTGAACGAAAGCGTGGGAACTCACGTTGTGGAGGTGACGCAAAGTTAACAGTTGTAAAACATCAGATAACTTCTATGTGGGTTATAAGCCATTTTGTCGAAGGACATAATCATGCACTATCTACACCAAGCAAAACGCACATACTACGCTCACATTGACATGTTTCTGCAACCAAAAAATCACTTGTTGACCAATTTTCACAAGTCAATATTCCTAGCTGTCAACAGATCAGACTTATGGAGATAGATGCTGGTGGACCTTCTTCATTGGGCTGTAATGAGCAAGATATCAGGAACCATTGACGAGATCGACGACGAGAAGCCATTGGACGAGATGCAGAAACATTGATTGCACATTTTGAGTTGGAAAAAAGAAGGAGTCCTAGCTTCTACTACGCCTATGAGACTGACGAGGATGGTGTGTTCGCTTGTTGTTTTTGGGTTGATGCAGAGTCCATGAGTTCTTATATTTACTTCGGGGATGCTGTCGTTTTCGACACAACATATAAGACAAACAAGTATTTCGATGGTGTTTGCACCATTAGTTGGAGCAAACCACCATCGGCAAATTACTATTTTCAGATCTGACTTATTGAGTGATGAAAAGATCGATTCATTTATTTGGTTGTTTTTTAAGTTCGTCGAAGCAATGCCCACCCAACGGGCTCCCGGGGTGATTATACTTATCAAGACGCTGTCATTGCTAGAGCAGTTGGTGAGACTTTTCCTAACACAATTCATAGGTTCTGTCTGTAGCATATTCTAAACAAATTCTCAGAGAAGATCAGCCTCGTGCTATACAAGGAACTATACCACGGCCTGGTGAGTATTATTAAGTAGTTGGAGTCCTCAGAGGAGTTTGAATATCGTTGGGCTAATGTGATGGAAATTACTGATCTTGGTGATAGTAAGTAGTTCGCCGACATGTATGAAATACGAAGTCATTGGGTACGTGCGTACATGAAGCATATATTCTCTGTCGGGATGTCAAGCAGTCAACGGTCAGAAAGCAATCACGCGTTCTTCAAAAGATATGTCAATAAGACGGATACATTAATGGATTTTATCACACAGTTTAGCAGTGCTCTAGCTCACCAGCGACATAGCGAATAGGTTGCCAACCACACTGACTTGAACGAGATGTCTCGTACGATAACAACATTTGCCATGAAAACTCAAATGACACGTATTTATACAAAGACAATTTTCCTGTTGTTTCAAGAGGAATTAGCTCAGAGTAGCTACTACGTTTTCTGAAGGAAATCAACATACGAGGGTGTCAAAACGTATATTGTAACGCGTTTTGATACCGAAAAAACACATCATCGCCAATGTGAGTTGACCTACTTCAGGGCCATTAACTCCATAGCATGCAGCTGCAAAATATTTGAGTTTGAAGGATATCCATGTCGTCACATACTCGCATTTATGATTAGGAAATAGGTGATGTTGTTACCAGATCAGTACATTGTAGGTCGATGGACGCAAAATGTAAAAACAACTCCAGTCTTCGAACCAACGATGACCTCAATGGGTGGTCAATAATTGATTTCTCGACATGGGATGCTGGCACACACAGCAGCAGAGTTTGTGGACGAAGGTATTTTGACTGACGCTCGTACGACGTTAATAATAGATGGATTTCAGAACTTGAAAATACAGGTAAAAGTTATGGATAATGGAAGAGATGTGGGAATGAGTAGGGTTATCAGCAAGAGCAACGAAGGTCCTCAACTCGTTGTTATTCCTACTCCGGTTAGGACAAAAGGGTGAGGGAAGAGATTGAAGTCATTCAAAGAAATAGTCATGTCTCAATCGAAGAGAAATTATCGTGTTTGTGGTCGTAGCGGACATCACAAAAGAACTTGTCCGACATTACAGTCGAGGTTAGTTGATCGATAACTATTAACTGTTGCCATTATTTTGTTTTATTTTCTGCTATGCTTATATTTAAATTTATTGTATGTGAAACACATTTAGGAGTCAGTTGATGGACGAACCGTATCATCCACAGTACTCTTGAGACGATACTCAGGAAGATAGGTACACTGGTATTGCTAGCAGTGATTATGGAACATTCCATGAGTTTGACGATGATGACGACCATTTAACCACTTATTGTTGTACTCGTTTGAATTAAATTTGAAGAAAATTTATCTAATTTATGCAATGTCTATTTTATTTTATCTGAATCTATTGCAATGTTAGTACAAATATTATATGAAATTTGCGATGTTATTATTAATATTAAAAAAATGTAATATACGTATATTAAAAATTATTAATGCAAAATAAAAGACAAAAATAATACATTGCAAAAATACCAAAATATAAAAAATATTAAGCCCCTGTTTGATAGCCATTTTTGGGGGAAAAAATATATTTTTGAATAGTAGATTGATGAAGAATGTGTGGTTAAAAATTAAAGAAAATTTTTGGGTTCGCGTGTAATATTATTTTATTGAAAAATGCGTGGTTGAAATGAAAGAAAAAAATGCATTTTGAAAAAAATGACTACCAAATAATGATTAAACAAAACAATTGAATGACAAAAAAAAAAAAAAAAAAAATTAACAAAAGACAAAAACAATTTTTTTTTTAAATAATTACATAATGTTGTCAGCCGTAATTAGCTGACAACATATATTTCACACTGAAGGCCTGTCAGGCTTTGCGTGTGAAATTGTTTTGCCACTGAAGGCCTGTCAGGCTTTGCGTGTGAAATTGTTTTGCCTTGCATGAAATCTCATGCAAGACAAAGCACATACCCATTCTCCTGCGCGACGCACACAGGAAAATGAAACTGTTACGTTACATTCCATTTTTTTCTCTCTTATTTTCAATCACGTAATTTTTTATAAAATAATATTACACGTAAATTGAAAAAAAATTTTCTTTTTCAACCACTTATTTTTCAAAAAAACAATATTATCCCCATTTGTATTTTCCAAAAGTGGGGCCAAACGGGGCTAATTTAGCTATAAAGAAGTTTTGAATTTTAATTGATTCTTGTTTAATTCAACTAAAAAAATGTTAAGAAGTGGGTTCTAGAGAATCTCGATTAACTAGTTATTTCAATTTAAAATCAAACGACCGTGTAGTGTGTTGGTCAAGATATTTATTGATGTTTTTAATTTTAAAAAAAAAAGTTTTTTTTTTTTTTTTTATGAATTAATTCGACACTACATACATCATGATATATAAATATATATAAATGCTCAATAAGGAATTAAAATATGAGAAAGTTTATTCAATTGATTTTGATAAATAAATTTGAATAATAGTAATAATAAAAAGCTTTTACAGTATAATTTTTGAACTATATATCAATAAGTTTTTTAAAATACATTTTTATAGTTTAGTTAAATCCTGAAATTAAAAAATCATATGATTTAATAGTTTACGGTGGAAGGAGTCATTAGCATAAACTGCATCAATAAATGTTCTCACTCGATATTATTCGTAAGCATCAATTGTAATGTATCATAAACTGCGATTAAATGGAAGTGTGATTTGTTGGAAATTCCAACGTGGGGCCACACACACACATATATAATAAAATGTGTTGTGTTATTTTAAAGTTTAGTCATAAAGTGATCTATTAAAGTTAATTTTGGACTACTAGATATTAAAAGTCATATAAATAAAGTGTAAAAATCGGAACAGTTATTTTAAATTGATGAGGGACCAATTTAAGAGAACTGAAAGATAATAACTACATAATTCAATTATTTATTGTGGTGTCATAGTTTCATTTGAACGTGATTTTCATCTCTCTGCATTCCCCATGAACAGAGAAGAATTTCAATTTTAATTGCGTATCAATTTAAAGATCATAACCCGTTCAAACAATCACATTCATGGATCAAAATATGCTTCTACTTCTAATATTTTCTTTGATTTCAACATGAATGATTTACATATATATGAAAGGTTTTGATAAAACTTTTGATAGAAAAATTAATCCCTTTCAATTTTCTATAATTGGTATCAGAGCTATGCCATTATTGAATCTTTGAGAATTTATTTTGGATTATTTGATCTTCTTTCATGTTATCATATGGAATTTGACAACTTTATATGGATCAAATTTTTGGTTATAATTCTGATTGTACGATTAAAGAAAAATAATTGGTGTTAAAGTTTATTCAGGGATCTTCTAGTCAATATTTTCGTTTGCCTTTGCTGATTTGGGAAGGATAAACAATCATATGAATTTACGACTGCCAAATGTGAGAGAATTTGTGTTGAAGTTATATTCTGTGGAATTCAAAGTCAACATTTTACGGTCCCTGTGAAATATAATTTTGGCTTAAACCAGTTAACAATTGAATCTGAATGATATATGTATGAGGAAATTACACTAGATATCACTTTTTTTTTTTTATAATTATAAAAGTGTCACCTTTTAAAAGTCATTTCAAAAATGTCACTTTTGGATATTTTTGTCCTTCTGAAAATTTTCAATACATTACAGGTCCTGTACTTTAGTCAGACATGAGGTAATGGAAAATTGTACTTACACTGTGTAAAATATCAGGATGAATTGACTGATGGGACAGTTTGTCACAGTAATTCTCGACAGATAGGTGAATCCCGACAGATGAAATGTCATTCCCGATAGATTAAATGTCGTTTCCGACAGTTCACTTCAATAATTCTCGACAGATGGGTGAATCCTATTTTTGCGTATGTTAATGTAGAGTTATATTCAATTTTTTTTATTTTTTTTTTTGGTAAGGCTGTCACGACTTTCATGAATCATTTTCCATAAGTTTCGGATCGCATGCAATTCAAATGTATTATTGTCAAATTTGTTAATGTAGAGCCTTGTTTGGCCGTAATTAAAATTATAATCCATTTTTCTCTATTTTCTTATCAACCATACATTTTTCAATAAAATATTATTACACATAAATTTAAAATCTTTCATTTTTTTTAACCACACATTTTTCAAAAAATTACTATCTCAAAAAATATTTTCCCAAATTCTTATTATAATGAGGTCAAATAAGGGCTAAAGAAATAGAAGAAAAAAAAAAGTTCAATTTTACGACGACCTTGACATGCTATTTTTCTTTAATGAAAATTGACGCAACATTTTAAAAAATTGAAAAAAATAGTTTGATATTGCTATTCGTTAAAGAGTAACAATACGTGTCTAATAGTTTGAAATAAATATAAATTAAATCAGTTGTAACGAATCATATTTTGTATTGTCTAGTTCAATACACTAAATTTATTGAAATAATTATTATGATTTCCTTAAATTATTTGTATACATCATTTTATTGACCACCAAATTTTAATTAATTTTTTTCTTAATTTTCTCATTGTTATTCATGTTAATAATTTTGTCGGAAATAATCTCAACATTTGCGTGGTTGAGAGTAGAATTTTCATAACACTTCTTTTATCTTTTTTTTTTTTTTTTGTATTAAGAAAAATCATATTAAACAATATATATATATATATATATATATATATATATAATATTTATAATTTAAAATTAAATCATCACATCAAAGTATTAATGATAATGATAGATAGTATTAATGAGTATTAAATACTCATAAAATTGTGAATTTAAGGGTAATATAGATTATTCACACCTAAAAAGTAATATTTTTGAACAAATCAAGTACTAATGAAAATTTTTTGTGCATTTAAAAAAAAAGGGACATTTTTTAAAATTTCCCTATATGTATATACTATGTAGAAAAGTCAATATTTGCGTCTGCCAAATGGAATTCATCACAAGTAGTACAGTATTTGTTTATTCTGGAAGAATTCATGACAATTAGTGAAGTTTGTTCTGTGTATTTTGCAATTTATATACTGGTGCAAAATTGGATATGAGGTCACTAATTTCGGCTGATGTGAGAATTTTACCATAATGTATATTATAAGATTATGGGGTGACTTATGTGAATCTTGTGAATTTTTTATTTTTATTTTTATTTTTTTTTTAGATTTTATGTAATTAGTGAAAAAATTTCAAAAACTTCTATAGACTTTCATTTTAAATTATTTTATAGACTTTTGTAAAAGTCAAATAACTTTTAAAGACTTTCACTTGAAATAGAATTCACGTGGATCTAGTGCGATAATGTGAAACAATTTTACTTCTCTTTCCTCTCCTCATAAAATAAAAATTTATTTTAAAAAAGAATTAAAATTAAAAACCTTGATTAAAAAAATAATAATCAAAATTATACATTTATTATTAATATAATATATCTTTAAAAAATCAATATGTTAAATTATAAATTTTACACATAAAAAAACTTTTTATAATTTAACAAAAAATAGACAATTTTCACCAAAAAAAAAGAACAAAAAAAGAAAAATTATAAGAATCCAATTTATTTTTTCATAAAAAATAGAGATAAACAATAAGAGAGAGAAAGATAAATAGAAAAAAAAATTAATCGTAACTCTAATATTCGTAGAAGGAAAATGAAAGATTAAATTGGAAAAAAAAAATATACAAATCATTCTTTTTTTTATAAAAGTATCCCAAAATCTTGTGATTAATAAGAGGCAAATTTTGAGATTTTATATGAGTATTTTCTTCTTAAAAGTTGAAATCATAAAAATTTAAATACCCCAAATTTTACAGACACTTTTAAAAAAATTTAATTGAAAGCAACGTGACTTTTAGGGAGGTGTATTCAATTGTGACTTTTAAAAACTTTCGTGAACTTTTTTAAGTGATCACTTATGTACAATTTAAATGATTTTTAGAGACTTTTGAAACTTTCATAAACTTTTATAGAATTTAAATGATTTTTAGAGACTTTCATTTCAAATAAAAATAAAAAACGTAATCTAGTGTAATAATGTGAAATTCACACATACAAGGTGGTGGTTTCACAATTTCCCACCATATCCCCTCCTCCATATAATAAAAAATATTTTAAAAAGATTAAAATTTTAAGACGTTAATTAAATAAATAATAATTATAATGAAATCAATTTTGATCATAATTCTAACGTTTATAGAAGGGAAGAGTAAAGAGAAATATTGAAAGGAAAAAAATGTATATTATCTTCTTCTTCTTCTTCTTCTTATTTTTTTTTATTAAAGTCTCCCAAAATATTGGGATTAAAGAGAGACAAAACTTAAGATTCTATTTTAGTACATTCTACTTGAAAGTTAGTACCCTAAAAACTTTTATAAAAATTTCTAAAAGTCATTAAATTTTGAATACCTCAAGATTTATAAAGATTTCTAAAAAAAAAAAATTTAATTCAATGCATTGTAACTTTTAAAGGCTTTTTAAGAGTTTACAAAAGTCTCAATTGAATACATCATTATTTTTTGAGAATTTTTGAATACCCATAAACCTTTTCAATTCAAAATATATATATATATATATATATATATATATATATATATATATATATATATTAAAAGTCTCAATTAAGTACACCCTCCTTAGAGGCTTTTTAAAGTATATAAACAATACATTTAGAGTCTCAAAAAGTCTATATCTAATATTTCTAAAATTTTTAAATTCCAAAAATTCATTAAGGAGGTGTATTTAATTGTGACTTTAAAGACTTTCATATACTTTTTCTAAGTGATGGCTTTTGTGGGTTTCATGAATTTTTTATATATTGGTATGAAATTAGTGGAAGTTTATCGTAGACTTCTATAAACTTTCGTTTTATAACTTTAATATACTTTTGTAGAATTCAAAAAACTTTTTAAAAACTTTTATTTGAAATAGAACTCACGTAAATCTACTTTAATAACGTGAATTTTTCACATATGAGGTGGTGATTCTCACAATTTCCCTTCCCCACACCCATTTTTCTAATTTAATTTTAATATATTGATTTTTTATTTATTCTTAAAGATATGTTATATCAATGATATTGAATATTAAAAAAAATTTTAACACACACATAAACATATATATAATATTTTGATTATTATTTATTTATAAAGATGTTTATGGAAAGACTAGTTTAAGATTTGGTGATTATAATACTATTAATAATAATGATTTTGAAACAGAATCTAGTAATAATAATGAAGAACAACAATAACAGTTGTTTCAACCGCCTTCCAATTCTGTCAAACAATATTCCTTGTTTTTCAATTTCTTTTACTAAATCTATTTCTAGTTCTATTTCAAAAATATAATTGAAATAATCTGTAAAATATTGTTCTCTAAATTCTGATATTAAAGATCTATATAATATCTGTTCTCTTATTTCTGGAGGCAAATATTTTACTACTTGTAATACAGCAAATAAATAATCTATAGATTTTTCTCTTTCTACTGCGTCTTCAAAATTTATACTATATTCAAAATCTCTAAATTTATTATTATGAAAAGAAAAACTATAAACATTTTTTTTTTTTTTTTTTTTTTTTTTTTTTTTTTTTTTTTTTTTTAAATCACATTCAAAGATATTAAAAGAAAAGTTTTGATATTATAAGAATACTCTGGGTTGCATTCAGTATTCTTTATAACACTTTCAAAACTATGTTTCAAATTCATTTTCTTTGAAATGATAAAATCATGCCATCTGGAATATATGAATTTTGGCCTAACTTTCATTTTATAAGGACAGGACTTTTCAGACAATTCCTTACAAAACGATTTTAAAACAGTATCCCTTTCTCTCCTCTATAGCGCTTCTTAGCCTCTCCACTGGGCCTTTACGCTTTCTGGGAGGTCACGCAGGACTGATTTTAAAAAACAGCTTTTTTGAAAACTCAAAATTAGGACATGCTTTTATCATATATCCAGTATGAAGCATAAAAACTTTTTACAAAACATTTACAAAAACCGTTTTCAAAATCTTGATATTATATTCTAGCCAGGGTTACATTCGGCATTGAATATAACACTATTCAAAATTTCTTCAACTTTTGTAAAAACAAACTATTAACATATGTTCTTATGGGATCTGGAACTAATATTAATTATTATTAGATCCATTCCTTAGAACATTCAAACCAAACTATACAAAAACTTAAAAATATTTTTGTGGGATATTACATTACTGAAAGATAAAAGAAAACTAAGGATTTCCCTTTCGGGAAGGAAAGGAATTAAAACATTTTTTGAGAGAAAATTTGATATTGTATTTCTATATCAAACTCTATATATATACAAATGAAATTGGTTCTCCTTTTATAGATGGAGAAACCGTGTTTCTACAGCAAAAGAATCTTTTGCTTTACAAAAATTCAAAAAGAAAACAGTAAAATCTGTCTAACTTTTACAAAAGTAAACAGTATTCTATCCTATCTTTTTGACTAATTCTATACAAAACAAATAACTTTAAATAATCATGTAACATCTTTTTCTAATCTCCATACACGTATCTTTCTTCTGGAGTCTTCATCTTATCTTTTCTCTTTAAGTGTTTCTGGCGATTGAGAATCTTGATTCCTTTTGTCTGCCATTTCTTATCTTCTTTGTCTTTCTTTTTTATCTAGTGGCATAATTATGCTCTCCAATTGTATCGAGTGAGTCTCCACCTTCAGAGAGTTGGTCTGGATTGTCTTCTTCTGAACTATTATTGGATCTGATTATAATATTTCTTTCTTTATTTTTCTTTTTAATCAGCAACTTCTTCTTTTTTTTCTTGTATTTCTTTGTTTAACTTGTTGCTGAAAGTCATCAATTCTACCAAGCATTTCTTTAAGTCTTTGAATATCTGACTGAGAGATCTGATTTGGATCTTGAGAATCTTGATATAAATCTGAATCTAAATTTATGGGCTTCTTCTGCTTTAAATCTAAAGGACTGATTAATCTTGTAGCAGAAGTACCAGTCTGCTGTGTCTGGTCTTGAATATTTTGATTTGTAACAGGATTTACAGCCTGTTGAGTCTGTCTGGTAGGAGAATCAACAGTCTCCTGAGTCTGTTGAACTTTTGGCAAGTTCATAGCCATCAACGGATTTGATAAGTCTTTACCAGTTTCCGTTTGAACTGGACTAGCTATAGATTTCTGTGGCTCTATAGTACCTTGACTAAAATCTGGATTTGAAATCTTTAATCTAATAATTTCTCGTTCCTAAGTTTTTTCTCATTAAACCTTTAACTCCTATTACTATTAAACCTAAATGCATAAATTTAAAATTTTTCTTTTTTAAATCTTTTTTAGATTGTTCTGAAATTAATGATAATTTCCTAACTTGGCCATCTAAACACTGAATTGAAACTTCTCTAGTATGTCTGAAAAACTGAGTTCTTAAATCAGAAATCTTCTGTTGTAAAATCAGCTTTTCTTGCTGAAGTTCTGATTAGATTCATTTAAAATTTTAAAATTCTTATTCATATTTTCACAATTTGAACAAAATTTTGAAGAAAAGTCTAATGGATCATCTGAAGCATTCTTTAAAGAAGGTGCAATAAAATAATTTATTCCTAAATACTTTCTACACTCATCTAAAGCTTCTGAAATAGAATAAAATCCTTTATAAAGAGAATGGAATGAGATTTTAAATAATAATAGACCAAATTATTTATGGAGTATAGGGCACAGAACACAGTTTATAATGAAGTGTTTAGAAGAAAAATGTGTAGAATTACAGATTCAGAATCAGCTTAAAAAGACTGATTATAAATTTTGTAAAGATATTTTTACTCCTCAGACTTATGGTAATAAGTTTAAAGAAAAAGAGAAAAAGAATGTCAGTTGATAGAAGAAGAAGAATTTGATGAATTAGAAAATGGTTTAGAATTTTATTATGTGCCAATTAAAAAAGAAGATGATTTAAGATCAGAATTTGTAGAAATTGAAAGAATTTATGATTTGTTAGTAACAGAACAAGATATAGAGAATATGATTAGTAAATTAGAAAAATTAGAAATATTAGGAGAAAATGTTTTAAAATTCTGGGATAATGACAAAATTTATTGTGAGTTAAAAATAAAAAACCCAGAATACATAATTAAGACAAAATATAGATGCTACTAATCAAGATATAGAAGATTTTAAAATGCATATTACAGATTTATTAAAATTAGGAGTAATAAGAAAATCAGATAGTCCACATAGATCAGCAGCATTTATAGTAAGAAAACATTCAGAAATAGTAAGAGGAAAAAGTAGGATGGTCATAAATTATAAGAGATTAAATGATAATACTATAGACGATGCTTATAATATTCCAGATAAGACAGTATTAATAAACAGAATTCAAGGATGTAATATATTTAGTAAGTTTGATTTAAAATCAGGTTTTTGGCAGGTAAAAATGCACCCAGACTCAATAGTTTGGACAGCCTTTACTTGTCCAGAAGGACATTTTGAATGGTTAGTTATGCCATTTGGAATTAAGAATGCCCCTAGTATATTCCAAAGAAAAATGGATAGTATATTTAGTAAGCATAGTAATTTTATTATTACTTATATAGATGATATTTTAGTTTTCAGTAAAAATAGAAGAGAACACAGAGGACATTTACAGATCTTATTCTCAGAATTTATTAGACATGGTTTAATTATAAATAAAAAGAAAATGTTTTTATTTAAAGAATATATAGAATTTTTAGGAGTAAATATAGGAAAAGGTCAAATAGAATTACAACCTCACATAGCTCAGAAAGCTTTAGAATTTCCAGATAAATTAGAAGATTTAAAACAATTACAAAAATTTTTAGGATTAGTAAATTATGCTAGACCTTTTATTAAAAATTTAGGTAAAATTGCAGGACCATTATATGGAAAGACTTCTCCAAAAGGACAGAAATATTTTAATATAGAAGATATTAAATTAGTTCAAAAAATTAAAGAAAATTTAAGAAAATTGCCTAAATTAGCTATGCCACTTGATACAGATTATTTAATAATAGAGACAGATGGTAGTATTACAGGATGGGGAGCAATTTTAATTGCAAAACCCAATAAATATTCAGAAAAAGATACTGAGAAAATAGTTAGATATAATAGCGGAAATTATAAAGAAAAAATAAATTCTAGCAGTATAGATTTAGAATTATTAGCAATTATTTATGCGATAGATTCTTTTGAGTTGTTTATTATTTCTAAAAAAGAAATTACTATTAGAACTGATTGCGAAGCCATAGTTAGTTTTGTAAGTAAATTAAAATTAGAAAATAAAAGAAGTAATAGAAGAAGATGGTTAAATTTTATAGATAGAATTACAAATACAGGCATAAATTTTAATTTTGAGCATATTAAAGGTAGTGATAACAAAATAGCAGATATTCTTAGTAGAATTATTAAGAATAAAGAATATGACTAATATTTTCTTGCAGATGCAAAGACCTAGAGCCCCAAGACCAGGAATGCTTCAGAGCACTCCCAGTTCTTCATTTCAGACTCAGAATCAGACTAATATAGCACAGACTTTTGATAAACTGAGATTTGGTAATACAGAATTAGTTTGTTTTCCCAATAGTAATATTAGTTTTAAATTATTACCTCATATTTCAGTTAGTAAAGTAGAAAAATGTATTTTAGATAACTTATGGATTTCTTATAACAGGAATCCTAAAGATCAAAAATATTTTTTAGCATGTTTAAATTCATTATCAGAATATTTTAATAAAGATCATAAGAAGTTTAAATGCTATGTAGTTTTGCAAGGTAGACTGCCAGGTGTTTATCATACTTGGTTAGAAGTAGCAGACTGTATTAAGAATTTTCCAAATCCTCTTTATAAAGGATTTTATTCTATTTCAGAAGCTTTAGATGAGTGTAGAAAGTATTTAGGAATAAATTATTTTATTGCACCTTCTTTAAAGAATGCTTCAGATGATCCATTAGACTTTTCTTCAAAATTTTGTTCAAATTGTGAAAATATGAATAAGAATTTTAAAATTTTAAATGAATCTAATCAGAAACTTCAGCAAGAAAAGCTGATTTTACAACAGAAGATTTCTGATTTAGAACGAGAAATTATTAGATTAAAGATTTCAAATCCAGATTTTAGTCAAGGTACTATAGAGCCACAGAAATCTATAGCTAGTCCAGTTCAAACGGAAACTGGTAAAGACTTATCAAATCCGTTGATGGCTATGAACTTGCCAAAAGTTCAACAGACTCAGGAGACTGTTGATTCTCCTACCAGACAGACTCAACAGGCTGTAAATCCTGTTACAAATCAAAATATTCAAGACCAGACACAGCAGACTGGTACTTCTGCTACAAGATTAATCAGTCCTTTAGATTTAAAGCAGAAGAAGCCCATAAATTTAGATTCAGATTTATATCAAGATTCTCAATATCCAAATCAGATCTCTCAGTCAGATATTCAAAGACTTAAAGAAATGCTTGGTAGAATTGATGACTTTCAGCAACAAGTTAAACAAAGAAATACAAGAAAAAAGAAGAAGTTGCTGATTAAAAAGAAAAATAAAGAAAGAAATATTATAATCAGATCCAATAATAGTTCAGAAGAAGACAATCCAGACCAACTCTCTGAAGGTGGAGACTCACTCGATACAATTGGAGAGCATAATTATGCCACTAGATAAAAAAGACAAAGAAGATAAGAAATGGCAGACAAAAGGAATCAAGATTCTCAATCGCCAGAAACACTTAAAGAGAAAAGATAAGATGAAGACTCCAGAAGAAAGATACGTGTATGGAGATTAGAAAAAGATGTTACATGATTATTTAAAGTTATTTGTTTTGTATAGAATTAGTCAAAAAGATAGGATAGAATACTGTTTACTTTTGTAAAAGTTAGACAGATTTTACTGTTTTCTTTTTGAATTTTTGTAAAGCAAAAGATTCTTTTGCTGTAGAAACACGGTTTCTCCATCTATAAAAGGAGAACCAATTTCATTTGTAAATATATAGAGTTTGATATAGAAATACAATATCAAATTTCCTCTCAAAAAATGTTTTAATTCCTTTCCTTCCCGAAAGGGAAATCCTTAGTTTTCTTTTATCTTTCAGTAATGTAATATCCCACAAAAATATTTTTAAGTTTTTGTATAGTTTGGTTTGAATGTTCTAAGGAATGGATCTAATAATTAATATTAGTTCCAGATCCCATAAGAACATATGTTAATAGTTTGTTTTTACAAAAGTTGAAGAAATTTTGAATAGTGTTATATTCAATGCCGAATGTAACCCTGGCTAGAATATAATATCAAGATTTTGAAAACGGTTTTTGTAAATGTTTTGTAAAAAGTTTTTATGCTTCATACTGGATATATGATAAAAGCATGTCCTAATTTTGAGTTTTCAAAAGCTGTTTTAAAATCAGTCCTGAGTGACCTCCCAGAAAGCGTAAAGGCCCAGTGGAGAGGCTAAGAAGCGCTATAGAGGAGAGAAAGGGATACTGTTTTAAAATCGTTTTGTAAGGAATTGTCTGAAAAGTCCTGTCCTTATAAAATGAAAGTTAGGCCAAAATTCATATATTCCAGATGGCATGATTTTATCATTTCAAAGAAAATGAATTTGAAACATAGTTTTGAAAGTGTTATAAAGAATACTGAATGCAACCCAGAGTATTCTTATAATATCAAAACTTTTCTTTTAATATCTTTGAATGTGATTTTAAAAAAAAAAAAAAAAAAAAAAAAAATGGGATATTATGTTATAAAAAAAAAAAAGATAAAGAATTTATAATTAAGGAAAGTACTGAGTAGGATTTTTAACAGTTGTTTCAACCGCCTTCCAATTCTGTCAAACAATATTCCTTGTTTTTCAGGACCCCCCCCTCATATTGGTATCAGAGCATAAGTGACGAGTTTTGGGATTTAGCATACGCTACAAAGGTAATATTTTTAGATTTTTATGTTTTTTAAAATTCATAGAATAGAAGTAGATAAAATAGTTTATAGTTTTTCTTTTCATAATAATAAATTTAGAGATTTTGAATATAGTATAAATTTTGAAGACGCAGTAGAAAGAGAAAAACCTATAGATTATTTATTTGCTGTATTACAAGTAGTAAAATATTTGCCTCCAGAATAAGAGAACAGATATTATATAGATCTTTAATATCAGAATTTAGAGAACAATATTTTACAGATTATTTCAATTATATTTTTGAAATAGAACTAGAAATAGATTTAGTAAAAGAAATTGAAAGTGAATTAGAAATAGAAAATAATAATTATAATTATAATTATCATTTTTTGAATTATAGTTATACTGATTTATTGAATTATAGTTATTCTGTAAGTAAGAATTCTGTAGACTCTTGGTATTATTTATCAGATTAACTGGATATATTAACTAAAGAAGTAAATAATTTAAGTAAAAAGATATTAAAAGTAGAAGGAGACATATTATCAATAAGAGAAAACTTAGATTTTATAAAAGAACAAAATAAAAGTATTTTAGATAAAATTATTAAGATTGAAAATTTTAGTAAATTTCCAGATCTAAGAATAACAGAAGCCATAGAAAGTATTAATAAAAGATTAAGTAATATAGGAAATCAACCAACAGAAGGTTTAGATAATGTTATAAATAAATTAGAAAATTTAAGTTTAAAAACAACAAGAAAAGAGATTATAACTAGAAAAATTTCAACAAATTTTTATAAATATGAATAATAATAGTTTTCTTGGAAGAAGTAGGACTATTAGAGAAGAAGTAACTCCAGAATCTTCAAATAGAAGACTAAGTACTTCTAGTATAAGTAGTAATATTATAGAAAGAATATTAAATAGACAACCTCAATATAATCAGAATATTGAAGAATTAATTGATCCAGAACAAGATTATGATAGATTTCAGACTCATGGTTTACAGTTATTAAATCCAGAAAATTTATATAATAGAGGTTTATTAGAATCAAGAACTCAGTTTTTCAGACATACTAGAGAAGTTTCAATTCAGTGTTTAGATGGCCAAGTTAGGAAATTATCATTAATTTCAGAACAATCTAAAAAAGATTTAAAAAAGAAAAATTTTAAATTTATGCATTTAGGTTTAATAGTAATAGGAGTTAAAGGTTTAATGAGAAAAAACTTAGGAACTAAAGTTTTATTAACAATTTATGATGGAAGATTCCAAAATATAGAAAAAGGAATGATAGCTAGTACAGAAGTAGATATGAATAACAATATAGGAATAATATATTGTAATCCAGATATGTTTTGTACAATAAAAGATTTCTCAGAAGAAATTAAAATAGGCATACAGACTCATGGATATGAAGAAGTAAAATCAGGAGAAAATTTACTAATAAGCATAGGATTTTTAGGAAGATGTAGTAATACTTCTCAGACTAAGTATAAAGTTTATATAGATAAAGTTATAAACTTAATGAGTAGTAAAGGTATAAAAATGATTAAACCAAAGACTTATGATTCAGAAATATTAGCAGGATTAGAATGGAATTTAGATAAATTTTTAGAAACACAGGACCCTATAATAACTCCTCAAGAAGCCATAACATATAAAGATGTTTATGGAAAGACTAGTTTAAGATTTGGTGATTATAATACTATTAATAATAATGATTTTGAAACAGAATCTAGTAATAATAATGAAGAACAACAAGAACAAGAACAACCAAGACAAGAACCATTTATGAATGCTGTAGAAACAGAAATAGAAGATAGAGTTATTTATCCTAAGGAATTAGAAATGGACTTATCTCCAACAGAATTATTAAGATTAGAAGATCATTTGTTTTTAATTAAACAAATAAATGAGAATGAATATTTATATTATGATAATCAAAAGAACATAAGAGTAGGTGAAAATATAGAAGACATAGATTATAAAACAGAAATTTCAGAAGTTAGTAATTATAAAGAATTAGCAGATGAAGAAATGAAACCAGAAACTAGTACATTTCAATATGGTTTAGGATACCCTCCTAGGAAAGCTTTAAATTATGAAGATAAAGGACAAAACTATGTTTCTAGAGGAAAACTTAGGCCTTTAGAACCAGTTATAGAATTTCAGACTCCTCATAAGCCGCAGATATTAAATATTACAGCACATGATCCACAGACTTGGGATAATGTAATAGAAGTATGGAAAAGTACAGTAATAGGTAATTATATAAGAATATCTCAAAATGTACATATGGAAGCAAGAGAAATGTATAGATATTTAGAAACATTTCTAGGAGAAAGTACAAAAGCTACATGGGAAGCTTATAAAAAAGATAAACAAAAAGATTTTGAAGATTTAGTAGCTTTAGGGAATAACCCATATAATTTTTGTTTTAAAATTCATGAATTATTAACAGGAGCAGACC
Source organism: Osmanthus fragrans (assembly GCA_019395295.1). Taxonomy (NCBI): domain Eukaryota; kingdom Viridiplantae; phylum Streptophyta; class Magnoliopsida; order Lamiales; family Oleaceae; genus Osmanthus; species Osmanthus fragrans. The sequence goes on from CM033351.1 coordinate 18,091,618, forward strand.
CTAATATAGGACATACTATTTTACAAGAAAAAGCTGTTAGAGATTTAGAACAGTTAAGTATAAATAGATGGACAAAAGGTAGAGAAGTTAAGCAATTTTTAAATGAATATCATTATTTAGTTTCTATTTCAGGTAATACATTTAATCAAGAATTAGGTAATAAATTATTTCATAAATTGCCAGGACCATTAGGTTTAGAAATAACTAAGAAATGGAATGAGATTTTAAATAATAATAGACCAAATTATTTATGGAGTATAGGGCACAGAACACAGTTTATAATGAAGTGTTTAGAAGAAAAATGTGTAGAATTACAGATTCAGAATCAACTTAAAAAGACTGATTATAAATTTTGTAAAGATATTTTTACTCCTCAGACTTATGGTAATAAGTTTAAAGAAAAAGATAAAAAATATAAGAAAAAATATCAATATAAAAGGCCTACTAAGAAAAGATATTATCTTAGAAAATCTAATAGAAGAAAACCTTATTTAGATGAAAATAGACATGTTAGGAAATTTAAGCCAGAAAGAAATTATCCTAATAAGTTAAATTGTTATGTATGTGGAGGATTAGATCATTTAGCAAAGACTTGTCCTAAGAAATTAAATAATAATGATAAGAGAAGTACATTAGTAGAATGTACAAATGAAGATTTATTAGAAATAGATGAATATATTTCTGATAAAGAATCTATATATAGTATAGTATCTATAGAAGATTTAGATAATCAAATAGATTTTGAAAAAGAATCAGATTATGAAGGATTTATAAAAGAATTTTCTAACATTCAAAATTCTTCAGATTCAGAAGAAGGTATAGAATTTATGAATATAGAATTAGAATTAGAATGTAAACATAATTGGATTAAAGATTTAGGATCTGATAGCATAGCATGTTATATATGTAAATGGTATCCTAGTAAAAATGTAAGATTAAAATGTAAAAATTGTTATAAAGAAGCATGTAAAAAATGCTTAATTCAGAAAGAATTAATAGAACCTGAAGAAAATAAACAGACAGAAATAATTCAATTAGAATTATCAGAAATTAAAATTCTTAGAAAAAGAATTGAAAATTTAGAAGATATGCAAAGATATATATTACAAAGGATAGAATTATTAGAACCTAATAAAGAAAAAAATCATGAGATAATTCCAGAACCAGAATTAGTTCAGGTTTTCTGTAATTCAGAAAAATTAAAAAGTATTAAAGTTAAATGTTATGTTAGAATAGAAAATTATGAAATATCTTGTTTAGGATTAATAGACTCAGGATGTAGTCATTGTATAATAAATAAGAAAATAATTCCAGATAGATATATAATAAAAGCAAAAGACCCTATAGAAGCACAGCAGATGGATGGTAATTTCTATAGTTACCAAAATATTTTAAGACCAGCAAAGATTAGTTTTGAAACTAATTGTGGAAAAAGTACAGAATATAGTTTACCAAAAGACTCAGTTTGGGTAAGAGATTTATCTTTAAATACAGACTTAATTTTAGGATTAAGTTTCTTATTAAAAGATAATGGTAGTATAATGATTAGTAAAGATTTTATGCAACTACAGAAATTTACAATTTGTGCTCCTAATTATAGTAAGAACATTCCATCAGAGTTCGCTGAGAAGCGTGGTGGAACTATACAAAGCAATGAAAAAGAATTCATGACAATTAGTGAAGTTTGTTCTGTGTATTTTGCAATTTATATACTGGTGCAAAATTGGATATGAGGTCACTAATTTCGGCTGATGTGAGAATTTTACCATAATGTATATTATAAGATTATGGGGTGACTTATGTGAATCTTGTGAATTTTTTATTTTTATTTTTATTTTTTTTTTAGATTTTATGTAATTAGTGAAAAAATTTCAAAAACTTCTATAGACTTTCATTTTAAATTATTTTATAGACTTTTGTAAAAGTCAAATAACTTTTAAAGACTTTCACTTGAAATAGAATTCACGTGGATCTAGTGCGATAATGTGAAACAATTTTACTTCTCTTTCCTCTCCTCATAAAATAAAAATTTATTTTAAAAAAGAATTAAAATTAAAAACCTTGATTAAAAAAATAATAATCAAAATTATACATTTATTATTAATATAATATATCTTTAAAAAATCAATATGTTAAATTATAAATTTTACACATAAAACTTTTTTATAATTTAACAAAAAATAGACAATTTTCACCAAAAAAAAAGAACAAAAAAAGAAAAATTATAAGAATCCAATTTATTTTTTCATAAAAAATAGAGATAAACAATAAGAGAGAGAAAGATAAATAGAAAAAAAAATTAATCGTAACTCTAATATTCGTAGAAGGAAAATGAAAGATTAAATTGGAAAAAAAAAATATACAAATCATTCTTTTTTTTATAAAAGTATCCCAAAATCTTGTGATTAATAAGAGGCAAATTTTGAGATTTTATATGAGTATTTTCTTCTTAAAAGTTGAAATCATAAAAATTTAAATACCCCAAATTTTACAGACACTTTTAAAAAAATTTAATTGAAAGCAACGTGACTTTTAGGGAGGTGTATTCAATTGTGACTTTTAAAAACTTTCGTGAACTTTTTTAAGTGATCACTTATGTACAATTTAAATGATTTTTAGAGACTTTTGAAACTTTCATAAACTTTTATAGAATTTAAATGATTTTTAGAGACTTTCATTTCAAATAAAAATAAAAAACGTAATCTAGTGTAATAATGTGAAATTCACACATACAAGGTGGTGGTTTCACAATTTCCCACCATATCCCCTCCTCCATATAATAAAAAATATTTTAAAAAGATTAAAATTTTAAGACGTTAATTAAATAAATAATAATTATAATGAAATCAATTTTGATCATAATTCTAACGTTTATAGAAGGGAAGAGTAAAGAGAAATATTGAAAGGAAAAAAATGTATATTATCTTCTTCTTCTTCTTCTTCTTATTTTTTCCTATTAAAGTCTCCCAAAATATTGGGATTAAAGAGAGACAAAACTTAAGATTCTATTTTAGTACATTCTACTTGAAAGTTAGTACCCTAAAAACTTTTATAAAAATTTCTAAAAGTCATTAAATTTTGAATACCTCAAGATTTATAAAGATTTCTAAAAAAAAAAATTTAATTCAATGCATTGTAACTTTTAAAGGCTTTTTAAGAGTTTACAAAAGTCTCAATTGAATACATCATTATTTTTTGAGAATTTTTGAATACCCATAAACCTTTTCAATTCAAAATATATATATATATATATATATATATTAAAAGTCTCAATTAAGTACACCCTCCTTAGAGGCTTTTTAAAGTATATAAACAATACATTTAGAGTCTCAAAAAGTCTATATCTAATATTTCTAAAATTTTTAAATTCCAAAAATTCATTAAGGAGGTGTATTTAATTGTGACTTTAAAGACTTTCATATACTTTTTCTAAGTGATGGCTTTTGTGGGTTTCATGAATTTTTTATATATTGGTATGAAATTAGTGGAAGTTTATCGTAGACTTCTATAAACTTTCGTTTTATAACTTTAATATACTTTTGTAGAATTCAAAAAACTTTTTAAAAACTTTTATTTGAAATAGAACTCACGTAAATCTACTTTAATAACGTGAATTTTTCACATATGAGGTGGTGATTCTCACAATTTCCCTTCCCCACACCCATATAATAAAAATTATTTTTAAAAAAATGAAAATTTAAGATTTTATTTAAATAAATAATAATCAAAATATTATATATATGTTTATGTGTGTGTTAAAATTTTTTTTAATATTCAATATCATTGATATAACATATCTTTAAGAATAAATAAAAAATCAATATATTAAAATTAAAATTATAAAATAATCTATATAACATTTTATAATTTAATTAAAAATAGATATTTTTCCCAAAAAAAATAATGAATGAAAAAAGAGAAAAAACAACTTATAGGAATCCAATTTAATTTTTTCATAGAAAATAGAGATAAACAATAATATAGAGAAAAAATAAAAACAAATATAATTAGTAGTAAAAAAAAAATATTTTTAATCATAATTCTAATGTTTTTAGAAAGCAAAAGGAATAAGAAATATTGAAAGGAAAAAATATATATTATCTTCTTCTTCTTCTTTCTTTTTTGTTTTTTTAAAATTTTTTTTATTATGAGTCTCCCAAAATCTTGGGATTAAAGCGAGACAATTTTTGAAATTCTATTTTAGTATTCTTTTACTTAAAAGTTAGTACCCCAAACATTTTTATAAATTTGAATACCTCAAGGTACGTACAGAGACTTATAAAAAGTTTAATTAAATGTATCGTAACTTTCATTGACTTTTTAAAAGTCTACAAAAGTCTCAATGATTATATCAGTATTTTTAGAGAATCTCAAAAAATTTACGTTGAATACCAATAAACTTTTTAAATCTCAAAAGTCATTGAAAGTCTCAATTAAATACACATTCGTTAAAGGCTTTTTAAAAGTATATAAATAATACTTTTAGACAATCTCAAAAAAATTATATTGGATATCCTTACACTTTTTAAAATCCAAAAAGTCATTAAGGGGGGTGTATTCAATTGTGACTTTTAAAAATTTTCGTGAACCTTTTTTTTAAGTGGTGACTTCTATGGATTTATATATAATAAAAAAATAAATTAAATATTCAGTATTATTAATATAACATACATTTAAGAATAAATAAAAAACCAATATATTAAAATTTTAATTATAAATTAATCTATATAACATTTTAAAATTTAATTAAAAATAGATACTTTTTTTTACAAAAAATGAATGAAAAAGAGAAAAAAAAAAAGGTCATAGGAATCAATTTAATTTTTTCATAGAAAAAAAATAGAAACAAATATAATTAGTAGAAAAGAAATCATTTTTAATCATAATTCTAACGTTTATAGAGGAGAAAAGGAAAGAAAAATATTGAAAGGAAAAAAATATATTATCTTCTTTTCATTCTTCTTCTTCTTATTTATTTATTTATGTATTTTTATGAAAATCTCCCAAAATCTTTGGATAAAAGAGACACAAATTTTGAGATTCTATTTTTGTACTTTCAACTTAAAAGTTAGTACTTCAAAGACTTTTATTAAAAAAAAAAAAACTCTAGAAGTCATTAAAATTTGAATACATCAAGACTTATAGAAATTTCGAAAAAGTTTTAATTAAATACATCGTAAATTTTAGAAATTTTTTAGAAGTTTACAAAAGTCTTAATTGAATAATTAAGGGAATGTTCTCTTCGTGTTTCAGTTTTGTGTTTTGAATTTTGAATTCGTTTTGTATTTTGTGTTTTGGGTGTCCATTTTGAAATTGTTGAAAACTCGTTCTTTTTGTCGTTTTGAAAAACTATTTCCCAACTCGTGGTTTTTGAATTTTTGCAGATTTGTGAAGAAAACAGTTAAAACGTAAAAAAATTGTTTTCTATTTTCTTCACAAAAATTTCAATCGTTTTCAAAAAATCGTTTTCGAAAATGGGAAAGAGAACTCGTTTTCAATGTTTTGGAAAATCGAAAATAAAAAACGGCTCGAAAAGAGTAAAGAGAACGCACCCTAATACTTTTAGAGAATCTTAAAAATCTATATTAAATACCCATAAAGTTTTTAAATCCTAAAAAATCATTGAAAGTTTCAAATAAATACACAATCCTTAGAGGCTTTTTAAAAGTATATAAATTATATTTTTAGAGTCTCTGAAAATCTTTGTTGAATACACCTATACTTTTTAAATTTCAAAAAGTTGTTAAAGAGATATATTTAATTATGACTTTTAAAGATTTTCGTGGATTTTTTTTAAGTGACGACTTCTATGAATTTTGTGAATTTTTTATTATAGATTTGTATGAAATTAACGAAAGTCTATCGTAGACTTCTATAGACTTTTGTTTTAACCTTCTATAGAATTCATTTTTTTGAAAACTTTCATTTGAAATAGAATTCACGTAAATATAGTGTAATAACATGAAATTCTCATATACGAGATTGTGGTTCTCACAATTTCCCTTCCTCATCCCCTTCACCTTCCCATTCCCCTCCCCAATATAATAAAGAATATTTTCAAAAAATAAAATTTTAAGACATTAAAAAAAATCAATTTAAATTCAGGATTATTAATATAACATACCTTTAAGAATAAAAAAAAAATCAATATATTAAAATTTTAATTATAAATTAATCTATATAACATTTTTTAATTTAATTAAAAATAGATATATTTTACAAAAAAAAAATGAATGAAAACAAAAAAGAAAAAAAGTTATAGGAATCTAATTTAATTTTTTCTTAGAAAATAGAGACAAACAATAACATAAAGAAATAAAATAGAAAAAAAAAATAATTAGTAGAAAAGAAATCATTTTTAATCATAATTCTAATAGTTATAGAAGGGGAAATGAAAGAGAAATATTGAAATTAAAAAAAAATATGATATTCTTTTTTTTTTTTTTTTTTTTTTATATGAAAGTCTCCCAAAATCTTGGGATTAATGTAAAACAAATTTTGAGATTCAATTTTAGTACTTGCTGCTTAAAAGTTAATACCTCAAAAACTTTTATAAAAGTCTCTAAAAGTCATTAAAATTGAATATCTCAAAACTTATAAAGACTTTTAAAAAATTTTAATTGAATACCTTATAGAGAATTTTAAAAAGTCCATATTAAATATCCATAAACTTTTTGAATCCAAAAAATCATTAAAAGTGTCAATTAAATACACTCAAAGTCTCGATTCAATACAACCTTGAGGGAGCCAAAGGGCGATTTCAATTTCAAGTTGTATTAGAGCGAAGAATGACATATACCTATGGAATTTTAAGCTTTTTTTTTTTTTTTTTGGGATGAATTTCCCTGAAGTTAACTCGTTATGTTCCAGGAAAATGATAACATAGAAGCTCTGACTTTCTTGATTGATAAAGGTGTTTTGATTTTTAGCGTATTTTTTGTTGCCGGTTCTATAATTTGTGATAAGTGGTGAAAATTGAAGAAGAGCGCATGATTGATAGCTTTTGGGATTATTTCTGTTTTTCATTATAATGGGATTTGTGTTTTTGGTGCAATATCTTGCCCCCCCCCCCACCCCCCTCCCCCCTGTTTTTCATTATATATAATGGGGTTATTGTATGAAAGTCATCAATAGACAAATCTAAAGATATATTCATATGTACCTTTAAAAATAATCATCATACTTCATGTAAGCAAATAGAGAGTTCAAAAAAGAGAAGTATGACAATCTTAAACGATTTCACATCTTTAAGAAGAAGAATAACTTCATTGCAGAACAAGTCAATTGTAATTTCAATTACAAGGATAATATTTCAATGCCTATCATAAGAAGTAAAATGCAATATGATAAGACAAAAAAATTAAAGAAAATAAGCTGAATGTAGTAAGATCCTATCAATTCAAATATCAATTTTAGGTTCTGTCTTTGACAATGGATGCAACCATATGATTAGCATAGTTAAAATAGGGCTCCGACTAACTCTCTGAGAGGCTCACCTGTGGTAAATGCACTTGCAATTCCTAAAAATTAAATTTATATGAAATCACCAAGAAGAAATTGATGCTAATCAGTAAAAATAAAATATACTAAAAACTGGTAAAAAGAGTGGAGTGAATGAAAAACTGAAAAGGGAAGTCTCTCAATGTATTTCTCTGAGAGAGATATGAAAGATAGGAAGGGGATCAATGAAAAATAAAAAATGAATGATGAAATCATAGAAGTCAATGACATCTTTGAAAGACCAAACTATTGAAAATTCTTTACTTTTACTTTGAATAAATTAGAGAAGTATACCTTCCATGAGTTGGACGTCATCATAAATTTCAAACCATTCATAATAGAAACAATGTGTACAGATCTCATAAAAAGAGCTAAATATCCTGGAAGCCTACCATATAATTTCAACAAATTTATCTGCTTCACATTTTGCTATCTTGATAAGCAAAATGAATAGAATCAAATCCCAACTATAGAAAAAAAAATTAAAGATGAATCAAGAAAAAAAAAACTAAAGATGAATCAAGAAAAAATTAAGTAATTGAACTTGGAAACGTATGAGAAAACTCGAGTTGGAAATTAGTGAAAAAAAATTAAAAATCCTGGACATTATCTATGATTTTGGTCTTTTAAATTTAAACATATCAATCTTTGGCAATATTGATTTTATCCGCTTTGAATTTTATACGTAACTTTTTGGTGAGCTTTGACTGTAATATTCGCAGGTTATTGACAATATAATTCTTCTTGTTTCCAGTAAATCTCCTTTGTCCTAAACAAAATTGAGTTTCTAAACATTACACGAGTCCCCGATATATGTATAACGTAGCACTTCGGTTCCCAACCAGTTTTTTGGCATCTGGATCCCTAACATTTATAAAGAGGAAATTGCATTGGGTGACACAATTTTCATTTGCATTAACAAAAATGTTATTTTTTTATAGTGTTTACAAGAATGATATTTTGGTATATTTTTGTACATATTTGACCATGTTTATAAATTTAAATACCTTACATGTCCTTCATTAAATGTGATTTGACTAGATAAAAAATTGTACAAAAATTGATAAATTTAAATACCTTACATGTCTTTCATTAAATGTGATTTTGACTTGATAAAAAATTATACAAAAATTGTGAAATGTCATGGTACCTCGGACCAACTATCGAGAATAACAGAAACTATCTGTCGGGAACGACATATGAACTATCGGGATATTATGCAATATTTTGTCCATCGATCTGTATTTTACTTGTGAACTTAAAAACGTTTTCTTCTGTCTGAAAATTATAATGGAATGATAACAATATTTTATGCTTGAAAATAATAATGTATCGTATTTTTGGAGAAGTGAAATTCTTTACTTTGCAACCATCTATCGAGAATGACACAAATCATCTCTCAAAATCGATATTTAAACTGTTGGGATGTTATGCAATACTTGGACATAATGATTCGTACTTTGCTTGCTAACACTAGAAGCACTAATGTCTGAAAATGATAATGAAAACAAAAGTATAAGGATCTCAAATGATTGTTCATACTTGAAATGTTGAGAATGCAACGATAAGAATTCTACACAATCAATATGTCGATATGTAATAGCATGGAATTAATACTTTAGAATATTTAAATTCATACAATAGCAAAAGGTGAAATTAAGGGTGTCAACAGTTAAATTGTCTATCCTGACAGTTTCAAAATGTCGAGTTCGACAGTTCAGATATCTAACCCGATAGTTTTGAAATGTTGAGTTCGACAATTGAACTGTTGGAACTGCCGAAAAGTTTGTAAACATGTATTTGGTACATTAGAAGAAATTGTTGAAAACATTAATGATCATAATTAATTCTCAATTACAACATCACAACATCTTCCCAAAAATAAATAACTTACTACTTCATTAAATATGAAAATTTTCACAATATTCGTATCTTTTCTCTTCAAAAAGTATTTCAAAAATCAAACACGCCATCATCATCATTAGTAGTAGCTTAAAAATTTTTAAATAAATATGATCATATTGTATTTAACATTTAAAAAGAGTAAGTTATTAGATTAAATATAAACAATTTATAATAACTAATCTCTCAATATTTTGTACAATTTTTTATCTAGTCAAATCACATTTAATGAAGGACATGTAGGGTATTTAAATATATCAATTTTTGTGCAATTTTTTATCTAGTCAAATCACATTTAATGAATGACATGTAAAGTATTTAAAAATTAAATTATCACATCATAGCATTAATGGGCATTAAATGCTCCTATAAATGTGAATCTAAGGGTAATTTGGACATTTTACACCAAAAAGTGACATTTTTGAACAAATCTAGTGTCAATAATTTTTTTTTTTTGTGTATTTTAAAAAATAGTAACATTTTTGAAAATTTTCCACATTTAAATATAGTAGTTTGAAAGTCAAAGTTCGGTTAAAAAGATGACGGTACCTGTATTTTCAATAGTAACGGAAATTTATAAGTTAGAAAATATTATAAAAATAAAAAAATGAACATATCTTACCTACCCATTCCCAATCCTCACAATTGTTTCATGGCCCGTGGGGTAGGTCCACTACGGCGGTTACAGGTACGGGGAAAGCCGAACTGGCGGGTAATTTGGTTGGGGGAGTTATGGTGGGGGTGGGGGTGGAGGGGGAGGTGGAGGGAAGAATGTTGGGTGGCTTTGCTATTATTTTCCTTTCTTTTACTTTTCTCTCTTTCATTTTTTATTTATTTTTTCATAAAAATTACCATGTCTATCCTGTTTATGCCCTCATATGGTGTTTCTTGTGCATGCAAACTGGCCTTGTCTATCCACCTATCATTTTCTGCAAAATGAATAGTTGGGGACCAAAATGGCTAGAAAACGGGTTGGGTGCCTAAGTGCTACATTATGCAAATTTTGGGGGGACTGTTCGTTAAGAAAGTGCAAATTGCAAGTGCACGGGTCGCATTTAAGAAATAAAGTGGATTTTTTGAGTCCGGGTTGTCGATCCCTTGAGAAATGTTTACAAAGATTATACAACTTTAATTAATTTATTCTAACAATGAAAACAAACACACAATAAAAATTATGAAAAATAAGATAAATTAACTAAAACTCTACAAAATAAGAAAATATAAAAAATTTGGGAATTTCGGAGAAAGACGTGGTTGGGATTCATGGTTTCATTTAACCGTCACCTAATTAATTTATCTACAAATCAATTAATAAATTACTCATTTATGATGTTAAACCCGATTTTTCAATTTTAGTTAATTACCCCCTCAAGCGAAATTAACCCTAATTGATTGATTTAACATATTATATCTCTATGTTGATTAACAACAAACAACCGCTTTAAATCTTTGCGAAAATAACTCAGTGGGTCACCTAGGGTTAATGATATATCTCTATCCCTTACACAAGTCTAGGGTTTCTACTATTTGGTCTAAAATATACACTCTTGTCTCGAACAATGTATAAATCACTAAACATAATCATTCATTGGCCACATAAATGAAAATGCAAGAAATATAATAATAGATACACATTGAAATAAAATTTTAATATTTAAAAGCAAATACTGAAATTAAAAGCTAGGTTAAACTCCAACCATAAATCCCAACACAAGAATCTAGCCCATGTTATACAAATTATGGAAAAGAAAATATTTCATACAATACATTACAAATGGAAGAAAATAATGAAGTAAATTGAAGGTAAAAGAGAAGCCACTTTTTGGTTGGATTCTTTAATATCGTCATAGATTAAACTTGGGTTCCTCAAATATTTTTTCACCTTCTTTGATGTATTCTCCTTGTGCCCTTGATTGTTCCCCAAAATCTAAGAAAAATGAAGGAGAAAAAAAATGAAAAAGGAAGTAGAATGGTAAAAAATGGGGTTTAAAAATTGTAAAAATCATTCCAACCAAATTGCAAAAAGAGGCCCCGAAGAAACTATAATGTGCGCACAAGTTCTTCTTTCAAACTCAGGCGCGCACCTAGTAGAAAATTAGACGCGTGCCTTAGACCTTTGGTTGCCCTCTGTTACCCAAAATTGGGGCGTCTTAGCTCTTTTTTTCCTTTACTTCAGTTTGGTCCCCAAAGAATTGCACGCCTGGTTTTCTAACTTTGATTTCATCCAATTTGATCCTCAGATTTTGAATTTTCTTTCGATCAAGCACTTCATACATTGTAGCCCAAGGTCCCCAACTTCACAATTTTGCACACTTCTAGTCATTTTTCCTCCTTTTGCCTTGTTCTCTTTCCTTTGAGTGATTTTTGCCTATAAAATCATAAATTACGGAATTGTGAGTAGAAATTCACTCATTTATTCAATAATAAGTTTTATTTATAAGTATTAAATAAGTGTGCAAAAACTCACTTATCAGGGACCACATGTGTAATTTTGCCAATGTGTTTATTCATCTTTATAATTCTGATCTTCCTGATGTACTTACAAGTGATTTTACTAGAACAACTTTCAAAGACTGGAATAATTATTGATACTGATAAAAAAAAAAGCTGGTGAGTGATTTAATTTTTGATATTTCTTCGTTTCCCCCTCTCCAACTGGGAGGCTACCAACCATGGTAGTAAGTTTACGATTTACATTTTACTTTTCGAGGAGTTTGTGTTTTCTAATGGTTCAGCTAAATTGTTGACATTTTTCTTTCCTCTGAGAAGACAAAATTTGCTTTTATTTGGTGAGGTTCAACAACAAATTGCTCATAATAAAAATATGCAAAATTTTATGAAAGTGAACTATATGGTAGTTGCAGTTTGCATGAGCAGTGTCTTGTAGAATTCTACTGGACCTGAATATATGGCGTCTTCTTTCATTGCTAATATGGTTGATCAAGAGTAATGGCCTCGATGCATAGACCCTACTGTCATTTGCAGGTCTGCGGTTGCGTTTATATTGTAGAATATAAGTAATAAAACACACGAGAAGCCATCTATGTGAATTTGTAAGTGATAACCATTTTACATGGTTTTATCACATTCCTTGAAACTGTAATATCTAGGTAATGTGAGAAAGTCATGAGATCGTATTTCAGAAAAACTGGATTGCACTAGAGTGTAATGGAGCAAAACTAGTTTATTGGTAAAACATTCATGCTATTTTGGCTGCACAACTGTTAATTCTTAACTGTACAAAAACTACATGTTATGCTACTTAAAGAGGGGCTTGTGACAGGGGCTGAGATGGCTAATCTGAAATTTGAATTTTAAGATCAAACCTTAGCCCTATCACAGGGGCCTATCAAAGGCCCTGTGTAGCAGGCTTCAAACTACATACCATGAGTGCAAAGATATATTGTGTCAGCCCCCAGGTTTATCTAGTGCGCACTGGTGGTCGGACTTCCGCTCTAAGAGTGGTCGGGGCTCTGTCAGTAGCGACTGCGGGTTCCTGGGTCATCAAATATATATATATATATATATATTGTCTCATATCGAATGCTTCATATCAATTTAAGTGTGCATAGTCTGTATAATAAGGAAAGATATCTGAAGCTTTATTTCATGTCATGAATTCTGCACAATTGATGTAACGATCCAACATTTTTTTTCATTTTTTTATTTAAATCGTTATCAAGAGTTTCCCTAAAATCTAACTTCTTGACTTGCGATTGTGAATAAAATTATGTATTGACACTTTATGGGGACAGAGAATTTCAACTTCACATTGAAGCCTTTTACCCTTTCTATACATACATGATACATCCATTTACACGTTTTATTATAAATTGTTTGTCGTCTGTGCAATGCACGGGATGTGTGTGTGTGTGTGGTTTTTTTTTTTTTTTTTTATAAATATTGTTAGTGTGTCGTATGTTAAGGATTGAATAGAGATATATGCGTTGAATGTGGTTAGCAAAATTAACTTAATTTGGCAAGGTAAAATATTTATATGTATTTTCCTATAAAATACAGTTACGAAGCATTGCAAGTGTACGAAGAAATGAAGAAAACTTCGAACAAGATATAGACAGAACTAATCTTTCGAACTGGTTATGTAAAAACTAAAATATAGGGCAAAGATACCTTGAGAAAAGTTAGAGAGAACAATTCTTCATTGGTGCAACCATTCTCTGTTGCATTTATTTGCTTGTCTAATGCTTTCCGATCTTTGTCCTGCAGAAAGTATGAATGGATTAATCAACCAAAGTAGAAACATAGCGTGCAATTGAACCTGAAATCCATATATTAGTTGCCAACAAAATTGATTGACTTTAATTCAGAGAGCCAAATGAAAAAATTTAGAAGCTCACCTGATGTCGGATACAATATGAGTATTATAGGAGAAGGGGAAATCAGAGGGAAGCACAAAAAGGAGGGGGGAAAGGAGAGAAAAGGAGGGGAAGAGGAAGGTAGAAATTGGGGAGGGAAATCAATTTATTTCATATAATCAAGTTGTTTATTACATTGCAAGACCCCCTTTATATAGGGTTTCAAAAATCATAACTAAGTAAATAAATGCCATAAAAGTTATTAAAATCACACTCTAAGCATGTTTCCTAAAATATGATATGAAATTGGAAACTAATAAATAAAATCTCTTATTATACTCCATCATTTATCCCTGACTGAGAGAACTCGATTCCGACGAGAAAGACTGGAACTTCATACTCCAAGGTGGTCTATCTTTTGTCTTAACCAAATTCTTGTAGTGAATCTTGGACAACGTCAATCGACCGAACTCAAACCATGGAGGGCGATCCTTCTTATGAGCCAAATAACGAAATTTATCATGTGAAAATTGAAGCTGCAACTCATCCCTAAGAATAATGATCTAACCAAGGAGGACGACCTCTTATTTTAACCAAGTATTTCCATGGAATTCCAAAAAGCAAAAATCCATGCAACTCATTCTCAAAGTCTTCAATTGGTTGTGCATAATGAGAAGCACTAGGAAATACCACTGCAGACTGCCCTGGAGGAAAAAATGCTTGCAACATCGAAGGCTCGAATGGACCCCAATAAGGAAACAATTCTTCTACATTGAAAATATAACTCTTATTTAAGTGTGATAGCCACTCAAATAGAAAATCTTTATAGGAATGTTCCAAAACTCTTATCTTAACATGTTTAGGAAATCGAGACAATGAGACACGTAACAAATAATAATAATCATTAGTCTACGTTGTACATCGAAAGTAAATTCAAAAATTTTATTAGTAAAAATGATGTGCCTTTTAATTTAGTATAAAATTTAGGAACATTGACAACAAAATGATGGGCTAAACCAAAATGTCGAGAATTAGTAGGCAACATCCTAATGTCTATTGGAAAAGCAAGCAATCGAATAATGGCCTTGGAAAATAATGTGGCAACTGGGAGAGTATCATGCAATTGAGGTAATATCACAACAAAATCAACGTGGTTGTGATATTAGGCATTTTTTTTTCTTCATAAAGTTGTATTTTTGCCTCTAATAGGTGATATGTTTGCTTGTAAATTAGAGTATACATTCAAATGTGGTTTATTCTCTCAAGAGCTGAGTTAGTATTAAGGTTTTACTTGGAACTTTATGAGGGGTTTGCTTGGAAATTAAGGTTATTATTTTTTTGTCACTGCTTTTATCTTCTTCTTCTTCTTTTCCAATTTATGTTACGAATAATTGATTTTACAATTGAATGTATTTTTGTGGTATCCTTAGATGCAAAAACTTCTCAAAAAAATCCGCTTTGTGATTTTGCAATCTATACCATTTATTTGACAAGAACATCTATCGATTTCGACAGATGATTTTCGTCATTCTCGACAATTTGAATGGCACGAAACAAACTGTCAAGAATTTAGCTTGATTGTGCATGTTCATAATATAATTGCACGTTTGACGTGATTAGGGGTAGATGTCCACAAACGCCACAAAATTTGTATTTTTATGTGTGTGTTGTGGTTCATTAGAAATGGTTTTGTGGCATATTTGTTGGCATTTATTTAACAAGATGACCTTACTGTATTGTCTTTTTTTCTCAAAAATTGTGAAGCAATGTTTGGTTCTTATTTTTGTGTCTTACACAAACTAAACAAATTGGATGTACAAATTGCATGTTATACAAACTTGGCAAATTGGAGATAAAACACCAGCTCTTACTACAGGGACTATATTACCTCGAAAGATATTTGTAATACAACAGTTTTTACAATATTAAATGCTCAACGATATATATATATATATGCGAATACCATAAAACAAGGTTGATTTTGGTGAATTTAAATGAATAACAAAGTTCGAACATCAAAATAGTCACACTATCGAATCCATCTATCTCTATACAATACGATGAATCTCAACCATTCACTCATACATGAACATAAGCTAAATGAAATGGTAAGCATGCTACACAAATTTAATGTATTGTTGTTTTAATGCATGCACGATGCACCTTTTGATAACTTATATGGAACAATTTCCATCTGATTAGACAAACAATTAAAGTATCTATTCAAATAGTCAGGAAAATGTCGAGATCGAATCTATGGTATATGATGTGAAAACATTCTTTTTTAAAATATTAATTATGTTCATCAATATTCAACTACCATATGAATAACTCTTGATTTCAACTTGGAATGTAAGCCCACTATGATTTCAATTCTTATAGGAAAAATTCACTCAAGGTCCGTTTGATTGCAATTGTAGAATTTGGGTGGAAAGAAAACGAATTACAGAAAATCGAATTGCCTAAAATTTGTTTTAGAAGTAATTGTAATTAATTGTGTTTGATTGATATAATTTTTCACCTAATCCGTTTGACTTTGTTTTTATACAAATTGTTAATTTTTTTACAATTACGAATAAAATTTGTTTGGATTGCCAAAAAGTAAGAAAATCTTTAAAAAAAAAAAATTCATTTTTTTTTTCATTTGACTTTTTTTTTTCATGTAAATTGTAAATTAAATGAATAAATTTTTTTTAATAATTGAATCTAAAATATGTTCTAATTGTCCAAAAAAAAAAATAAAAAAAAAATGGAGAGAGAAAACTGGAAAACCAATTACCCCCACTACCTAAATAATTGGAATTCCTTCAAATTGATGAAAAGTGATTATGTGCAGCCGTCACTAGAAATTGAATTCCAGGCCAAATTTTTGAAATAAAACACTAATTTCCGTATGGAATGAAATTCTTTTTCCATTTTCCTAGCAATTACCAGCCTATCAAACAGACCCATATATTTTTTACTTTTTCACATCAAGAAAATATTAGAAAATCATTAAATTTTTTTAATCTACCTATTATCCATTGTATAATTACTTAATTTCATGGTTAGCCTTCCCAACAAGTCACGGGTCAAGTCTTGGCACTAATATGTTCAAAATGTAATGAAAAAAAAAATAATTTGAACTTTCTGCACGCAAAAAATGATATATTTGCAAGATTTTGAAGAAGTGACAAATTTTTAGTGTATTTTGTAATGTTCAAAATGTAATGAAAATGGTAGTTTGAACTTTTTGCGCACAAAAAATGACATTTTACAAGATTTTGAAAAGGTAACAAATTTTAGTGTATTTTCATATTATTAGTGACATCATGCAAATGTTCCTATGACATAAGTATATTTCACTTCTTAATTATAAACTAGACGAATTTTTTTTTTTCCATTGATCATTAAGGAATGAAAATTACAAATTGAAAGGCAAACGACAATGCCGCTAAAAGAACAAATTGAGGATCAAGTTGTTAAAATTTCATAAGTTTGGGATCCGTGACAAATTTCCCCCTAAATTTTCTATCAACCTGTTAGGGCCGTATTTTCAATAGTAATATTTTGGATGATGTATAATTAAAAAATATAAAAAATAAAAAATTGAATTTATATGTAATGTTATTTTATTAAAAAATGTATGGTTAAAATATCATCCTATATGTATACATATATAAAAGTTGACACAATGATTTCAAAGAATTTATGTGTAACATTATTTTAATGTAAATGTATGATCAAAGAATCATGATATATGAACATGAAGATTGACAAAATAATTTAGTCATTTTAGTTCTCATTTTTAGAAGAAATTGGATCGTGACCATGTTAGGCGCACAGGCTTAGCAGCAGATAAAAAATAGGCATTTGAATTTTTGCTGACCTGATCGAGAGAGAGAAAAGATAGAAAAGAGAAGAGAGAGAGAGAGAGAGAGAAAAACGGGCAGTAGAAAAAAAAGGAAAAGAAAATAAAATAAAAGAAATTGAGAGATGCTTCACGAACAGGGCCCTTTGACAGGGTCGAAATTTAAAAAAAAAAAAATTACAGAACCCACATTTTGAATCAAACCACCTCGGCCCCCGTCACAGGGCCCTATTCGTTTAGCATATTTCAAAAAAAAAAATTAGCGCATTCGAGATCCGTTCGCAAAAAAATTTAATTCTAAGTAACTCAAGTATACAAGAAATTTAACAAATTAGGTATGAATTTCTCTACATACCAAGTAATTTTGTGTTTTCACTTTTTAATTTATAAGATAAATATTTTATGTGCTATTTGTAATCCAAATTAAAGAAGGGTTGTGTGAGTAATATCATAAGATATTATTATATAAACTTACACAGAACCAGCCATATGGCTAATTATGGAATGAGCATATGAATACACTCAATACAGATTTCATGCCAGTATTTTCACGATTTAATATAAAGACAAGTACGAACATAACATAATTTTCTAGTGGGATAGAAATCTGACCGTCTCATTCTCAATCTCCACTTAGAAAATTTAGTCATATGGAATGAGCATGTATAGATCTACATAATAATACCCTGTGGTATTACTCACACGACTTTTCTTTAATTTGGATCACAAATAGCACATAAAATATTTAACTTATAAATTAAAAAGTGAAAACACAAAATCACTTGGTATGTAGAGAAATTCATACATAGTTTATTAAATTTCTTGTATACTTGAATTACTTAGAATTAAAAATTCTTGTGAACGAATCTCGAACGCGCCGAATTTTTTTTATTTTATTTTTTTCATTTCCTTTTCTTTTTATTTTTTTTTCCTTCTGTCCGTCTCTCTGGCTTCTCTTTCTCTTTTCTTTCTTTTCTCTCTCTCGACCACGTCAGCAAAAATTCAAATGCTTGTTTTTTATTTGTTGTTAAGCCTGTGCACATTATTCAATTGGACCGTTGTTGCCCCACCTAACCTTTTTTTTATTGGCCTCTTATATTGAAAATTATGACAGGTGCCCAACCATAGGATTTCTCATTATAATGTGTGGTAAAATGGCTAACTAACAGGGGCTCATATCCAGGTGAATTGACAGATCTTGAAAATATTTGTTCCAATTAATTGTTAAAATTTTGCCCTCTTATAGATGAGATGGTGTCAATCAAAATATACTCTACTACTTATATTATACAAGTAGGCATTGCGATGTCTTTGCCTGCACAAAAGTTATGTGAGGAAATTATAGTAAATGACACGTTGAAAATCATGTATTTTCATAATGATTTTTGACCGGATTTATTAAAAAAAATTAAAAAAAGAATGTTAAGACAAAAAGTCAAAAATACCTCTCCCAAGTCATTTTCACTCTCGAATTAATAGTGAGAAAAAAACTGGGTACACGATTTCGTCGCCCGTCGGTCAGACACTACAAGAAAAGTGATAATTAACAACTAATATTTCAACGACCACATCATTCTAGTCGTTAAAAAGTATTTTCAACGACCACTTTATACGTTTTGTCGTAGTAATTGGATGACGAAGAATCCAATTTTGAATTGGTTGGAAATATATCACAACAACTGAAAAAATAGTTGTTAATTATTTACTTTTAACGACCAAATTAAAATTGGTCGTTCTAAGCTGGCGCCAAATAAAATATTCCCACCAAACTATTTGATCATATTCGACGACAACAACATCGGTTGTTAAAAACACAAAAAATATAGTAAATATTCGACGACCAAAAGGTTTGGTCGTTAATATAGTAAAACAATAACTAATTTTATCTCGTCGTTGAAATTAAAGAAAAACGAGACATTTAACGACTATTTATTTAATGGTCGTTACAGGTAACACTCAACGACTGATTATGTTTAGTCGTTGAATGGTTGAATCGTTGAAGGTGCCATTCAACGACTGAATAAGTGTTGTCGTTAAAAGTTTGCGAAAAAATATAAATTATGCATGATTTTATTCCCTTTTAATTTATTTCCTTCCATCCTTATCATATTCCCTTAATTCAAATATATCTATCGCCTATAAAAATATTTGACATATTTGCAGCTAATAATCTAATGAAATTTTTTTCAATTACTATTTTAGTATTCTTAGTTATATTTCCAACAGAATATATATTTTGAATTTAAAAGATAAGTTTAAAAAAAAAAAGATTTTTTTTTTTGGTGAACAACAAAACCCTCACTACAACCCACGTATTCCAGCCACTCTCTGTTTTGCCTCCAAAGCTTTTCCCCAAAATTGCCATTCCCTCTCTTTGCCGTCTTCTACTCTTATTTGCCTCCAAAACATTTTCCCCAAAATTATTCATTCACTCCCTTTGTTGCATCTGTTGAATTGGCTGGACAGTACATCGTCAACAAATGTCGGATTAATCTAAAGATTTCTAAGATATTCTTTCTTCAATCGGTCTTCAGGTATGCCCCTTCGTTTGTCTTTAATTAAATCAAAATTTGTAGGTTCTTGATGACATATTCAAGGAATGTAAAGGTTTACGGTGAGTGGAATTATTAGGTCAAATTTGGGCAAATTAAGGTTTTTTTTCTTTTGGGAACCATGAAGACAGAAGCAGGGACGGTTAGTTACTGAAATTTGGGGATGGAAACTTTAAATGTTTGAGTTTATGTAATTTAATTTTGATTGTTTATTTCTGTTTGGTATTGGGAGCCAACAATGTCTTAACTTTGCTTATAAAAAAAAGTGTTTATGTCTATAGTGAAATTATATGTCAGGATCTATGATTCTGTTTTTTCTTTTGGGAATAAACAATAATACAAGAGTGGGAAAGCTAGTAGAGATAAGTGGAAGTCCATGAGTGAAGATGATGAGAATATTATAGTATCTTAACTATTTACATAAAACCAGGAATTGTTGTCAAGTATATTTACTATTTTTTATGCTTTTGAACGCTTAATCACGGTTTGAATTATTTGTAAACAACATTGACACCTGGAGGTTAAATATGTGTTATAGCTCTTAGTAATAAATATTATAAATTCTGAGAAATACCATTTTGATTTTTGTATTTTATGTGATTGTGTTTAATTGTTTGTTATTTTTAAGGCATTTTTCTGTATTCATATTCTTCACAGACATATAGAAAGAGCTTTGGATAATAGAGCTTCCTTCAATTCAAATTGCAACGAGGTAAGTTAGTAAGTCCAAGTACCCCATCATCAAGTTGTTTGAAGGTGCATATGTATATTTGATGTATCTATGTGTTTATGTATATGAGATTATGTATGTCTTTTATCACATGTCCCCGAAACTTATTTTGTTATTTCCTTTTATCTAGCAAATATGAATCACTTTTTACTATTCGTTTGTTTTGTTATTTTTCTTTCATAGGTTAAGAAATGACAATCGATAAGAGTTGGACATTGCAGACTAATAGGTTGTCACATGAATATAGAGATGGCGTTATGTCTTTCATAGAAAGAGCTCGAAATTTCTTAAACCAAGAAGGAAAGACACGATATCCATGTTGCTCTTGTGTAAATGGTATATTGCAAGATTTAGAAACAATTTGAAGGCATTGGTGGCAATGAAGATATTAGACTTGCAAAAAAAACAAGCCTGCATCTATAATAGAACAAAGTGATTGGGATTTCCTATGTGATTATTTTGCAAGTGATGAGATGAAGGTTAGTACTATGCAATGACACTATTTTTAGTATATGTTCTTAATGGGATCGATGTCTAGTTTTGTAGATTTGTTTGGCTCTTAACATTATGGTCTAGTGTGTTGCTGAGTGTTTTCCTCTTCCTTTTATGTGTTTTATGATGCATATAATTTTAAATTTGAATGTAATTGTGATACATATGCATTGCAGAAAAAGTCTGAAGTGAACAAGGCAAATCGTGCAAAAAAAAAATTGGTAACTCTTCAAGGATCAAAATCGTATGCTGCACATGCACATGAAATGGTAAGTGATAAAGATGTTAAATATTATATTCCATGAATTTTATACATCAATTCTATTTTTTTAAACAGAGAGATCCGCTTACAAAAGAGCTATCGGGTCATATCAAATTTTTCTATGAGATGAATTGTAGCAATAAACATGGGTGGACAACTAAAGAAGCGGAGTCCCATTATGTAAGTAGTTTTACTTGTTATAAATCTTTAATAAATATTTCAAAAGTCTAATATTTTATTTATAATTTATCCACAGAGTCAAATGGTCGACCTTTTAAGAGAACAAAATTCTCAAGATGATCTGAATGAACATTCTATACTTTCAAAAGAATCTGAAGTATGTGAGCAAGTTTTGGGTAAGAGATTTAGCTACGTTGATCAACAGAAAAATTCAAAGAAGACAAGGTTGGAAAATTGTGGTACTTATGCAGAGAATGATGCTTTACAGAATGAGGTTCAAGATCTTCATTCTCAATTGAAATCTGTGCAGACATTCTTAAGTCGTATTCCTGAAGAGTTTCTTCGGCCTATTCAATCTGAAGTGTCTTCATCCAATGGTTTAAATGGTGATAATTAATATGTTTTTTACTTTATTCTTGGTAACGTGGTAATAGTCATCTATTTTTATTTACTAGTTTTTTTATGTTGAGAACACTAATGATATATATATTTGATATAATGAACATCTAGTTGTAGTTGATGTTGAGATATTTTAATTGATTGAAGGTCCAAGAAAATTTTAGTTCTTATTAATGTTCTTTATGCTTGCTTTCATTTATTTCCTATAATTGTTTATAGTTGTGAGTAAGGTTTATTTGTAGTATGATGTGAATGTGTTAAAGTTGTAGAATCATGAATATTACCGTTGACAATCACATCTCTCGTTATTGTAATATTTCGATTGTTAATATAAATGTTATACAACCATTTCTTTCGTTGTTGAAAAAAAAGACAACTAAATTTTAGTTGCATCAACGTTATTTTATCGACCAAAAGAAAGAATATAACAACAAATCAAATGGTTGTTGAAACAAAATTAATTGGTTGTCTATACTAATTTTTAACGACTATTTCTTTCGTTGTTGAAATGAAAGACAACTAAAATTTGGTTACTTTTATTGTATTTTAACGACAAAAATAGCTATTCAACAACCAAACAATTGGTTGTTGAAAAAAGAATCGGTTGTCAATGCAAACCTTTTACGACTAGTTATTTGGTTGCTAAAATAATACATTTAACGACCAAATGTTTCTTAGTCGTTGAATACAATTGCCAACACCCCTTTGCCGACCAACGAACGACCAACCGATTTTGGTCGTTGAATGTTATCAACGACCAAAAATATACATATTACGACCATTTATACAGTTGTTGAAGGTGATATTTCCTGTAGTGAGAGGAGGGGAATCACGTCGATCATCATAAAGCCACTGTAGAGAGAGTGTGTTCGATCTTTCTTCATAAGGTTAGTTTTTTTTTATTGATTATGGTTTGATTTTGAATATATGTTGCCCGGATTAGTTTTTAAGTTTGTTTTGAGTTTATGATTAATTATTTGTGTAGTTGATTGAGTATATATATACTTAGATTATGTGGATTTGTGATTTTTTGAGTTTGGAGTCGTCGGA
This sequence comes from Osmanthus fragrans, assembly GCA_019395295.1. Classification (NCBI taxonomy): domain Eukaryota; kingdom Viridiplantae; phylum Streptophyta; class Magnoliopsida; order Lamiales; family Oleaceae; genus Osmanthus; species Osmanthus fragrans. The sequence goes on from CM033351.1 coordinate 18,114,851, forward strand.
AATGACCAATTTTCCGACGACTCAGTGAATAAGATGTCGGATTGGGGGGAAAGTCGATGGATTCGACAGAAACAGTTGGCCCACTGTAAAAATGGGCCTAAAACAATCGGTCCACTTTTTACAGTGGGCCAACTATTTCGGCTACTGTTCAACCCACTGTAAACAATGGGCCGACAGTTTTACAGTCGGGTTGAGCCAAAATAGTTGGCCCACTGTTTAATAGTCAGGGCCGACTGTCTTAGCCCTTTTTTGTTTCCATAAATAATTTAATTATATTACTTTAATTTTAATAATTTTCTTTTTAAAATTCTTTATATATAAAAATAAAAATTTGTAATATTGATAATTAAGAAAATTAAAGAAATCTGTAATATTTTCGAAATTAATTTAATATTATTTATATTCTTTTTTATTTAATTTTAATAGTTTTTTTTTTTAAATTTTTTATATATGCAATTAAATAAAGAATTTTTAAATTGATAATTACGAAAAATTAAATATTATTTATAATTTAATTGTAATTTCTTTTTTATTTTATTTTAAAATTAAAAATCTGTAATTAAATAATATTTGTAATTAAATATTAAAAATATTATTTTTAAAATTAAAAATCTGAAATTAAATATTTATTCAATAATATTTATACTATTTAATTTAATTAATTTTAATAATTTCCTAATGTATAAATTAATTATATATATGTAATTAAATAAAGAAATTAAAATTGATATTTACCAAAAATAAATATTCTTTTTAAAAAATTAGCAAATTATTTTATTTTATTTTATTAATTAAAATTAAACAATAAGTATATTCTTTATTTAATTATAATATTTTCTTATTGTTTAAAATTTTTATATATGTAATTAAATAAATAATCTTAAATTGATAATTGCCAAAAACAATTATATATTATTTATAATTTAATTGTAATTTCTTTTTTGTTTTATTTTTAAAATTTTAAATTTGCAATTAAAAAATATTTGTAGTTAAAAATTAAAAATCAGTAATTAAATATTTATTCAGTAATATTTATATTCATTAATTAATTTTAATAATATATATATATATATATATATATATATATATATATATATATATATTAAATAAAGAAATTAAAATTTATAATTACCAAAATTAAATATTCTTTTTAAACAAATTAGCAAATTTTTTCTTTTATTAATTTAATTTAAATAATAATATATATTCTTTATTTAATTTTAATTTTAATTTTTTTCTTATAGTTTAAATTTTTTATATATGTAATTAAATAAATAATCTTACATTGATAATTGCCAAAAAAATATATATGATTTATGATTTAACTGTAATTTTTTTCTTTTATTTTTAAAATTAAAAATCTCTAATTAAAAAATATATGTAATTAAATATTACTAAATTTATTTTTAAAATTAAAATATTATTTTTAAAATTAAAAAATCTGTAATTCAATATTAATTCAATAATATTTATATTCTGTAATTAATTTTAATAATTTCCTAATGTTTAAATTAAATATATATATATACATATAATTAAATAAAGAAAGTAAAATTGATAGTTACCAAAATTAAATATTGTTTTTAAAAAATTAGCAAATTTTTTTCTTTTATTAATTTAAATTAAATAAAAAATATATTCTTTATATAATTATAATATATTCTTATTGTTTAAATTTTGTATATATGTAATTAAATAAATAATTTTAAATTGATAATCACCAAAAATTACATATTATTTTTAATTTAATTTTTAATTCTTTTTTTCTTTTTCTTTTTTTTTTTAAATTAAAAATCTGTAATTATATATTATTTGTAAAGTAATCTTTAATATTTTCGATTTTAATTAAATAATATTTATATTCTTTAATTAATTTTTATAATTTTCTCTTGTTTAATTAAAAAAATTAAATATTCTTTTTAATGAAATTAACAAGTTTTTTTTTTTTTTTTTTTTTTTCTAAATTTTTCTTCTTTGTTGGTAGTAGTTGTCATTCGGTTTGTTTAATGTTATGTTATTATACTTTATTCCATTATATCTTGTACATTGTTCTAACATTCGAGTTTTTGTAGGATGAAGTATCATTTAGACGAAGATTTGAAACGGATGGCGGGGAAAGCTACTTGGAACATAGTTTTGATACTTTTAGTGTCATAGAGGAGCTATTGGATTATCAGCACAAAGATATGTTATGACAGTCATTCATCTGACACCTACGTGACTTGAGGAAGGGCAGTTCTCGGGGCAGATCATCGATGCCCTATTATGTCAGTTGCCGAGTTTAGTCGACGGCGATGCCCTCCACTTCAACCTCGGGGGCAAGGTCATCAGTTTCTTTCCTGTCGAGTTTGTCATGATCACTGGACTAAAGATGACGGGAGATGACATTACTCGAAGAAGCAACAGGATGCTCGACATGATAAAGTACATCGAACTAACATATTATTGTTCAATTTCAGTGATGTTTGTGGCATATACATGATAAAATACATTGAATTTTTTAGTATAGCTCATAAGGTTGATTCTATCAACCAATCATAGATTCAAAATTGAAGGAATAAGTTAGCAACTGATTTATGGGAATTTAATTGTGATCCGTAAATTTATTTATTCTTTGTAATTTTGCAACTATTGTAAAAATGCATTTTTTATTTATGTACATTGTAATCATTTGTAATTTTAAAATTTTACATTAATTATTTAATTTTATATTCTTTCTTTAATTATATATATATATATATATATATTAAAAATTAAACATTATAAATAATAAAAACAAATTAAAGAATATAAATATTATTTAATTAACATAAAAAATATTTAAAATTTAAATAAATAAATAATTTAAAATTTGATAATGACTAAATTTAAATAAATTTTCTTTTTAATAGCATTCTTATAAAAATATTATTTATTTAATACATCGGCTTAATTGTCACTTAGTGGAATATGACTGTTATAATTTTGACGAGTATACTCAATGACTCTGCACCTGTTGCATCTACACAGTTGATGAAGCTTTTCGGTAGATGGTATTCTAGACGTACGTGGACGTCCAGGACCACGCGGTTGAACTTCTAGTGGTAACACACTATTAAGGTGGATAATGTTGTCGGGAACTTCCCACTCAACTTCATTCGGTAGAGGAAATATAGTTTCTGCGTACGCTGCTCTCCAAAAATCAGCCATGTAATAAGGAAAACATAATGTTCTCGCTGCAAAGCCTCGATATATAGCCACCGCAACTGCATGCTCACACGGAAAACTCTCCAACTGAAATCGACTACAAGTGCATGTGTTATCAGTCAAGTCAACCATGTATGTCGTATTACCTACACGCAAAGTCGATCCTGTGATTTTCGGGACCTGAGGCGAACTTCGAAAATTAGGCCCCCCCAAAATTTGTACGCAAAGTTCAACAGTGTATTATGCAACATATTGCTAATTTTAAACTTAACAGTAAAACAACAAACAAATATAGTTACTTTGTGCGCCTGTGCAATTGATTCTACAAGTTAACCTAAAAGACAATTACAGAATATCATAATCATTTCTCATATAAGCCGACCAAATTTCAAACATTTACAATATATTTAATGATAAGTTAGGGCAAGCTATTGCTTACTTGAGCACAATCAATTTCGACGAAAATTATGGAATCACACCTTTGAGAATTTCACCATCACAGCTCAACCTGAAATAAAAATGTAACATCAAATTGCAATTACCTGAACGATCCATATCTATGATTTGAAATGTCAAATATGAATTTCAAGAACCGTGGACCGTGGTAAAAACTGGTTAAGCAATTCGAGTGTTTCAACTTACATTAAAGTTGTCAATGTACAAAATTTAATATCTGAGTATATTGGTAAAAACCACATGAACCATTGAAACCCAAAATTTACAACGATGCAATCTCCGATAAGTCTATTAGAGAATTCACAACCATTAAGACCCAAATTCACCAAACAATCGGGAAGGGTAAATAAGGAATTACCATGTAATTCAGATATACCAGATAAGAGCCTCTTTCGAGATCCAATCAAACAACTGAAAAAGCCTCCTTTTGATCCTTTTTTTTCAACCTCCATTTTTATTGTGTATGCTCACAACACTTCACGTGGAGCACCAAAAATTTCTAGCAATTCTGAAGCCTCATCTCATCAGTGCATCGAAAATTTTAATATATTGAATTGACAAGAAGAAATTCATGTAATTGAGCTTGCACTACTCATTTCATACTCTTACCATATTTAGATTCAGAAACAAAACCAAAGAAAATCCTAATAAATCATTTAAAGGAAGCACACAAAAATGTCATCAAGGTCAAGAAAATCTTTAAGCATCTAACAAAAAAAAACTGAACCTTCAACCAAAATCTGAACCTCGCACTCGACACCACCTCACAGTACATTACTCAAACATTCATACCCAATTAATCAAAAATTCCCAAAATTCAAGAATACACACGAGCATAAAGAAATTCAAGAAAATTTGAGAAACCCGCTTCATAAAATAATAATAATAACCAATAAACAAGCGGAACCATATGGTCAAACCTCGTTTAACAATCATTCAAACTAGACTTGACTTGAAGTTATTACAAGTCTTTATGTATATTTATGTGTAAAACATAGCCACATTGGAGTGGGTAGTCCTTAAAATGCAGAAAAATATGATCTTTCCAACTGAGACTTACCAGAGAATGTACATACTCAAATCGCTAAGCATCAAAAAGTTTAAAGCTTAATTTATTCGCTCGTACTTGGCCTTGTCGGTCTTGTACATGTGGGCAATCTCCGGCACCAAGGAAGAAGTGGTGAGGAAGAACTGGTGGAAAGTGAAGGGAAGGGGAGGGAGAAGTGGGATCGGAGGAAGAAGATAAGTTCTGGTAGCCTTGGTCCTTGGAGGAGCTCGCAGTTTGCTGGTGGAAACTGGAAAAGAGAGTCGAGGTCTCGACACGAGGAGAGGAAAGTGAAAGGAAACCCTTGTTTCCTCCTTTTACGATTTTTTAAAAAAAAATTAGGTCAAAAAATGCCCTCTAATTATTTGGGCCTGGCGGTCGCATCTTCTGCTTCATGGCAGAACCAGCCCTGCCTGCACGTTTTACAAATAAACGCAACTCATCCAGTGGTTCCGCATTCAATTTTCTCGCAACATTTATAGCTTTAAAAAGTTTCTTCTCTTAAGCCAGCACTAGCACGCTCGAACAATTACGTGATTCCGTACGTCGATCGTTAAACCACTGCTGCAGCTTGTTACGAACGTTCTCAATCATTGCGAGGATAAGTAACTCTCGATCCTTCTTGAATAATGCATTGAGAGATTTCGCATTGTTCGACGTCATTATGTTTTACCGACGGCCTCGAAAGTGTGAGCGAACCCAATGTTCAATCCCTATTTTGGTTAGATACTCCCAAGTTTGGAATGATTTAGTTCATATTTTTTCCATGAACTTGTTACACTCTTTAACACTGTACTCTTCGGCCGCTCTTCTAAATAATGAAACGATGCCTTTATCCCGATACCTGGTCTTCAGGTTACCTTGTATATGGTACATGCAATAACCATGATCTGTCTCGGGAAAAATTTCAGCGATACCATTTATCAAAGACTGTCCCCGATTAGTTACAAATGGAAGGTCTTCGACTTCCCCGATTACTTCCCTTAGTTTTATAAAGAACTAACGCATCGACAAATCATTCTCACTATCGACTATGCCGATATTGGCATCTTGATATATAGCAATAATCAACTTGCCTTCGTATTTAGATTTAAGAGTTGTACTATCGATTAGAATTATGAGTCGCATGACATTTCGAAATCCCCGAATACATTGTCTAAGAGCCATGAAGAAAAATTTGAAGCAATTATCGCCCTCTGTCTCAATAAAATATGCCGATCCAAGTTTAGTTCTCTCCATGTTGTGACAATATCTAGCCAATTTAGTATAACTCTCCTCCGACGATCCCATTAAATCCTCAAATGCGCATTTTTTAGCCTTCCAAACCTTTTGGTAACTCAAGACCACTCCGTAATCTCGACGGACGTCGTTAATGATGTCTGAAGGTCTGTAGATCGTCTGTAGGTCCTGATACTTGTGCATTATCTGTCGACCAATAAATCAAGTACGAGCTTGTCTATGATCACTTTGACCAATTTTCATTTCACAAGTATGTTCCCGTGTATACTCACGAACTACAAAGCATTCGTTCGTGTCCATCTTTGCCGCTTGGAAATGCCTACTGCAATTGTCGTCCCTGCAGACGATCGTTAACAACGATTTGGTTGACTTTTTCACTTTGAACTCAAAGTTGTATTTCATTACAAGTAGGTATAGAGATTCTTGCAAATATTTCTTTATTTCAAACAGTGACATACAAATCATCATCATTGGGAACAACACGCGAAGAGTTAGAGGACGGTCCACTCATTCCAACCCCTGAGGTCCCACACTGCTCATGTCTCTGACGGTAAACAAACAAATTCTCATTTGTAAATTTATTTTGATTCTCGTTGTCGTGAACTATGGATGAAATTCTGTGCGTAACGACGAAATCACGATGAGGAACATCTGTATCTGGAATAACCATATCATCCTCACGAACTATCTCTACAATATCCCAAAAATCATTACCCTGATCACCTCCATTCGAATTACCTTCGACGATATCATTTCTCACTAAAGTCACACAAAGAGGAGTCGTGTGCTTTGGTTTATAAGGAATAGATAATTCACTTCAATATCAGAATAAATCCTTATAGATGACATGAAAATTGATTCGTGTTCCTTGAATATAAATTTCAATTCCATATCGTACTGAAAGTGATCAACATTCAACTTCTTCTGTAAATCACTATACAACTCTACATATGAGGTACTTGATGTTATGACAATCGCGGTAGTAGTGGGTTTTTTGCCCGTATATTTTCATACACACCGATCTCTTTAATCTAATTCGAAATCACCAAAGTAACAAATCAGGACTACATTCATATTTGCATGACGAAATATAATTTCTAGAAAAAATCAGTGAAAAAAATTGTCTAATAGCCGGTTGATTTTTTCGTCTGTTTCATCTGAAATTTGCATTTTCGTTAGATCCATTTCGTTTGAAAGATGCAGATGAATTTTTCTTCTTCTTCATGTTTAAAAAAATTATAGATCTATTAACAATTTTATCTACGTTAACTTTATACGTCGAAATAAATTTTATTGATAAAAACGTGTATTAATTTGATGAAAATGAAATGAAATATGCGTAAATTATACTTACTGATTCGAAGTGATTGATATAAAAAAATTTCGGCATTTTGCGTTCGATCGATTTTTCAGATTTTATGGTTGAGACAGATGAAAGTTGAAAGAATTTTTATCTGTGTTGAAATAGAGAGATAAGCAAAAGCAATTAATTTTGAAATTTTACGTACAATGTTTGATTTTTATTTGTTAAATAAATGGTATTATTGTTTTTAAACAAAATAATATTTAGTAATTGTTTTATGTATTTAATGGTATTTTTGTCTTTTATCATCAAAGAGGTCATTGTAAAAATGTTATAATTTTGACAAGTCAAAGTGGAATTTAGGAGGGTGTATTCAATTGAGACTTTTAAAAATTTTGAAGGACTTTTTTTAAGCGATGATTTTCGTGATTTTTTTTTATTTTTTTTATTTTTTTTTATAGATTTGCATAGAATTATTGGAAATCTTTTGTAAACTTCTGTAGATTTTCATTTTAAAACTTTTGTAAACTTTCGTAGAATTCAAAATATTTTTTAAAGACTTTCATTTGAAATAGAATTCACGTGGATTCAGTGCAATAATGTGAAATTATCACATATGAGATTGTATTTCCCACAATTTTCCTTTTACTTCTCCTTCTCATATAATTAAAAAATATTTTAAAAAGAATAAAAATTTAAGATCTTAATTAAATAAATAATAATCAAAAGTATACATATATATGATGAAAAATAAATTTGATATTCAATATTATTAATATAATATACTTTTAAAAATAAAAAAAATAAATATATTTACATTTAATTATAAATTTGTCATATAAAATTTTATAATTTAATAAAAAAAAGATATTTAAAAAAAAAAAAAAATTGAGTGAAAAAAAGTTACAAGAATGTAATTTAATTTTTTCCATAGAAAATAGAGATAAACGATAAGAGAGAAAATTAACAGAAAAAATAAAATTTAATCATACATCTAATGTTCGTAGACGAAAAAAGGAAAGAAATATTGATTTTTTTTTTTTTGTAAAAATCTCTCAAAATCTCGTGATTAATGAGAGACAAATTTTTGAGATTTTATATAAGTACTTTCTGTTTAAAATTTAATACTCCAGATATTTCTATAAAAGTCTCTAAAAGTAATTAAAATTTGAGTACCACAAAATTTATAGAAACTTCTAAAAAGTTTTAATTGAATATAGCATGATTTTTAGAGACTTTTTAAAAATTTATAAAAATTTTAATTGAGTATATCATAATTTTTAGAGAGTTTTTAAAATTTTACATTGAATGCACTTCAATTTTTTAAATTCAAAAAAATATTTAAAATATCAATTGAATACACTTTTTACACCTTTTGAGTAGGTAAATTCTAAAAGAACCCCAAAGTTATGTAAACACTTCCTTGCCCTTTATACAACTCTATACGCATGAACACAGCAGACCCAGGTTAGATTTTCAAGGGTTTCTGTTTTTTGCTTTAGATATTGATTCAAAATTCAGCTGATTCATTCATTGATGTCCAATGGACGAGGAGAGAAAGAACTATCCATCACTTCCTCCGAATTATGTTTCGTTTGCCCAACTCAAAGAGCGATGGCTCCAGAAACAAGAGGAAGAGAGCAATGGGAAGGAAAAGCACAAGAAACAAGAAGAAATACAGAGGTTAGAAGAGGTCCAGAAGCCAAAAAACGAAAATGATCATAGAATTGCAAAGGATTATAGGTATAGGAAAAATGAGAAGAAAGTGGAGGCTCCTTCCGCGGGATATGGATTGTGGCAGAGATTGGAAAAAGATGAGCAAAAGATGAGATTGAAAATTGGAGGTTCTCAGGGTGATGGAAAAATGGGTGGAATCGACAAGGAAAAGGGAAAGAAAAAGAAATATAGGCAGAAGAAGAAATTTAGGACAGCTGGGGAGAATGGTGGCGGAGATACCAAGAGAGTAGTGATTGAAAATGAGGAGGAAAAGGAAATTCCAGGAAATGGGAATAGTTGTAATGATGTGTGGATTCATGGTAAAATTGAGAAAAATGTTCTTGATTGCGCTGAGATTTTGTCGAGAAATGAGGTAGTGGGAATTCCGGAGGGATCGAGCAGAAAAAGCAGTGAGAAAGATGGTTCTGGTGAAATACGAGGAACTGAAGGAACATTTAGTGTGTGTACTGTAAAGGTTTTGGCGGAAAATGGAGGGAGGGAGAAGATGGGGACGTTTAGCGGCAAAGAATGGAAGAGAAAGGAATATGGAGGTGGGTCCAAGAGGAATGATAAAAATGGGAGGACTAAATACAAGATGAAAGAGAAGAGTGTCGAAATAGATGAATTGAAGGGCAGTGGAGAATTGTCATTAGAAAAGAAGGAAAGAGAGAGAAATGAGTTTCAGAGGGGGGTCACAGAGGAACAAAATGGGAACGAAAAGGGATTTAGAGGTGGATTCCAGAGGAATGATAAATATTGGAGCGCAAACAAGATGAAAGAAGAAAATGTTGAAATGTATGAATTGAAAGACTGTGAAGAATTGGCATCAGAAAAGGAGACAGTGAGAAATGAGTTTCAGAGATGGGTTCCAGATGAAAAAAATAGGAATAAAAAAGGATTTAGAGATGGGTTCCAGAGTAATGATAAAAATGGGGGGGCCGACTACAAGTTCAAAGGAAAAAGTATTGGAATAGATGAGTTGAAGGGAAGTGAAGAATTGACATCAGATAAGAAGGAAGGAGAGAGAAATGAGTTTCCGAGAAATGGCAAGAATAGGGGAAGGGATTACAAGGTCAAAGGTCATGGAATTAAAGGGGAAGATCTAAATGGCACTGGGGTCACATCTGAGAAGGTGGCAGATGAAGTTTCAGTGGGTGAGAGTGAAAGAAATAACGCAAAGGGGGGAGTCGGGAATGGATTTAGGAGAAAGGAGAATAGAATGGGTAAGATTGGAAGAAAATTTGGGAACTTGTCATTGAATGATGGGAAAGTGGGTAATTTGGCACCGAAGGTGGAACTTTATGGTGGTGGTAGAAGGAGGCATGGAAATTCTGGAAGATTTGGTAATTGTAATATGAATCAGGTACGTATTGGTGTGGCTTGGGTGAAAAGGCAGGAAATCTCTGATGCAAATGCTGCTGAAATTGCTTTCTCAGGTAACAATGGGTTCCTCAGCCTGTAATTGTGAATATTGTGTGGTCTGCTCTAGGCATGTAAATTCTGATTATTGCTACCAACAGCGATATGTTTTGAATCTGTTTTTTGGCACATGAAATACTTGATGGATAAGCTTTTATGCAGTATACCAAGCTAAGTAAGTGACAGTGAAGTGAATGATGTCAATGATGTTGGAGAATTTTCAAAACAATGGAGGGTTACGCCGAACCTTAAAAGTCACTAACAGAAATAATGCCATATTCAAAAGTGAAGATCTGAGAAATGTAGTAGCAAATGATTGAGTGGTACTGGGTTCATCAGAATTAATAGTGGCTCACCTTTAGTGGGGTAAGTCACACATTGTTTACAAAAGGCAAATAGAGTCATAGGTTGATCAAGTGTGATAAAGAGTTGAGATCATGTGATCACGTCACTTGATTTTATCAAATGTCAGTTAAACATGAGTTATAACTACCAGGACGATCGACTTGTTGGATTCAAATCACATAGATCGTACTTTCAAGTTTCAAGATTTTAGTTAAAATTAAAATGAATAGTTACAAGATTTTTGACTGTTTATTTGTGCTTGTTAAAGATTAAAAGAATCAAAGAATTGATTGATAGAAGAACAGGTCACGCGGTCAACGTGACTTGTTCAACCACAGAAGGATAGCTCTTTTAAATTAGTCATCTTTGATATATCTAGAAGGATAGCTCATTTCAATTTAAACACCTTTGATATATCTAGAAGGATAACTCCTTTAAATTTAATATAATAGAGTTGTATATGCTAAAAACTAGGATAGTTGCTGTATTCAGCTCTATTTAAAGAGCATGTAATTCACAATTCTATACATAAAACACAGACATCAGAAACATATTATTCTCTACAAGTACCAAGTTAACAAAATTTTTGTGAGGGATCATAACGATAATTAGCAAATGAGATAGAGATAATCAGGCAAGCAAACTGTCCAAGGAATATAGATGGATTTTTAACTTCTTCATAACTAGGCTACTAGGAATGTATGTTGTCTTTGCAGGCTGCTGGGGTTCATGATGATTTTTATTTAGGGTGCTATACTGCTATTAGCCTGATAAGAAAGCTATACTGGAAATTTACCATTTGCTATAGTGTGTTTGGGATTGGCATTATCTGGTTTATGATACATGATATTAAAATACTGATTGAATTCAATATTATTAACTGAAATCTTATAAGTAAATATTATGATAATTAGTACATGAGACATCAAAATGATTTCAGAACTTTCTTTTCAAAAGAGCATCAATCAGGCACAGATTCTGCAACAAATCTATTGGCCTCTTGACTTCTCACTGCCTGGGAAAGTCTATGAACTTTCTTTTTTCTTTCAATTTTTTACCATCACACTGAAGATAATATTCTTGCATTAGATTCCATGGAAAATAAGCTAGTTGTGGTTATTTCATATGACAATTACAATAAGTATCAATATATTGGTAATTTTAATCACCATTGTGTCATGGGTGAATCAGAATAGACTATCTCCCTCAAGTCTGATGTTAACAGCACATGACCTGTGGAAGGAGAAGCAGCGGATTTTTTCACCTAGATTCCCAGTATTAGATTCACTAAGGTGGTGACGCCCATGTATGAAAGAAGGTATTTGAGTTGAACCTGTACGCATCTTTCACAAAATGGAAAATGGAGATAATAAAAAATAATCACTTACTCAAATTTTTAAAAATAGCTGTCACCCTTAAAATTGGCAATATGCCTATACAAATCCCAGAGAAAAGGGTCCCACCTTTAGCGAAGTGTTGACTAATATATTGCCTTGATCAGGAGCATGGCCTAGACTATGTCAAAGGGGACCTAAAATCTGTTAAGGTCTTGATCTATTAGCATAAGTAAAGGACTTCATAAGATTAAAATGGAATGCCTTGGCATTTCGTTGGAGGTCTAGACCAACAGCTGCTGCTTCCCAATATGGTCTCTTTGGGTAGGAACATGACCCTTACTTTTGGATGAATTGAATGTAAATACCTCTCATAGACATTGCATTAGATAGTCTACCCAGGATATTGACATGTTATATTGTTATAGTCTTATAGAGCAAGTTCAGTATTCAATTATTAATATTTAACTACAAGGTTCAAACCAATTTCTTGTTTTTGTATTGGGAGGGATTAATTGAATGAAATGACGAAAAATGATTCATGCAACTTTGCAATAAGTCTATGTGCATGTTTGTAAAGATTTTAAATGCTTATAAGCTAGTTAAACTCTACTTTTATCATGTGATGCTCGGATTCTTTGAATTGCGGGAGTATCCGTGTTGACACGACACGACACGGGTACGAGTATAGGATATATGTCGGATCCTTCGAGCTTCAATAGAACACGACGCCGTTCTGCTTCTTTTTTTTTTCCTTTCCCGTTTCTACAAAAGCCTTATAATTGTTCCAATACCCACTCACAAGCCTTCTAATTGTTCTAATACACAGTTCTGCTGCCTCGAGATAGCTAGATTGGGAGGTTTTGGGTGGAAGAGAGAGAAAATGTGTTTTTGGGGATAGAAGAGAGAGAGATGGGGGATGAGCCTGTTTTGGGGGTGGAATTAGGTTAGGGTAGAATTATAATGTGTTATCGAGTAGGTGGGCTATAATATGGCGCTAGGCTTGATGTTGGGTAGGTGGGCTCTTTGGTAAATGAAATGGGCTTTGGATATGAGGCCTAGTATTACAAAAGAAGCCTCAAATCTTGGCAACTGTTGAGAAAATATTAAATCTAAAAATAATTAAAAATATATTTCATGTTATCCATCACTAAATAAGGAAAATTAAAGAAAAAATGAAGTTTGAAAAATGTATCCACGTACCTGTATTCGAAATTTGGATTCTTTTTAGTCATTTCCTTGTATCCTACATTTTTTAAAAATAAAAAATTCGACACGTAGATACATACTCGTACTCGAGTTTGAGCATCATAGCTTTTATTTGTACATCTCATATGACCCACATTTTTACTTTAGCCCATTCGTAATCCATATATTTTGTAAGACTCATAGCTTATAAAAACTTGAAAGCTACGAGTTAGACCAATCTCCGAATCGAGCGAGCTCCCTTGCAAGCAATGATGTGGTGTTGCGAGTTTTGTTTTGTTTTGTTTTTTTTTTTTCTTGAAAGCCAAGGCGATCCTTTTCTTTCCTCGGACAGTCAGACTGATGGCTCACTGATGGCTCGGTTGGGTTGGGTTGGTCCAACCAAGAAAGGCGTGGGATCTTTGGGCTTTGCTTCGGCTACCAAACTTAGTGATAAGTTATCTTCAAACCGGGAAGGAGTGGGGAAGTAGAGATCTAAACCAGTGAGTGTATTAAAGGTGAGAAAAAATTGTTATGTTTAGTACTTAGGAGATCCAGGCAAGACGAATAAACAATTTTGACTTGTTATTCGGTAAAAGGCATAGCATTGACAGTGAAGATTGTTAACTCTATTACAGATGGAAATGTTAGTTGTACTAAAAGAGATTAATTTGTGGAAGTGAGATATGCTCTGAAGATGATGAAGATAAGAAGAAAAAATTTGGTACTCTAGATGAACTTCCTATCCAAGTAGGGGAGTATTGAGGCAAGGTGGGTGTTATATAGTTGACCGAATTGTTCAACGAGATCTGAAAGTGTAAAAGCATGTCACATGAATGGAGGTAGATGTTAATTGCCTAATCATAATAATCATGCTATGAAATTATGGAAGACGGGGATTGAGCGTGTATTAAGGCGTGATTCAAAAGTTTCAGATAATTAGGGATAACTGCTACAGGATTTTTGATATAAGAATATCTATGCAAACTAAAAATCTCAGTTATACTTTATGTTGTGAGCGTTGGACTAGTAAGGATAAATTGAATGTAGCCAAAATGGGGATGCTAAGATGTATGTGTGATACGATTAGGAATTAGATGTATGTGTCACCGATTAAGAATGAATTTGAGGGAATAAATTTGAAGGACAACTTGGTTGGGACATGTTTTGCTTAGATCTAAAGAGACTTGTGCTTGTAAGAATGACAAGATCTTAGTAGAATATGTTAGAAGAGGGAGGGGCACGCTAAAACTAACATGACCTTCTGTAGTTGTTTAAGAACCTAGTTGCTTTGGATATTTGAGTAGATCTATCAATAAATTCAATGGAGCGGTAAAGGACTCGTGTAGATGACCTCAAATTAATTGGGAACAAAGGTTTAGTCTTTGTTGTTGATGCTAGCTACATTATGAAGGTGGTAGTTAATATGCACGCCAAAAAAGATAAGACTAAACTAAGCTTTAGTGAACTCCACTCATGTATAAAATAAGGTTTTGTTAACTACATCAAAATTATTTTTTACTATTGAGTGATTTCTTATGAGATAAATTTATACACATATTTTTGCTCAAGTGATTAGCTGGGTATATCAATTGAATTTCAACATTCGTACATATTATATAAATATTTTTTTGTCCGAATTTTTTTGATTCATCAAATATTTTCAGCACTATAAGGGAGGGTTAGACCTAAAGAACTCCATGATTGGCAGCATGGGTAGAAATGCCATTTTTCATGTAAGCTACCTTTAGTCTAACTATATGATTGCTTTCAACCTGCTTATCCTACTAACCACATGGTAGCTTAAATGCATTAACTGTCCTCCTATATGGATGAACAAATCCTGAACAAGGGCTAAGAATATTAAAATAAAAAAAAATAAAAATTGCTGGTTGCTTTGTTGTCACGATGGAGGAGCAAAACCCTACAAAAGATGTTCCCTGAATCTTCTTTCCTGGTCACGAGGTTTCTAGTTCACACGTTATAGCCACTGACTAGGTAGGTATCAACTTTAGTACATGAGACGAGGATAAGGAATGGTGAGTCAAATTTATGTATCTATTCATAAGAACTTGTTCACTTGTATATATTACTTAATATTAGGATGCCATGTAAATAATTCTACTGGATGGACCTTTGAATGAGATTCACGTAGATCCTCTGTTTCTAGCAAATTTATGTTTCTCATATGAAATTCTATTTAACTACATTGTTTATTTGACATTCTGTTTTTGCAATGTAAATTTTTACAGTCTTTGCTCAACATAACGAATGAAACTTTCTAGCATGTGTTTGATGGTTGATGGAACAAGTACTTTTGTGCACTAAATGAGGACCATTAAACAAACTGAAAGGCAAAGGCATGGCAATAATTTGTCTTTGTCAGCATCAGACTCAAAGAAGCTTTATTTAGAGCACATCTCCCAGCTAGTCGAACAAAATTGAAATCACTTGGTAGCTATTGTCATGGAGGAGTAGACGGAGTCTAACCTGTGCCCAAGTATTCATTGAGTCATTCGACACAACTTGGATAATGTCAATGTTGCAGAGTTAGCTTGACTCTTATTATAAGTCATTTTGCATTCTCAATTTTCAGTACATATATTCAGGCATTTTGGATCAAACATCGTCTAAATTGTTATTCTGGTAGAGCAGATGTGTTTATATTCTGTTTGTCACATTTCAGGAATGTGAGAAGATGAGGGGTAGCTGCGACTCAAACCGGTTCACTATTTTGAACGTGCAAGCAGCCGAAGCAAAGTGTTATTTTCTTGCTGTCTTGCAAACAATGGGAATGTGTAGAGATTGAGTTTTGTTGCTATGATAGATTATGCATCCATCAGACGTGAAGAATCTATCTTGGTATTACAGAAACTTGTATTGTGTTTTACGAACTATTTAGAGGTATGAATATTTAATTTTTCATTATAAATATGTTACCATCACCTGAAAATATAATATAATTTGATCATGAATTTTCATTATTTTTTTTATAAAATTAGAAAAAAAAAATAATGTAAGTAATCATCAAATCAAAATCAGATAAAAGAATTAAGTTCACAATCATCTAATATTTCCATAAAATAAGAGAAGTACAAATGTAATCACCAAAGTCAAATCGTGATCAATATGGCACAACACATCATCTTAAAATTCAATGTATTATAATTATCAAAATCAGAAAAATAATCTCCTAATAAACAAAATATTTTTAGTTATTATTATTATTATTATAAACGTGAAAAGCCACAGCCATATCCGACCCAAGCCCGACACATCGATAAGTGAGGAACAATCATATCAAGAAGATTTAATGTAATTTCATCACAAAAATCAATTAATGATAAATAAAATTGTATTGATTTTGAGGTATAAATGAAATACAATAAATGAGAAATTTTCAATTACATGACGAGTTATTCTTTCCTACAAGTTTTTTTTTTATCAGTTAAGAATTTGAAAAGGCTCTCTAATAATGCAATCATTTATTATTATTATTATTTTTTTAGGTAACCATCCACCCGATGGATGTATGGACAATCCTAAAACGGTTTAGGAAATAAATGAATATTTAATTTTTTAAAATTATAAATATGTTACAATCACCCAAAAATTTAATATAATTTGATCGTGAAATTTACAAAAAGATAAAATAAAATAAAAGATTCTTGATAAATTTAGGGGAAAAAAATTAATGTGAGTAATCATCAAAATCACATAAAAGAATTAAGTTCACAATCATTTAAAAATTCCATACAACAAGAGAACTAAAATTTTAAAATAATTTTGTTCATAGTATATATGAAAAATCTATATTAGTTGTACGTACAAGTCTAATCATCAAAATCCATTCGTGATAAATATGGCACACCACAACATCTTAAAAATCAATGTAATATGATTATCAAAATCAGATAAAGGATCTTATAATAAACAAAATAATTCTAATAATTACCTATATAAATGTATACAACAAAATAAATTTCTAGTTCTTTTTATTATACAAATAAACAAAATAATTCTAATAATTACCTATATAAATGTATACAACAAAATAAATTTCTAGTTCTTTTTATTATACAAAAAAAGAGCATACATTTTATGTCTCATGTCTTGCACTGTCACTCTCTGAGAAGCCTGTAACGCAAACCATTTCTAAGCTTAAACTCACGAAATCGTAAACCCAGAAAATTTCTAAGCTGGAAATCTTGAAGAATGGCTCAAAGTGGGAATAATGCAGCCGTAGCTAACCAACCTGAACAGCCACAGCCACATCCAGTTTTAGAGCAACTTACTGGTGTCCAATACTGCATTAACAGTCCACCACCATTGTGTTAGTTCTACCTCTCTCCCTTAGTTGAGTCGACTCTAAATTTATTGAGAATAATTTTTCGTTTGTTATTACCACAGTGGAAGCTGTTTTCTTGGGGTTCCAGCATTATATTTTGAGTCTTGGTTCAATAGTCTTGATTCCAAGTATGACAGTTCCTCAAATGG
Organism: Osmanthus fragrans; assembly: GCA_019395295.1. NCBI lineage: Eukaryota > Viridiplantae > Streptophyta > Magnoliopsida > Lamiales > Oleaceae > Osmanthus > Osmanthus fragrans. The sequence goes on from CM033351.1 coordinate 18,132,576, forward strand.
GTGGTAGTGATGTAAGAATCTATTTACTCTTCATTTGATAATCTCTCCTTTTTCCTTCTTTTAACCAATCTTATATTTTCTTGCATTGCAGAAAGAGAAGGCTAAGGTGATACAAACATTACTGTTTGTTTCAGGAGTAAATACACTGTTCCATTCCTTATTCGGCACCAGATTGCCAGTGGTAATAGGCGGTTCCCACGCGTTCTTGATTCCTGTTACTACGATTCTTCGTTCCAGAAGATATCAAATGATACATCAGTCTGAGGAGGTGATTGCAATTTATCGTTTTAGATCCTTATATGCTTATTTATGGCCTAAAAACTGGTTTATTTCTAGAGATTTGCACAAACAATGAGAGAAATACAAGGTGCATTGATTATTACGTCGTGTTTCCAAACGATCATAGGGTTCGTCGGTTTGTGGAGGAACATAGTCAGGTTTGTTAATTGAGAAGTGAACTTTTACAATTTTTACTGTTGCAAATTCACTCATACTTTGATTTTTATTTCTCTGGTTTAAGGCTTTTTAGCCCTCTTTCTATGGTTCCACTTGTTTTGTTCACTGGTCTCGGGCTGTACCATCTCGGCTTCCCATTGGTAAGAGTTCTATTTCCTTCCACTGAATATCTTCATAATAAGCAGCTGAACTTCGTGTTTCTGTAATTATAATTTATTTGTATCTTATAGATTGCAAAATGTGTTGAAGTCGGGATTCCAGAACTGGTATTCATGATTGTCATCTCACAGGTAATTAGCCTTAAGCTTTAACCAAAAACTAATCATGTCCAAACTGGAAACTCACTTCCTCATCTTATATTTATGGAGAACCAAAAGTATTATTCTTTTGTCATGATACTTGGAATTCAATTTTTCTTGCAGTATCTTCCAAGATTCATAAAATTAAAGAGGTCCTTATGCGATCGATTTGCGGTGCTATTCTCTATAGCCATTGTGTGGATTTATACTGGAATTTTAACTTGGAGTGGTGCTTATCATAATTCTTCAAAAGACAGCTGTCGAACTGATCGCTCTGGACTAATCAGTGGAGCTCCTTGGTAACATTGCCAACACCAATTTACTTCCATTTATTTCACTATGACATTAATCAGTAGGTTCCAATCTTAATGTATACTCGTCCATTTTACTAGATTTTGTAAGCATTCCAATTTGTTGCTTTTAAATTACATTTTATTGTTTAGAAAAGTAATTTTGTAGTCGATTTTAGTTGCCATTTTTTTCAGGAAAAATATTGCATTATCGGATCTCATGATGTTGCTTGCAGGATATATGTTCCGTCCCCGTTCCAATGGGGGCCTCCTACTTTTAGAGCCGCAGAAATTTTTGCAACCATGATGGCTGCATTTGTTGCTTCAACTGAGGTCTACATTCTATATAGTTTATTTAATCTCGTTTGTCTAGGAAGTTAAACTAAGAGTATCTGGCTTTTTTCTGATGAAATTATAAACTTACATAAAAAATGAATTTTTTTTTTCATTGTTCTTCATAGTTGACATGAAATATTGTTGGCAAATCCAGTAAAATCAGAAGAAGAACAACTAATAAAAATAAATGATTTATTGCAGTCCACCGGAGTGTATCTTGCAGCGGCAAGATATGGTAGCGCTACACCAGTTCCGCCTTCAGTAATTGGCCGTGGTATAGGCTGGCTGGTAAGAATACATTCTGTATTTGATTCTTAATAGAATTTTGCTTCAAGAATAACACTTTGGAGTTCAGGGGATCGGGACTTTGCTTAATGGCCTTTTTGGCAGTGTCACTGGCGCTGCTGCAACTGCGTAAGAAACTCAACCTTCCCGTACAAGTTCTTTTTACAAAGAATAAATGCATTTTATGTACCATAGATTTCACCTTACCAAACAAGCAAATATTGTTTAACATCGAATTTCTCAAGTAATTGTGTTGCTTCAATAATTCTGTTTACTACGTATTCAGAGAAAATGCAGGTCTCTTGGCTCTGACGAAAGCTGGAAGTCGAAGAGTTGTTCAGATATCAGCTGCATTCATGATTTTCTTCTCCTTCTTAGGTATTTTAGGCTCAGTCATCCAACTTGTTCGCAGAAAAACAGGGGAATCTTGATTATGCAATCATTGTTTGGCACTAATAATTTCACCCTTAAATTCAACAATTTAGATTTTGAAATTGGATGGAATTTTTTTTAACATCGACTTCTCAAACAGGGAAATTTGGAGCAATTTTTGCTTCAATCCCTCTGCCAATTATGGCTGGAATATACTGCATCTGCTTTGGTTATGTTGGTATGTACCTATACTGTCATTTCGATTTTTCTTCAGTATGTTTTGCAGTAATTATTCCGGTTGATCTTGTTGCCCGCAGCATCTGCAGGACTCGGTTTTCTCCAATTCTGTAACCTAAACAATTTCAGAACAAAGCTTGTATTGGGATTTTCCGTATTCTTGGGGCTATCCCTGTCACAATACTTCAGAGAGTATCGTTTACATTCTTCGACTGGTCCTATTCACACTCATGCAACATGGGTATGTTTAAAGCCGTTCTCGTTATGACATAAATATTTGATAGTCCTACATTTACGATTTCTTATTTGTGAATTTGCAGTTCAACGACATACTCTGCGTCCTTTTCATGTCACACGCGACTGTGGCTGCTTTAATCGCTCTTGTATTGGATTATAGTCTTCCTCATGGTAGCGACGGAGTGCATAAAGATAATGGAGCTTATTGGTGGGAGAGGTTTATGGTGTATAATAAAGATGTTAGGAACAATGAATTTTATAAATTGCCAGGCCAACTCAATAAGTTTTTCCCAGCTTTTTAACCTATCTATCATAGAAGATTTGTACCAGTGTCTTCTGCAGTTCTGTTAATAGGTTGATTATTTACGAGCCTTTTTGTTGTGTATTTACATAAATCTACTCGAGTTCAGCTAAATGTTTTTTATTTTTATTTTTATTTTTTATGAAAATATTCGCTTACATTTGTATGATCTGATGATTCACTGCTGCAGACTTTTAAGTTCAATCGTTCTGTTTGAGATTGTACATGTCTCAATCATTAAAGATTAATTCATGGAATTGTCAATTTCCCAAAATTTTCCTTAGCTGTTTGATGAAATATCTTAGATCAAGAGGTGTACAAGTTAGATTCTGAGGTTGAGAGGAGGAAAAGGATGTGTGGATGAAGACCCATATATTAATGTACTCATTGTTGCATGTCTTCTGGATATTATTAGTTGATTATACTTGGGTAAATTCTTGTAATTTTCAGGGCTATTGCTAATCGTCATATTTCACCCCATTCTATATGAGTTGAGATATGTTGTCCCCACTATTATTTGACACCTGGACATATCAACTATTATTAGAAAACGGAAAGACATCAATGCAGTTCGCTACAAATGATATTACCTTCGAAGTGATGTCTTCCCATTTGTTAAAAAGAGCTGATGCGTCAAACATTTAGGTATGGACAACCAATGAGATATCTAAATGGGAACAATAGATCTCAACTTGTCCCGCCCCTTGGATTGCTTGGGTGCTACTTGTAAAACTTGGCAGAAGTTCTTGAAATGCGTACAATATTTTCTCATAGGCTTTGCTCCTAGAACCTGAATAAATGTTCATCTCATTTGAATTCACTTTTCTTTTTCAAATTTCTAGTTAATATTGGGATAATGATTCTCTATGAATCATGTTTTAAAGGATGGTAAATAACTTGGAATGATAAGGATATTTTGTTGATTCTATGTTTGTATGGCACTTAAGGTGCCTCAGATAAGTTGAAAGATCATGTACTGGACTGAAGATCGAGAATAAAGATATGTTTATAAAACTCCGTTCTCATCAACTTTTAAAACCTTGTTGCTTTGTCTTCTCTAGCCTCTTCTACCAGCCCCTCTCAATTCCGCTTGGCTATATGTTTTGTTAACGTTGGTTTTGGTGTTTTTGGGTCCATTTTCGGTACGCTCGACTAGAAAAAGAGGTATGTAAATTCACATGTATCCCAATATCAGTGTTTTCAGAATTTTGGAAGTGTATCTATCATCACACATCTATACATGTTACCAGAAGAACGTGATGGGCCTGTATTCGTATAGTCTTTGCTGGCTTCTGAACATCATTCCCATTCTATTGCATACAATGGGCCAATGTGCATTAACTCAATTTTGACACCCTGTGTATGCAACAAAAATTCACTGGTATAAAGTTCTATGCTTACCTTGGAGAAACTCCACGGGTCAAGAAAATAAGACAAATGCTACTAGCCAAAGAAAATAAGACAAATGCTAATAGCTAATGAAGACCAACCCTCACCTTTATGATCACAAAAATAAAGTCAAAAAGTTGAGGATGAAGTATTTTATTGATTTTTTATTCATTTACCTACCATAATATTTTAACAGTAAGTTTTACTGACTTTAAGAAATGTTCGATAAACAAAATTTTAGCTTCCTTATGAAATGTGCAGTAGATGAGTTCTTGCCGAGTATGAAACTGACAAGGAGCACACTATGCTACTTTTTCTTGTTCTGAACTTGTGGTTATTGGTTTAGAAGAATGTGTAAAATGGCTCATTATGAATATTATCCCCTCCACCTTACTAAATACGTCATATGTGAATTCTTGCCAAGTGTGGAACTGATGAGTGATAATTCACTCATTTAATCAATGCTGTTTAAGCTTGTATTTAGTTAATTCTTTTGAGTTATGGATGCTTTAACATTTGGTTTTAATTTTGTTTTGAAAGTAGGAAAAGGAGTACAAAAGAAGAATAAAAGAAGCCAAGTGAAGGGAGTGAAAAGAAGAAGAAGATGCAAAAAAGAATGGACAAAAGAACAAGAGAGGGACAGCAGAAGGGGAAACCCAACAGAATGTTGAGCGCTGCGGCGCACTGGTGCTACAGCGCTAGCCCTGGGTGCTGCGGCGCCAGCACACGTTGCTGTTGGGCTTCGAATTTTAAGGATCCCTTGGGCCCAAATTAGTTTCTAATCATTTCCTAAGCAACTGTCCAATATAAAGAGGCAGCAAGAAGACCTAAAAGAAAGGGGGGAGACACGACTTACAGAAAGGAGATTGGGGGATTTCCAGCCGGATTTATAGAAGATACAGAAGGCAAAGAAGGCACGGCTCGAGAGAAATAAAAAAAAGCAACCATCAAAGAAATAAAGAAATCAAGTGAGAGGTGTGGACAACATCGAGGGGAATTCAATTAAAGCTTCAAAAGAGTTTTTCTTACCTTCCCCTTTATGTTTTTCATTATAAATTGTGTTGATCTCATGAACTTCATTATTAACTAAATAATTTATCTAGCGTTTGATGTGGTTGGACTTCAAATTATGGATTGATGATTTTATGGTTATTTTCTATTGATTTTCCTGTTTCTATTTAATTGTGTTATGATTTTAATGCTTTCAATTAGTTGACCACTAATTGAATGAGTAGATGCTAGTCAATTTTAGGACTTGAGAGAGGAAAATTTAGGCGCGATCATAAAATTGACACGACGTTGGTTTTATGGATGTCGAGAGAATGTATAAAATCTATGAGGCTTACTCTATAAAAGAATCGGAACATTTGTAAATTCTAGGTTTTAATTCGGAATAGAGATGTTGGAATTGAAATTTAGAATTAAATTCTAGCCGGCACTCGAGAGATGGGAGAGAACTATATTAGAATTCTTGCCTTTAAATAGGGAAAATCAGTTAGAATAATTGGAAATCATTAAATCATAATTGAGAGTAAGGTGAAATCATTTCCTAGGCTTCTCAACTTGATAATTTACATTTGTCTCATCTTGATACTTTGCATTCATTACATTTGTCACAACCACTCACGTTAGTTTAGTTTAAAACAATCATTCAAACAATCAATCATCTAGATAAAATAAAAGTTACATAATTATAGTATCTAGCGAAATTAAATTACAATCCCTGTGGGTTCGACATCCTAACTCTTTTACTATATTACAAAACTTGACGTCGTACACTTGCGACGTATCACATTATAGAAAACAAGTGATTAGTTTTTGGTACCATTGCCGTGTATTGTTTAATTTAATTTTAACTAATATTATTACCAAGTAACTTTGGTTTTAATTTATTTTTTTATTTTCTTTCTCTAATAGTTCTTTTGTCTTTTTTTAATTTTCAGCTGTTTATACGAAGGGCGAGAAATCTCGACCTATTGCCTGTTGATCTTGAACCAGAACACACTTTTCGCCTTCTAAGGGGTATACAAAGAGACGAACGCGAAATAATGGTAGAACTGGATGCAAGAGCAGCTAATGAAGATAATCAGCAACGAGCTATACGGGACTATGTCAGACCTATTGTCAATGAAAACTATTCCGGCATCGTACATCCAGCTATTGGTGTAAATAACTTCAAATTGAAGCCAAGACTCATACATATGGTGTAGCAGAATCAGTTTGGGGGAGCTCCAACAGAAGATCCAAATGCTCATCTGGATTCTTTTCTGGAAATCTGCGATAGGGTAAAAATGAATGGGGTCACTGATGAGGCAATTCGACTTCACCTATTCTCTTTCTCTTTGAGGGATAAGGCCAAGGCTTGGTTCCAATCGCTACGTACGGTTCAAATGCAACTTGGGATGATTTAGCTTAGAAATTCCTCACCAAGTACTCTCCATCTTCCAAATTAGCTCAACTTCAAAGCGAGATTGGTCAATTTAGACAATCTGACTTCGAACTTTTTTATGAAGCGTGGGAAAGATTTAAAAACCTGCTAAGAAGATCTCCTCAACATGGTTTTCAGAATTGGATGCAAATTGAACTCTTCTACAACTGGTTGAATAGTCAGACACAAACAATAGTTGATTCCGCAATAGGAGGAGCTCTGATGTCCAAGACTCCAGATATGGCTTATTCGATGCTGGATGAGATAGCTACCAATGGCCAAGTGAGCGTTTAAGTGGGAAGAAAGTTGTTGGCCTTTATGAGGTGGATCCCATTACAACTATTGCAGCTCAGATGTCTCTTACTACTCAAATAGCTGCACTGACATCACAGAAAAATTAGAAGAAATCAGATTTCATCATGGCTGCATCCATTTCAAACTATGAATCCGAATAAGGAAAAGAGCAAGTTCAGTATGTAAATGGCAGAAATTGCAATCAGAGAGGAAACTACTCAGCAAATCAATATCATCCAAGACTGAGAAACCATGAGAGCCTATCTTATGGTAACAATGCAAACGTGCTTTAACCGCCACCAGGGTACAATAATTAGGCATCTGAAGGAAAGCCATCATTGGAAAATAAGTTCAATAGGGATGAGTCAAGACTGGACCACATTGAGGCTCATATGACTAACTTGGGAGCAATAGTGAAGAACTTAGAGGTGCAGCTTGGTTAGGTAGCAAGTGCGATACAGTCCCAACAAAAAAGAAAATTTCCTAGTGACACAGAGGTCAGTCTACGGAGCACTGTAATGCCATCACCTTGAGAAATGGTAAAGTAGTTGAAGAAAGCAAGCCTAGAGAAATTGTGTTGCCTACACTGAACCCCATTCTTAGACAGAAAAAGATGGGTGAAAAGCAAAAGACTGAAGCAGAGGAAACAAAATAAACTCATAAGCCTTATTCAATCTCATTTCCAGACAATCCACCTATCTTGAAACCCCAACTACCATTCCCGCAGAGATTTATGAAAAAGAATATTGATGAGCAATTCACAAAGTTCTTGGAGATCTTCAAGAAAATCCACATCAACATTCCTTTCGTAGACCCTTTGGCTCAAATGCCTAACTATGCCAAAATTCCTAAAGGAAGTGATGTTAAAGAAGAGAAAATTGGAGAAGTTTGAGACGGTTAAGCTGACAGAAGAGTGTAGTGCCATTCTCCAGAAGAAGCTTCCGTAGAAATTGAAAGATCCAGGCAGCTTCAACATTCCTTGCAATATTGGTGGTATCGCATTTGATAAAACATTGGGTGACCTTGGAGCTAGCATTAACTTGATGCCCCTATCAGTGTTCAAAAAGCTAGGTATTGGAGAAGTGAAGCCTACAACCCTCACCTTGCAACTGGCAGACAGATCAATTATATACCCCAAGGGCATTATTGAAGATGTATTGGTGAAGGTTGATAAGTTCATCTTTCCGGTGGACTTTGTGGTGTTAGACATGGAAGAAGATAAGAAAGTACCATTGATTCTTGGTAGACCTTTCCTGGCTACTGAAAGAGCGTTGATTAATGTACAAAAAAGGAAGTTGACATTGCGGGTTAATGAAGAACAAGTGAACTTCAAAATCCATCAAGAAAAGAAAGTCCCAGAAAAAGTCAATGCATGCCACAATGATCCAATCCATCAATGCAGAGAGGGATGAGAAAGGCAAGAGAGAAATGTTCTATGACACTCTAGAACAACATATGGCTCTCAACTACTCAAGTTTCGATGCATTTGCAGATGAAAAAGGGACCAATGAAATGGTGGACTATGTATTAGAGCATGAAACTTCTCTACCTGACAAAAAGGAGAGCTATGTGGAAAAACCTTTGAAACCTCCAAACATTGCCAAACCAAAAGAGGTTTTGAAGACCATACCGGAGTTAAAACCATTCAATTTTATTGGCCATGCTACAGTGAAGAAGAACACAATGCCAAGGGTAAAGTTTAGAAATAAGAGAGAGGTGCCACATGAAGATCCAACGTAGACACTGCAGTTGAGTCAAGCTAATGACGTTAAAGAAGTGTTTCTTGGAAGACAACCCAAGCTTTCTTCCCTTTTTAGTTATTCATTTACTTATTATTTATTTATTTTTAGTTATAGGATAATTTAGTTTATTTTACAATTTATTTAGGAATCATCATCCATATCCCCTTTTCCCCTTAGGTCTCGAAGTAATTAAGTTGGTCATTAGATGTTTGAGTTAAGTAACACTTGTTCCATGCATTCAATATTTGATATATTTTTTTTAGGAACGTGACGTCGTGAAACATTAAATCAACATTGACAAGGAGAAACATGATAAATTTCATAGTTGAAGGTGAAACCTCAATGAGAGACGGTTTGATTGTGCCCGAGTTAGGTATGGAGTTTAAGAATTTAAAAGATATGTTTGACATGTACAAAAAGTATGCGTATGCCATTGATTTCCAGTTAAGAAAGGAAATTCGAAAAGGGGTGACGATGGAGAGTAGAGATATATGACATTGAAATGTAGTCGAGAAGGTCAAAGAATCAGTAATACTAGCGGATCCTTGAAACTGCAACCAACAATACAGGTGGGTTGTAAAGCCAGAATCTCTGCTTCTGCTGATATTTATGGAGTTTGGAGAATTAACACGATTTACCTAGACCACAATCATGAAACTAGCCCTCCGAAGTCGAGGTTATTTCGATGCAATAGAGAATTGAGTGCACATGTGAAACACAAGCTCGAAGTGAATGATTTGGTAGGAATTCCATTTTATAAAAGTTACAATTTTGTGGTTGTAGAAGCAGACAGTTATGAGAACATGAGTTGAGTGGAAAATGATTGTTGAAATTACATTGAACAGGTAAGACGATTAAGACTTGGAGAATGAGATGCCGCAACAATACAATCATACTTTTCGAAAATGCAAGCACAATACTCAGGATTTTTCTTTAGTATGGATTTGGACGATGATTCTCGGTTGAAGAACCTATTTTGGGCAGATAATCATTGTAGGCAAGCATATAAGGAGTTCAGCAATGTTGTTACATTTGACACCACTTACCTAACAAACAAGTATGATATGCCTTTCGCACCTTAAGTTGTCGTCAATCATCACGGACAATCAACATTGCTTGGTTGTCGTTTGGTATCGAACGAAGACACATATACTTTTGTGTGGTTGTTTAGAATATGGCTCCTGTGTATGCACGGTCAAGCACCGCATGAAATAATTACAGATCAAGATAGGGCAATGCAAATGCAACTCAGATCGTTTTTTCAAACACAAGACATAAATGGTATTTGTAGCACATTCTAAAGAAGTTGCCTGGAAAATTTGGTATCATGACAATAAGGCATCGATATTTGGAGCAATACACGGATTGGTATATGATTCGCAGTTTGTTGAAGAGTTTGAAGAAGGTTAGGTTGCGATGATTGACACTTATGGCTTGCAGGATAATGATTACTTGTCCGGGGCTATATGAGAACAGAGGTCATTGGATTCCATGTTTCCTGAAGACTAGTTTCTGGGTAGGGATGTCAACAACACAAAAAGTGGTAGTATGAATGCATTTTTTGATGAATATGTAGATTGAAGACGTCATTGAAGTAATTCGTCGAATAGTATGAACGAGCACTACGTAGTAAAGTTGAGAAGGAGTTCCAAGCTGATTTCAAGTCATTTTCGTAAATGTTATCGTGTACCACACAATATGAAATGGAGCAGCAATTTCAATCCGTGTACACCATTTCAAAGTTTAGGGAAGCTCAGACTGAGTTTACGAGAAAAGTTTACTGCTACCTCATCTCTACATCGGAGGAAAAATCAGGGAGCATGTTTGAGGTTTGAGATGACGTTATGCACGACGGGCGACGGAAGAAGAAAACATTCTTCGTTTCCTTCGATGGACACAATTTTGATATTGTTTGCAGCTGACACTTGTTCGAGTTTCGGGGAATAATTTGTAGGCATGCTATTGCAGTACTTATTCGTTCTGACGTCACATTAATTCCTGAGAGGTATATACTGTGGAGATGGAGAAGAGACATTAGTAGAGCACACACGAGGGTCGCAATGAATTACGACGATTTAGTTAGTTCTCCTGCACAGTTGAGATACGATGATATGTGTCGCGATTTTACAAAAGTGGCAGACTTGCAGCAGACAATGAAGGTCGAGCATGTTTGATATGGACTGGAAAAAACTTCAGCATCAAGATCTTCTGTTGTCGAAGAAGTAATAAAGTGGAAGCAATGACGTCTCCAATAATCCTATTCAATTAGTTGATCAGTGCATTAATTCTCAAAATAATGATAGCGTGACCATACGAGATCCGAAATCGTTGTGCGAGGGCGCCTAAGAAACTTTGGAGAAAAAGTTCGTTGGAGTCGAGTTCAAAGAAAGCCAAGGTACGTGAAAAGCTTAGACTATAAACTTAAAATGTATCCACTAATCAATACTGATTAAATTCAATGCACTTTCAGGGAAAATTGGCAACAACTAATGGAAAGCAATCGAGAACGAGGCAAAGGGATACGGCATAGAGTGTTGTCGAATTCAACGAGCTCAAACACAACAATATTCCTTGCAGATACTGATATCATATGTACAGTACTCCATGCTGACAATATTCCCATTATCCTAGTATTCCATCGCGACACCATTCCCCCTTTAAGGAGTATTACTGTCTTCAAATTTGGTCACTTCTTCATCAACAAACATTATATATGATTCGCAAGGTCAGAACAATGGATGACATTTAAACATTTGAATAGCGTGTCGTTATTTTATGTATGCACCTATAAATATTCTCACTGTATTGTAGGCTAAGAAATGCCATACAGTAATTCGCATTTGCCGAACCAAGGTGGCTCAAGCAAGTGACGGTCAATCTTATTTTCACCACCAATGGCAACGAAGAGTACGTGAACATTTTTATATTACAATCCTCATTTTTATGGATAATGTACGAAGCTATGAATTATCTTAAAGTATGTACTACTATTGATTAAGATGTGCGGAATATAATACTTTGCATCGCTCGTGAAACATTTGAGTAATGTGGAGTGGGTAGCCCAAATGACAACACTTTAGACATTGTGGACAGATTTCACGATGATTTAGGAGTACGGGCAGACTATTTTGTAAATTTTGGACATATTTCACAATGATTTTTGACTTTCTAGTGGGCATTTCACATCCTACACTAGAAAAGGGTATAAATTCATTATTAGACAGTACTGATGTAATATTTTTTCATATACAAGGTACCTTGTGCAATAACAGCTTGAAAACATGTCGGACGTACCTTTTTTTTTTTTTTTTTGCTTATTGATCAACAACAAGACCTTCAAGAAATTATTAAAAGATACGGGAAAGAGGAAAAACAATTCCGAGATTGAAGCAACTTGCAAGTTTCAACAGTGCATGTGTTTCAATTGCACCATGTGATGTTTCCAAACTAATTAGTTATGTATCAACTTTGGCTTATTGTATAACAGTCACTTCCAAAGGCTTCCAAATGTGATTATAAAATCTTCAGATATGAAGGATTGTATTTATCATGGATTTTTTAAATTGTATGCCTTTACAACATTTTTTTTATTTAGGAGTAAAACCCATAACTTCTCAGCATCCCCAATTTGATTTGGACAATAAAAGGAAACGTTAACTTGGCTACTTAAAAATGATAAGGTGTACAAATGCCATCCTCAAAAATGATAAGGTGTACAAATGCCATCCTCAAAAATGATTTTGACTTACCAACGATTTGTATTGTGTACTTAATAATTGCACATCATATATGCAAGACTTAAACATATGCAGTGCAACCCGTTCACATTCAAAATTTTTACAAATAGAGTTCACATAGATTCGGTCATAATAATTCTACATATACAAAAGTTCATGTAATAACCCTTTCGATTCATAACTAATAATCAAGTCGACCCCTTCCCTTGTGCATTCCATTCTGCACTGCCTTCTGCCTTGCATATGGTCACGTTCATCTAAATTTGAAGGTCTACTTCATCATTGAGGCGAATGCGAGATTCGAACATGCATGAAATTTCGTCAACTCTTTCGTTTGTCGCATGGCTAACTGAGAAAGTGCTACCGCTAGAGGATAGACCGCTTGATGTTTCTTTGACAGCCCAGTCCCAAAAACCACAATTGCCATTGCATCAAAGAAATAATCAACCTTTATTGGTAGTCTCATTCTCCACCAAAAAATACTTCTTGAATCCATGTTTGCATAATGGACATCGGAGTTTCAGTGGGCATTCGACGAAGAAGTGGCTTTTAGATCTACAATAATGACAGATTCCGAGATTTCTTCCGACCATTCTGAGATGGGAATAAACCACATATTTGGTAAAACTGAACCATATCAAGCTAAAAAAAATGCACGCTAAGTCTTGTCTTTGTAAATTTTGAGTAATTTATTCAAATTTCAATGATTTGAGAGTGAAGAACGATATGAATACGAAGTGTAAAAAGATATAAAATGTACAACATGATCAAAGAGAAACACAGAAAAATAAAATTACATTACGCAAAATTCTAATACATGAAGAAGAACCTTGGTAATTAGGTGTCGTCTTTCTGTTCTTGTCCTTGTTTATGTAGGTGAAATATCATCTTCCATTTTCGTTTCCCGTTCACTTTACCTACTAGATAACTGGTTATGGTTTGATTCTAGATTTCGTTATGCTTGCTAAATTTTTCTTAAGGTATCCTGTAATACAAATGGCTTTTCAAGATCTCCTCTAAAAGTTATATGGCCAATTTCAGAAACAACTAAGGATATCAGATAAAAAATAATGGATACAACAGATGATATTTCAGTATTCTTCCCATTGACAAAAAAATAATGCTTTAATGCTCTAAGGCTTTTCCATCTTTAAGCCTGCTTTAATGCTTTAAACACACAAAAATGATGACCCTCTATAGTAAAGTTTACATTATTAATACTTATCAATTTATAGTGATATACCTTACATATTTAATTTTATATAATCTCAGTCATTTAGGGCAACAACAATTTAACAAACTAAATTCAGAAATGGGTGAAATTGGGGAGGGGGCGAGTTTCATTTCTATTTGTGCAAAACATAAAAGTGAAAAAATCTGACTTAGCTACTGACCGGAGATGGTCAAGCGTCAGGCGGTGAAACCATAGATGGAAGAGCAGTCGGAGTGGAGGAAAAAAATTCGGGTGAATTGCGATCGGATATGCAAAATCGTCAAATGCACTCTTTGGTAGATGGAAGTGCCTTGAGAGGAACAATGTACCTTCGATTGACGAGCAGCCGGAGATGGTGAGCCGTGGGGAGAAGTCTTGACGGTGTGCGAAGGAATTTGGGTGAAACGTATTGTGTGGGTGGTGAGTGTGGAATTGGGGAAAGCAGTCTAATAAGTGCAATCAATTTCTTTTTTTCTAATTCATTCCAAATAAGCAAGGAAGTTTCCCGTATTTTGGCCTAGTCCATGTAGCAGGAGTAACTGACTAAAGATTATGTACAACATTTGTCAAATCATAGTAAAGTACTAAAGTATCCTATGCAATTAATATTTTTTCTTCAAAATATATGTCAAATCAGTGATGAATCATAGTACACTTAACATTTTACTTCTTAGGATAAAGCTACTCAAACAGGTGAAAATGATAGGATTTGAAAATAGGTGTAGCGTGTCAGCACCTCTCTGGTCTTTTTTTTTTTTTTTTTAACTGGCCAATCAGTGTTTAAGATGTGTCCCTTGTTTGTAAACCCTGTCTCCAATCCTGTTTGTGTAGTAAAGTCCTTACTTCTTATGTATTAAGTTGACTAGATAATGCCATACAATGTTTCATAATATTATTTTATTTAAAAAAAAATTAAATAGATTTATTTTATAATGAATAAATTATGAATGACACGGTATATTCTTAGAGGAATATGATTTGTGTGATCTATTTCTTGAGTTTGAAAGATTTAATATTAATTGATTTGATCGAATACTGCATCTTTGAAATACGAAAAGTGTAAATTTATACAAAATATGTATAGTTTTAATATATCAGCTAGTCATATCCATTATTTCGTGCCAATCGGCTAAATAAATATAAAACTCTAATTCAAAATGTTTTTATATATAATTTTTAATTAAAAAATATATTCAAGAAAATGATAATGCATGATAGTGAAAATTAATAGAAATGCAAAAGGACAAAAATCTGGACACATGGGTTTGGAACAATACACGTGCGGCTCTTGACTAAACCTACTCGCAGCCACTACAGATAGTGGTCCACCCCACTGTTTTTGATATTTCATTATCCATTACTTCAAAAAGTAATCTCATGATGTGAGAACCCCAAAAGATGAAATCTTCAAATTCAATTTTTTTTAGTATATTTTAATAAAAGTTAATAAAATATATTATTAAAAAATTAATAAAAATTGTGAATCCTATAAAATATATGATTAAATTAATTGTTAAGTATGAATAAAATATAAACATGATAATATTTGAGTATGATTAAAAGCAATTTATGACAATTTTTCTTAGTTATTAGAGTGAAATAGGAAAAATTAGAATGACAAACTTCAAGTCTTAATTCTTCATCCTTAAAAGGTACTTGAATGAATATATTAAAATGTTCATTTTATCTCGAGAAAATTAACATATGTTTCTTACTAAATAGTCGCTCAAGTTTATTATTACGACTCTCTTTGTTGGGAGGCACCTTTATTCCGAAGTTACGGAGCAATAGTCGAATTTCTTATAAAGTGTTGTATTGTACTCCTACAAATTCTTTACTTATCCACTTGTATCGCATTCGAATACATATATTCTTTTCTTTAAAGGTCTTCACATGGGTTACTTATGTCGTAGTACTTGGTGCTCGAATATTGACTCGAGACTTATTCTCTTACTGTTCTGTGTGGCAAAGGGATGGAGCGGCACACATATCCACCGCATAACAAATTTTCGGGGGACATAATTAAAATATCTTTATTTATTGTACTTTAAATTAATTAATTGTTATTTTAATATTAATTTTTATTTTTTTAAATTGAAAATCGTAAAAATAAAATAAAAAGATTCGTAAAAGGATCATGTTTTCTATCCCTATCCTGATCAACATTCGAGGTGGTGATTCTCCATCCCTTCGGGGGACAATGCGTGAGAGAATTTTTCCATCCTTTTGTCTTGCAAACATCTTAATAGACTATTTTTATTCTCCTTTCAATTCTTTGAAATTATTCATGTTTTCACCATTGTATAGCAAAATAAACATTAATAATATGTTTGATAAAGAAGATTAAACAGTATTGAACAAAATATTAATAAAAAAAAGGGGCTTAGTTGAGTATAGTCCTGTACAAGTATGGAGACGACGGCGAGAAAAAGTATGACAATTAGAAGCATTAAGGAGGTGTAAACAGTACAAATATTTGAAGATGGAATAAGCTAAGGTTACAATTGTAGTACCTGTCAGTCTGAAAATTGATAGGCTTTTGGTTCAACACAAAAGTCTCCAATAACCAAATCCTTCGTGTATGTATGGATGCAATTTTGGCCGTCACTCTGAGAAGGACAGTGAGTGGGGTGGCGTGGGGGTGTCAGGTCAACTCAAACATTAATTTCTCAGATGCCTTTGCATTATTGAGCCAATGAAATTTTACTCTCCACATTTGTAATTTTGCCGAAATTAAAATTAAAATTTTAATCACATTTTATCGAGTCATAATTTTTCAATCACATATTTTTATCGATTTTTACCAAAATATTTTAAAAAATTAATTTTAATTTCCATCAAATATTTTTCACATTGAAACATTTTCTATGAAGTAGGGGGCTTTAACATCGCAATGGTCACTGTAGCTTCGGTGTACGCTCATCGAACTTTAATTATTTTCTAAATAGTGACATACTTTAAAATTGAGTTCTATCACTGGTCTTTAAAATTTTTCTGAATAGTCATTGTAAATACTTATAGCGTTATTTTTCATCCGTAATTCATTGAAATTGTTACTTTTCAAATGGAAGGGGAGAGTGATGGACGGAAGACAATGTTAAAAGTATAATGACCATTCAGAATAATTTTAAAGTTTAATGACTATCGAGAAACATAATTAAAAATATAGTGATGATTGAGATTTTTAACCCGAATTTGGGGATTAGAGTCTCAGTATCCATGTATATTGCCATTTCACTTACATTTTCAAGGGACGATTGACAAGCTAAGATTGGTGCAAAGCCTATAAGGCCATGAATTAAGCTAAAGAAACAGGAGGGTTGATAGCCCCCTTGACAGAAACCCTACAATGGGGGGTGGGGGCTGCAAAAAAAAAAGCGACTCCCACCCCCTATTGTGAGGTTTCGGTCAGGGGACTGTCATCGCTCCTGTTTCTGTAGCACCTTCCATAAAGCCATACTATATCCATTCCCCACTCAAGATTGAGAGGACAAAAGGACATCGCTCAAAGTCCTTTTCTCTGAATTGTCAACCGCTATGTCTAAGTGATCCATAGGCCATTGTAATTGACAATTTTTGATTTGTTGCTTCAATACCTCGGTTTGTTGATGCAATTTTTTCAAATTCTATCAATTAATTTATTAAAGCTACTGCTCATAGATATAGTTGTGCTAACTCGCCACGTCAATTGTTTTGTCATTTGAGTTTCACGAACAAACCGTATCCTCAATGTCAAGATCAAGAGCAAGGGTGTGCATCGATACAAAATTGATCCAGCGGATTATGCGGAATGATTTTAAGATTTAGATCAATATAAACTAAATCTAGAAAAAAGGCACTAGACCAAAATTTATTTTTTTAATGTACAAAAGACGATGAACACATGAAAAAAAACACCGTGTAATAATTGCACACCTTTTTCGAATTGATATTTTGAATGGATCAGCCATAGTAACAAAATACAATAATTCCCTGAGAACAGGGAATGGTTAACAAGGGTTTTACGAGTGCTTTGTTGGCAGTACTTGTATGGTCCTTTTTTTTTTTCTTATCTTCCAATGAAATTGTGCCATGTGTTATCCGTTAAAAAAATTTGTTAAAACTTTCTGTACTTATAACATTGTTCAACAAAATAAGGTTTTGTTCAAGGCATGCAGGTAGCCAGCATAGAGGATGTGCAGATGAAATTAGGTACCGGGACCAGTTGGCTCCAAGCATTGAAGTACTCAGTTGCACCCCTTAAATTTAGGCTTATGTCATCTACAATTTGCCTCATAATTGAAACTGTTATTTTTTTATAATTCTAATTACCCCTCGTGTAACTTTTATAACCTTCTCAAAACTCGAGGTTTACATGAAGTATTTGGTATGCTCGACTAGAAAAAGAGGTATGTAAATTCATATGAATCCCAGTATCAGTGTTTTTGTACGAATTTTGGACCGGAAGTGTATCTATCATCACATATCTATACATGTTACCAGAAGAACGTGATGGGCCTGTATTCGTATAGTCTTTGCTGGCTACTGAATATCATTCCCATTCTATTGCATACAATGGGCCAGTGTGCATTAACTCAATTTTGACACCCTGTGTATGCAACAAAAATTCACTGGTATAAAGTTCTATGCCACCTTGGAGAAACTCCGCGGGTCAAGAAAAAAGACAAATGCTACAAGCTAATGAAGACCAACCCTCACCTTTATGATCACAAAAATACAGTCAAAAAGTTGAGGATGAAGTATTTTATTGATTTTTTATTCATTTACCTACCATAATATTTTAGCAGTAAGTTCTACTGACTTAAAAGAAATGTTCGATAAACAAAATTTTAGCTTCCTTATGAAACGTGCAGTAGATGAGTTCTTGCCGAGTATGAAAATGACAAGCAGCACACTATGCTACTTTATCTTGTTCTGAACTTGTGGTTAATGGTTTAGAAGAATGTGCAAAATGGCTCATTATGAATATTATGCCATCCACCTTGCCAAGTACGTCATATGTGAATTCTTGTCAAGTGTGGAACCAACCAGCAGCACACTAAGTTATTTTTTTCCTGTTCTGTAGAATGTGTAAACTATGCTCATTCTTGTTCTGACATAAATTTGCCTAGTATCACAACTTGAAAAAAAGAAAAAAAAAAAGAACAGATGTTAAGCCTTTTTACCCCACTAATGCTACACAAACAGGGGCTGAGGTAGATGTCTCTTTTATTCTACTGGACAAAAATATAAAAATAAGGCAAAATAACAAAGGGAAGGACAAAATTAGTCTAGGATTTGAGCGTAATTTGTTTGGTTTCGTATCATTCCAGTCTCCTCTTCTTCTTATAAATAGCAAACAACAAAGAGAAACCAACTTACTAAAACTCTCCCTCTCTCATTACAAGTCTATAATCCTGCATTCAAGAAATCGTTCTTTCATTTCAAAGTGCAGAAAACCTGAGAATGAATATATTGAATTCTGAATGCAGTAGCGGATGTGAATCGGGATGGACTATGTACTTGGATCAACTTTCCAATTCGACGAATCATTACAATAATTATCGAGAAAAAGGAGGAGCATATGTCTCTGATGATCAAGAAGATGAAAACCTGTCTATGGTGTCCGATGCATCTTCAGGGCCTCCACAATTTCAAGATGACTGCGAAAACTACCCGTCTGATGAACAGAAAAAGAATAGCAACCAGAAAAAGAAAATGACACAGAAAAGAGGGAAGCAACAGACTTTGTATCTTGATGATACTGCTAGCTCCCCTATGTTTCGTTTCTCCAAGGCAAGTTTAATGAAACAGCGTATAATTCTGTATTATTTGCATTGATATTAATGTTTGCTTCGAATTTCAGGACAATGTAGCTTATTCTGATATTCACACTTCAATGGAACGTGCTTCTGGTTTCTCGCAAGGCCCTTCTGCACCAGATTTTGAGGTACTAATCTTACTTTTTCTGAGATCAAGTTTTTTCTTCCGGGCTTTTTCTTTGAATGGTTCATTTACTCAATGTATAATCTCTTGCAGGGTGACTCGATTACAAAGAAGCATTTTGGTTTCTTCAAATCATCAGCTGAAGGGAAAAAAGCTTCTGGAAAATCGAGTGAGTTGGTTATGTGACAGCTACAGTTCATGGGAAAACTATTGTTTCCAGGACTAATTTCGTTGCACGTGTGTGTTGGCAGGCAATTTTCTAGGAAAAAAGAGGCAGTAACAAGCGGAAAGAGTAGATTCTCAGCCGCTGCAATATGTTGAAGAGAGAAAAATAATTGGGGAAGTAAAGGAAATATGGCATCATAATTCTGAATATGATGTTTGTATCTCTTTTATTTGTTTATTCAATATTTCCAACTGTTATTTGTTCCTGTCCATGTAGTAGGGAACAACCTAAGAACAAAAAATGTAAAAATAAAATAAAATAATTAGAATTTCTTTCTTCGTCAATTGTTGTTTACATTGTTCAAGCTCCATAGCATCTATTGATGTTCATAAATGAAAAGAGCAAGATGGAACAATACGCTTTCCTATAATTCTAACTTGCACCAACTAAACAAGATCGACTAAGAGAGACGTAAAAAAAATTGTCAATTATCTGTTCAATCTACCGTGTACGTAATATGCCATAATTGTTTCTCTTGGACAGTGACTGTTTACATTGTGAAAGAGAGAGATGGCACAATGGTGAAACTGTTCTCTGTTGCTATCCAATACAAGCTTCGATTCATTGTCTCAAAACTTGTTTCATCGGTTGTACCTTTAACACATTTCACTCCTCAAAACATCTCTTCTTAGCAAATGAGAAGATGCCAACCTATATTTTGACACCTTGGCTTCAATCTCCATTTCTAAGAAGAGGATGTGTTGATATATTTGAGGGAATAGCAAGTTTGGGACAACATACTCAATTCAGCTACTATGTACGTAACTCTTATCAGTCATGCCGTTCAATTCATTTTTATATCTAATTAAAGGTCTAAAACAACTAGATCCTTAACAACTACTATATAAACACGAAAAACGAGATAGGACCATGAAGCCATGTACAAGGGAAATGAGTGAACAACATTGTTCTACTTGCAGAAATGCCAGTCTAACTGCAAATTAAATGAGGTGGAGTAAGGTGAATAAATCTGGTAAAATAATGTAATATCAACTCAAATCAAACAATAGGCTTAGAAAAACATAAGTCATTACATTCCTCCCTTTTTCATTTTCCTTTTTTTTTTTCCTATCAGAAATCCAAAAGGGACATCTCACTGGTTATGGCAACTACATTCAGATATTGTGATCCCCATAAATAGTCTTGATTCCATTATTGAATTTGATCTGACTGAATTCTTCCAAATGTGTAATCAAGTCCTTGCCATCCTTAGAATTGGAAGGCCACTTCTTGAGGAAGGAGAGAAATTTTAGGAAAAGGACAACACTTCCCAGCTATGTATGTGTAGTCACTTCTAACAATCTCTTCTCTCTGACAATCTAATAATTGAGAATATAATTCATCAGAGAACTCTTACTGGGTAATTAAATGATAATGCAGTAAAAATAAAAAAAATAAAAAAATCAACTCCACAGACGCTTTTCTTTTCAAAGAAGGTCAAGATGGTATGAGAGCAGTTAGACATTATGAGTAGAAGTTCTGCTGCCTACCATTGTTAGTTTTGAACTTTTGAGCACTCTTCTTAACAAGATAGCCTTTTAAGATGCAACCCAGAACTCCATAAGGTATCAAAGCCCAACAAACTCTTAGTAAACAATTCGATCTGTCTAAAGTTCAGACGAATTTGGATTTCAACATAGATATGCTCAAACAAGCCATCTAAATTTTTAACAATCATTTGGATTTAAAGATCAATGTGCTGAGATACCTTTTGGAGGTTTGTTAATGATAATATTCCACATATGATAAAAATGGAACCAATAGCTAACATATAGGAGTTTGTGTTACTCAATACCCGCTTATGAAAAAAAAAATGCATGTAACTAACATATAGGAGTTTGTGTTACTCGATACCCGCTTATGAAAAATGTCAAAAAAAAAAAAAAAAGCATGCGCCCGATCTTAAAATTTATTTGTTATGTACCAGAGTACATGTTGATGACATTTAAATTATAACTATAGTATTTAAATACTATAATAAATAAAATTTTAATGCAATCGCCGAGTACGGTCCAATTCCATTACCTAACATTCTATAAGTGGGCCCACAATGAATAGTTTGTGCAGCACTGAGGTTCACATAATGGTGTGCTAATTTCAATGTTTGGAATTTTTTTTCTTGATATGCATGCTTTGGGGTCAAACTTTTGTCCCAAAATTGATTGAAATATTTGTCCACATTATGTTAAAAAACACTAGAGTTGAGCCTCGCGATTGCTTCCACTTTATTGTTTTATCATTTAATGACCAATTATTGACTAAATACATGCCCACACGTGCACTACAAATGATGCACAAAATCATGTCAAACAAATAATTCAATGCACAATTATGAAAAGTCATAAAGTTTCATAGGTTTAAATGCACTCTGATTTTTTAAAAGATTTAAGAACTTCGTCCGTCTGTAAAGTTACGTGTAGACACGTTTTGAATGGTTATTGAACTTTAAAATATCAATATTCAATTTTTAAACTCTATAATACTTACCTTGTTAATCGTGCTAATCACTAAAATCGATAGCATACAAAAACTAATCGCACGATTGGTTTAGCCAACAATATAGCTATGTAGTGTGATCATGAACGTTAATGGTTCAGAAAAATCCTAGGTGATCCCTCCAAACAAGTCTGGGTCAACTAATGTTTTCATGATCAAACGAGACAACAAATTCGTAAACAAAAAGCAACCACATTCATAAAGAGAACTGTCGATTTTGAAAATAATGTCTATAATTATTATACATATACATAATATG
Source organism: Osmanthus fragrans (assembly GCA_019395295.1). Lineage (NCBI taxonomy): Eukaryota > Viridiplantae > Streptophyta > Magnoliopsida > Lamiales > Oleaceae > Osmanthus > Osmanthus fragrans. Next base: position 18,155,098 of record CM033351.1, read on the forward strand.
TGCAAAATCAATCTTGCTATTAGTTTGGACTCAAAATATTTTAAAAAAAATTTATTTTTATTTTTTATTATTTCTTCTCATAATTGAATGTTCACAGTAATGGTACAAGTAACTATATCAAAGTAAAGTAGCGAACCAAATATAGGTATCAAAGTTGAGCGGACAACTCGTGCACTTGAAAACACCCGAGTTCAAGCCCTTAAATCCGCACGTCAAGGAAAGGAATCTTACAACTAAACATTATTGACTATTGATTGACGTGTGAGCTTATCCAACTCCAAAGTGGGCCACAATTCTAAAGACTCGATATGAAAGAGAAAGGTTAATGTTCCTTTTAACCCCAAAACTCGTAGAAAATCTGTTAAGAATAAGACTTCCCTAAATTTTCTTGCCCAATTCTACAATCCTAAGCTGATGCGTATACATTACCTCTTCGACAATTTTCCTAATCACTAAAAATCTCGACGGCGTAGAATGAGAATCCATGTCCACATCCAAAAACTGTAGCATGTACAATACTGCAATTTTTTGGGCAAGACTAGTCGAATCTAGAAACCGATGTAAATGGGTCTCAACCTGTACCCAAGCATATTCAATCCCGTTTTTCCACACGAACTTAAAAGGGCTTCAATGAAAGGGAAAATTCATAATTAAGAAGTTAAGTATCACTTATTTCAAAATTAAGAACAAATGTTTTAAATTTTAAAAATCATATATTTATCAAAATTTATTTATGATTTAGCCTCCGTTTGGCCCCCATTATTTCTATAAGAATGCATTGTTGAATAGTGCATTGATGAAAAATGCATGGCTAAAAAGTAAGGAAATTTTTTTAGATTTACGTGTAATATTATTTTATTGAAGAATGTGTGTTTAAAATGATGTCAAAACACTATTTTTTTCATAGAACGGGGCTCAAATAGGGGCTTAATTAATTAATTAATTATATATATTAAAGTCACAGAAATATACAATTTGGTCACAAATTCACGATTTTGTTAGTTGCATATTATTTTTCGATCACAAATTAGAATTTTTACATATCACAAATTATTTTACGATCACAATTCAAAATTTTTTATAGGTCATGTTGTATTGTAACCCAAATTTCAGTGAAATTTGGAGTTGTATTTGGAGTGATTTATGAGATATCTGAATTATGGATCGAGACAAATCAATTTCGCTAGCTTCTCACTAGCTAGACGCTCGAGCGATTGGCACAAACAAGCTGTCCCCCGCTCTTCTCTCGTTCTCGCTCGACGTCGCTCGAGCAGCGAAGTTTCTCGAGATTTCGCGTTTTGGACTCCTATTCATATATAACTTTATTTTAGGGTTCATATATATATACAGTTCGACATGTATTATCTCTATAACAGAGAACAACATATATATACAATACATTGAGAACTTTAGATCTTAGTCAGTGCATTGAGATCTTATTGTAAACACATATTGCTATTGATTATAGTGAATTTATCCTCCTCTACCAGTGATTTTTTCCCGACTTGGGTTTCCACTTAAATCTTGATGTTCATTATTTGATTGTTTATTTCATTATTGTCATAATCTTTAGGTCAATTTCATAACAAGTGGTATCAGAGCGAATATTTGATTATTCCGCATGGCAACGATGAAATATAATATTTTGTTATTGGATTGTAACACGAGGTTTACTTTATGACAAGTGAAGATGCGAGCAATACTCGGGCAGATGGATTTGGATGAATTCTTGCTTGACTTTGATAAGATGCCTGCAACCTGGACGTGGGAAGAGAATCAGCGTAGGGATCGAACAACCAATCCCAAATTTATCTACATCTATCAAATCAAATTTTTCAAGGATGCTCTTAAGGAGAAAACTGCCGCTGCATTGTGGTTAAAGTTGAAGCATGTTTGTATGACAAAGAGTTTGACCAGCAAGCTACACTTGAAATATCGTCTGTATTCTCATCGAATGTTTGAGGGTGGGTCATTGGATGATCACTTAACTATGCTCAAAGAAATCGTGACTAATTTGGAGACATTGGAGGTTAAGTATGATGAAAAGGACTTGACATTAATTTTGTTGTGTTTTTTGCCGCCATCATATGTGACTTTTAGAGATACTATTATCTATAGTCGTGATACTCTTACCGTGTAAGAGGTCTATAATATCTTAATGTCTAAGGAGAAGATGAGGCATCTTGCTGGAGGATCTGAGAATCAGGCGGAAGGCTTGATTGTTCGTGGGAGAAATCATGATAGGAGTTCTAGTAGAAATATGAGGGATAAATCGAAAATCTAAACATGTAGAAAAGAAGTGTCATTATTGTAAGAAGAATGGACATATCATGGTTGACTATTATTCATTGAAAAACAGAAATAAGGTTGCGGGTGCTAATGAAAGATGAAAACAACCTGTTAACACAACTGAGACTGATGTTGTGGAAGATGAGCAAAGTGAAGGAGAACTTCTTGTGATTTCTAACATGGTTTGCAAACATTATGAATAATGAGTCATTGACTCGGCATGTAATTTTCATATGTATCCCAATAGTAGGGGTGGGCGTGGGTTGGGTTGGGTCGATTTTTGCTCCAACCCAAACCCAACCCAACCCGTATAAATGTTGAAACGCAACCCAATCAAGTGTCGGTCGGGTTGGGTTGAGTTGGTCGGTTTGGGAAAAATTCACATTTATTCCATCTCTTGAGTGCAATCAAGTAAACCATACAAGATCACTCATCAATCTTATATTCATTATTCAGCATTTGATGTCAAGGCCTACAACTAGTTCACACCAGTAACTAAAACTATTGGATCAAGTGAATGCACAAATGTACAAAACATATAAACAAACTACTGTAATGGAGATCATAAACAATCTTCACTTATCAACATTCCTATTTCCTTCATGTTTTTGCGATGGTGGGGGCAGTAAATCAATAAAAGAAAAAACATCTTTAATATTTATGCACAGTATGAATCAACTAAAAGAAATACTACAAACTCAGGATTTACTAAATTGCATTCCACAATTACGTCAATCCACAGTGCTCGATATCAAAGGTTTTATCAAATCTTCTCTCGTAGTTTTATCTCATTTAGCTCTATATGAATTTCCCCTATTCTGTAGAGGATTAAAAGGAGTAAAGTGGTATGCACTATCCTCATCAACAGAATAATTTTTGAATTGCAATAACAAGAACATCACATAGACCAGTTGCAGACAAGAATAGAAATGGATCATCCCTGCAGAGTGGAAAGATTTACAAAACTCCAGCAAATACATCTGGGATGACCAAATTTATAGTTGTTAGATAAAAAAAGTACTTATTTCATGAAAAAACCAAATAATTCCAAACTCAAAGCAAACCGAAAGCAATACTAGATGTTTAGTACTCTCAACGATATCTTTACACGAACACCCACAATTAGGACCTTAACAACCGACCAGAGATCTCAAAATGTGGTATCCAAAGAGTAGATCTGTGAAGTCAAGATTGAAGATTAACAAACCCGACTCAAGAATAACTGTTGGAAATGTGAAATGTAGGCATTAACAATCTCTTACAGAAGGAAATACACTTACGGGAGGATGACGAGAGACAGATTAGGCTCGACGGCGCATTTTGGCTTGGAGGAGAGACGATTCAGGTGAGAGAGATGAAGGGAAAAAGTGAGAAAGATTAGGGTCTTTTTCAAATTTTTTTTTTTAATTTTTAATGTTGGTCGAGTCGGGTTATATCGGGGTTCTCTCGTTAACCCGTAACCCGACCCGACCCGACCCGACCCGACTACTTACCCTGAAACCCGAAACCCACCAAAAAATAGGAAAAAGCCGACCCAAACCGGTCGGTTTGGGTCGGGTCGGGCGATTTCTTCGGGTTGGTTTGGGTTTTGCCCACTTCTACCCAATAGAGACTGGTTCACAACATATGAAGGAGTTTCGAGAGGTGCAATGATTATGGAAAACAACGCACCTTTCAAAATTGTCGAAGTACGGTTATAATAAAAATGTTTAATGGTGTTATCAGAACACTTACTGATGCCAGACATGTTCGAGAATTGAAGCAAAATCTAATATCTTTGAGTACACTTGACTCAAAGGGGCATAAATACACTGGTGAAGGTGGAGTTTTGAAAGTGAGTCGGTGAGCTCTTGTTGTCATGAAGGGACATAAAAACTCTACGGAGTTCTACATTTTGCAGGGTTCTATAGTTATAGGAGATACAACAACTGTCACTACTTTTTTGACTGATGAGGAAGTTACAAAACTTTGGCATATGCGCCTTTAGCATATGAGTGAAAATGGAATGACAAAATTGAGTAAAATGGGGCTTTTTGATGGACAGAAGATCAGTAAAATGAAATTTTGTTAGCATTGTCTCTTGAAAAATAGAAAAGAGTTAGATTCACTACTTCCAGACAAAACACAAAGGGAACACTTGAATATATTCATTCGGATATTTGGGGACCGACAAGGTTCAAGAGGAGGTGCTTATTACTTGTTGACAGTAATTGATGACTCCTCCATAAAAGTTAGGATATTCTTCTTGAAATAGAAGAATGATTTATTTGAGGACCTTTAAAGAATGAAAAAAAATAAATGATTGAAAAGCAGATTAAATGTCTACGCATAGAAAATGGGATGAAATTTTGTTCAGATGAATTAAATAGCTTTTGCAGGGCTAAATGCATCTTGAGACACTTAACAGTGCCTAAAACTCCTCAACAAAATGGTGTGGCAGAACTGATGAATATAACCTTGATGGAAAATGTTCGGTGTATGCTTTCAAATGCTAGTTTGCCTAAGAATTTTTGGGTTTGAAACTACTACCACAACTTATATTTTGATTAATCGCTCACCCTCAACAAACATTGGGAAAAGATACCAGAAGAGGTATGGTTTGGTAAACCTTCTTGCTATGCTGATTTAAAGATTTTTTAGGTGCCCTACTTATGCTCATGTGAATAATAGGAAGTTTGAGTCTAGGTCTAGAAAGTGTGTCTTTCTTAGGTTTAAATCAGGTGTCAATGGTATAAAATTGTGGTGTCCAAAGGAAAGGAAAATGGTGATTAGTAGGGATGTACTATTTGATGAACTTGTTATGGTTCATGGTTCGTCTTGTAAAGATTCTGATCAAATTGGGGAACAAAATATTTCAACTCTAAGTGGAGTTGGAAATTGATCTAGGGGAACAATCAGAGGGTTCAGAACAGAATAGTTCAGAATTGTCAAATAATAATACTTTGCTTATACCACCACTACCACAGTATTCTATTGCAAATAATAGACCTCGCAAACATAATAGACCTCCACAGAAGTATGGGGAAGTAGACTTGGCTACATATACTTTGATGTGACTGAAGAAATTAATTCTACTGAAGAACCTGTTACATATTCAAAGGTAGTCAGTCAGTTGCAGTGATTCTAGCAGATGGTTGATTGCTATGTAGAAAGAGATGGAGTATCTAAATAAAAATTGTACTTGGGATTTGGTGAAACTACCTAAATATAAAATGGTTGTTCGTTGTAAATAGGTGTTCAAAAAGAAAGAAGGGACATCAGGAATTGAAGATGCAAAGTATAAGGCCAGATTGATTGCAAAAAGGCTACAATTAGATTCTAGGTGTTGACTTCACAGATGTATTCTCTCACCGATTGTAAAGCATAGTTCAATTCGAGATTTGCTTGGAATTGTTGCAAACAATGACTTGGAACTTGACCAGTTGGATGTCAAGACATTATTTTTACATGAAGAACTTGAGGAGAGCATTTACATGAAACAACCAGAGGGGTTCATAGTTTCTAAAAAAGAGGATCGTGTGCTTATTGAAGAAATTCTTGTATGTATTAAAGCAGTCCCCAAGATAGTGGTACAAAAAGTTCTATTAATTCATAACTATTCATGGTTTCAGCAAAAGTAATTATGACAGTTGTGTGTACTTTAGAAAGGAAGATGATGGATCGATAACGTATTTGCTATATATTGATGACATGCTCATTGCAGACAAGGATAAAGTAGAGGTCAGAAAGGTGAAATCTCAACTTAGTAAGGAGTTTGAGATGAAGGATTTTGGTGCATCAAATAAAATTCTCGGTATGGAAATTTTGAAGGATAGAAAGGCAGATATATTGTATTTGAGTCAGAAGGGATACACTGAAAAGGTGCTTCAAAGGTTCAATATGCTGAATGCTAAAACGGTCAGCACTCCATTGGCTGCCCATTTTAAACTGTCAACTGGATTGTGTCCTTAATCAGATGAATACATTGATTACATGTCTCGAGTTCCTTACTCCAGTGCAGTTGATTCGTTGATGTATACTATAGTTTATACAAGACTAGACTTGGCACATGCAATTAGTACAGTTAGTAGATACATGACAAATCCTGGAAAGGAACATTGGAAAGCAGTACAGTGGATATTCAGATACTTGAAATGCTCAACTAATGCTTGTTTGCATTTTGGAAGAATTTCAAATGGAGTCATTAGGTATGTGGATTCAGATTATACAGGAGATCTTGATAAAATGAGATCACTCACAGGGTATGTGTTTACTTTTGGAGGTTTTGCTATTAGTTGGAAAGTTATTTTGCAAAATACAGTAGCTTTGTTTACAACAGAGGCAGAATACATGACAATTACAGAGGTATATAAAAAAGCTATGTAGTTAAGGGGATTAATTAAAGAAATCCATGAAGACTTGCATATTTCTACAATGTTTTGTGATAATCAGAGTGCTATTTTTCTGACTAAGGATAAAATTTTTCATGAGAGGACTAAACACATTGATGTAAGGTATCATTTTTTGAGTGAAGTGATTACTCGTGGTGATATTATAGTGAGCAAGGTTGATACTAAGGATAATCCTGCTAACATGATAGCAAAACCATTGTCTCTTGCTAAGTTTGAGCATTGCTTAAATTTAGTTGGTGTTTGTCATTGATTTAGTCTATTGGGACTTGTTTGGAAAAGGTGGGAGTGGTGTTTACTTGGAGTTCCTGGTAGTGTAATTTGGTTCAAGGTAGAGATTTGTTTTATTGTGACCCAAATTTCAATGAACTTTGGAGTTGTATTTGGAGTGGTTTAAGAGAGATCAGAATTTTTGGCCGAGACAAATCATCGTTGCAATTTCGCTAGCTTCTTGCTAGCTGGACGCTCGAGCGATTGGAACATGCAAGCTGTCGCCCGCTCTTCCTTCGCTTCTCGTTCAAACGACGGTGTTTCTCGAGGTTTCACGTTTTAATGCGTTTTTGACTCCTATTCATCTACTACTTAGTTTTAAGGTTTCAATATACAGCTCGACGTGTATTATCTTCATAATAGAGAACAACATATATACAAACATATTATGAACTTTAGATCTTAGTGCACTGAGATCTTGTTATAAACACATTGCTATTGATTATAGTGAAATTATCCTCATCTGCCAGTGATTTTTTTTTGTCTTTGGGTTTCTACTTAAATTTTGGTGTTCATTATTTGATTGTTTATTTCATTATTGTCATAATCTTTCGACCAATTTCATAATAGGTCACAATTTGTTCATCGATCACAAATAAAAAAATTATAAGTCACAAATTATTTATCGGTCACAAATTACAAATATTATAAATCACAATTTATTATACAGTCACAAATTATCAAATTATCGGTCACAAATTAACAATTTTTAGATCACACATTATTTCATGGTCATAATTTATCTTTTTCTTTGGTCACATATTATTTATTGGTCACATATTAACCAATTTAATGGTAACAGTCAACCAAATAATTTTTAAATCACAATTTATTATACAGTCACAAATTATCAAATTATCGATCACAAATTACAAATACTTGCCACAGTCACCATCTCAATAATTTTTAGATCACACATTGTTGTCTTTTTCTTTGGTCACATATTATTTATTGGTCACAGATTAACCAATTTAATGGTAACAGTCAACCAAATAATTTGTTACCGCCACTAATACTTGCCACCACCATTGTTGTCGTCGGAACCACCACCCAGATGCACCACCACCCCGACAGACCTATCGCCACCATCTCACCATTACCACTGCAACACTTCTACGACCACCACCACCACTGCAACGCAATAGAAAATTTTAAAAAAAATATAAACTGCACACCACCATCAGCACCGTCACATCGCACATCACCACCACTACTACCGTACCATACACTATCACCACAACAACCAACAAGCCACCCACAATAGATCTAATCGTAGACCACAACCAGTAGTACCATCGCCACCACCACGTCGACATCACCATCGCACACAACATACTGTACCTACAACACAACCACCACCGCCACGATTGGATTTGGATCTGACCGCGATCGTAGTTGTAGCAGCTACAGATTGACGTTGTGTGATGTGTACAAATCCAGGCAACTTCATTGCAACTCTATCTCTATATACATCACTTATACACCTGCACACATGTCTGCTACACAGCGCCGATCGGAGTTTTCCTGCAGGCAGCGCTGCGCCATTGCTGTTGTACCCAGCGGCGTGTGCACATCACTGTTGTGTGCAGTAGCCATGCCTGCAGGCAACACCACACCCGATGGAATGGCCATGATCACTACGATGCTCTTCTATCGGCGAAACTCTCTTAGAGGTGCAATGGTGAGAGAGAGAGATAAGAGATAAGAGAGAGAGAGATAGAGAGAGGGATAGGGGGAGAGAGGGATTAGGGTTTGAAATTGAAATTGTGGTGGGTGCATAGTATGTGTTAGGTATATAATTAATTAATAAAATATCTAATTTTTGAACAATGAAACATCCAATCTGATTTTAAAATTATGAATTTTTAAAGTATGGTGTAGTGTAATTTCCACTTAATGAAATGCTCTAAGAAACCCCAAAAAGCAAGCATAAACACAATTATGGAATCACATTATTTACTAGCCATATAACATAATCATATTGGTAAAGATGATAATACTAAACCTGATATGGCACGTGCAATATTATAGAGTTTCTTAAACAGTACAATTTCCACTAGCTAATCAAATTCAACACTAACCATAACAATAATCCTTCCAAGAACTCCATAATCTAGCAGACAGTTGTTGATTCCGTCCTTTTTTTAGGCCAAATGAAAGGATTAAGACCATGGGTGAACAAGAGCATTCTTTCACATTAGGAGAGCGATAATCTAATTCGTTTTCACATTACATGCAAAAAATTCATTATGGGAACGACGTCACATTCAAGGAATAAACACATGAAGAGAGTCAAGGAAAAGATGAAGGCAAATCCAAGGACATGATATAACTCCTCATTCTTCGACAAAATAGGCAAGTACTGTACCGAAGTAATTTTAACTTTTCATTGATTACCAAAGTACCGTAAAAGAAATAATTTCTCCCACTATAAACAAGTCCTTCCTGCAAACTAGTACTTTATATACTTCAAATGCATTTCGTACTGTGAAAACGAATAGGCTATTCACCTAAAGAAATCACATTTACCGCCAAAAAATGCAACATATGGCAAACACAATTTCCACACACATTTACTAGTAAGAAGTTAACTACTTTGGGCAAATATAATCACATGCTGATATAGGCAAAATCCTGTGCAAAAATAACGTCAAGGCTGCATCATTAAACATCAAAGTTCTCAAACATGTTGACAACTTGAGCACATATACTTTTTTGAAAAAAAAGCCTTTACTTGTTAAATGTAAATGTTAGAAGAAATCTTGAACGACCTTTAAACAAAAGGGTACATGTACCCAAAATATACACAAGTGGATAGATAGAGAATACCTAGGGGAACGAGACAACTCTCTCTAACTCGGCAAAAATAGTCATATAACTTCAAGAAAAAGGGGGTGAAGAAAACAAAATAAATGTAGAAATAAAATTAATTTCATACTCACATAACTATCAAAAGATTCATTACACAATATGATCAAGACTGAAACTAACCCTACCATACCCCTCTAAAAAAATGAAAAAAAAGGCAAAACAAAAAAAAAAAAGATCTAGTGTAGAGCAAAAGTATGAGAGGCAACATTTGGAACCTTCCATTTGGGCTGTAAAAATGCCCAACTGTGATAAGTGGGTTATGACCCAAAAATATGCCTGTGAACAGGCAGCTAGGTGTCTAAATTCTTAACTACTTGCATCTAAGGGTTGTCTATGACCAAGAGAGAATTTGTAGAAATATGTTCTACAAATAAAACAGGATCTCTGAAAGCACAAAATTCGAAGTTCATTCCACTACCATCTTCATTGACTGGCATCCCAAAGTCAAGCTAGCACATAGCCCTGGAATATAAGTATTCACAAGATGTTATTTTTGTTATGGAAAGATTGTATGCAATGATAGAACAGTTGCTGCAAACACATCCAATAGCAAGAATTACAAGCAATGCATTAAATGGAAGTATTATTTGAATCAATTTTTCCAATAATTCAAATGGAAAGGAAGGAATGTCAAAGAGAAAGAAAGTCACAATCACGATAGACTTTTTTTATAGAACATTTAAATCTTTAGAAGTTAATAACAATCTCTAACTATTAACAGGCTCGATGAAACTCCCTTCCAAAATCAAAATTAACCTAGCTACCACACCACCACCCGAAAACCACCCAACACCCACCCATCCCTACCAGTGCCCGCGATGGCCACTCGTCTGGCCAACCCAAAAAATTCGGCCTCACGCCAGAAAATAACCGAGCCAGCCACTTTGTACACCCACAGGCGATGGCCCTAGGTGGAAACCCTAGCACCGCCGCCCAAGTTACAGCAGCCACTACCAGCGCGCCCTGCTGGATTGAATCACTCGATGCTGGCGTTGGCAAACCAAGTGGAATACAGCGAGAAATCGGCAAAGACATGATGAAAATTGGGACCTCAGCGAGATCTTCCAAGTTTCGGCCATATTTTTGGCAGACACGCCCGACGACCGGCCTCAACAAACCATTCTAACACATGTCGGTCGGTTTCCTATGTCACGCACTGCTTTGACCGCATGTGGTCCGGCGCTTGTAGTCCATGCATCGGCATCGGTGAACTTGCGGTCCCCTCTCGACGATTCCCGATCACCGTGCTAATTTGTTTGCCTATCAGATATGCCATTTTTACGTAATCAGGGAAAAAATAGGCAGATACACGTCTAATGGTGTTCAATCATCGATTTAGGGTAGAGGCGAATGAGTTCATCGTATCTGTGAATGAGTCTGGCATCATTAGGATGATAGAATGAGGATCGAAGTTAACGGGCGCAATTTATATGGGGAGGTTTGACACACTTTGGATGGTGAATATGGTGGATAAAATGAGGACTAGTACATTGGAAGAGTCTGTCTCTAAATTTAATGAATCTTCAGGAGCTTTTTTGGTACAACGTTGTGTGAATCGTCCTGGTGGATACATAATGATAGCACAATATGGGGAGAGGCGAAGCAAGGGAGTTGTCATGGTACCGGAAGGTGTGAATGGAGAGCGATGGACATAAGTCTCGTAGGGTTTCAAGCAGTTGTCGATTCATTTGTTGATGGGATAAGACCAAACGTCGAATAGTAGATGAACGAAATCGACAAAGGTTGACTTATGTAGAAGTTATAGCAAACTTACATGTCCCGCATCAAGCTGATCCACGGGTGTTACGACAAAGGGAAAGGGTGGCTAATGCTAGTGTAAACGAAGGTCAACTTATGGTGTCCAAGGTTGAGGAAGCAAATGCTGGATGTTTACATGACAGTTGCTTGAATAGGGCTGAAATAATGGCCCGAGTGCAGGAGTTGAAAGTAGCGTTGGATAAATTAATTAGGCTAGTAGGAAAATGGGTCTGAAATAGGCTCCAGGATGTTACGCTGCCGCAAGTGCGGGTTGGTGTGGATGAGTATCCAGTTGTTGGAAAACAAGGAGCAAGCTCGGCTCATAAGGAGTTCTCATCGAATACAGACCATACTAAAGAACCAATTTATGAGTCCTTAGAAACAGATTGAAGCAGGGTGCTCCAAGAATGACGATGATGTTGACTTAGTAGGATTGGATAATGATGATATAAACTCGGGGATTGAAGCAGGACATGAGGTGGTACCTTTGTCTAAGGAAGGGGAGTCGAGTATGGAGAATTTGGAGATGGTGACAATGGGTACCATGGACACTACGGTTGTAAACACATATAACATAAGGTACTCTAAGCCTCTAAAAGAAAGTGACATGAGGATTGAAAAAGCTCTAGTGTTGTAGGTAGATGATGTCAAGAAGAGAGGAATTGACAGTGATGTTGTACAGGTAGAGGAAGTGGAGGGACAGTCCATTGATCAGTTGGAGTACTGTCATGAAGAGGAAATAACGAAAGTAAATATGTTGAAGTTGGATATCCACCTTCAAACTGGGTTCTGGAAAAAATTTAGGATTTTAGCAAATTGGTTGGTGTGTCATGTGATGGATATGAAGACAGACTTTTACAATTATTCAAGGAATTAGAGGTTAATAGGGAACAAGAGACGAGTATACAAGGAGGTAAATCAAGAAAAAAAGGAGATCGTGAATTTAAGCAGCTCAAATGGTCAGTAAATTATGATGGAAAGGGTGGCGAGTCTAAGAGAGGAATACTGGGGAGAGATGGCGAAGTGTTAAAATGACACCCAAACTTATTAGTTGGAATGTAAGGGGGCTCAATGAAGTTGGGAAAATGCTAGGTGTTCGAAATTTGCTAAAAAAATGGAGGGCAGATCTTGTCTGCTTACAATAAACTAAGTTGAAGTTCATTTCAAGGGTCGTGATTAGTAGCTTATGGGGGGACAACTGTAGGGTATCAGTTTTTGGGGTCATCAGGTGCATGGGAGGCTTGCTAGTCATGTGGGACTCTAGAGTGCTTGAGATGGAGAATGTGAGTGTAGGGTTGTTCTGTATATCGATTTCATTTAGAAATATTGGGGATGGATTCAAGTGGATGTTCATAGGAGTTTATAGGCCTAATTCTGATGAAAGTAGAGGGAACTTGTAGGATGAGTTGGCTGGAATGATAGCTTGGTGGAATCTCCCAACGTGTATTGGGGGTGATTTTTATGTGGTTTGATTTCCTACTGAGAGGTTGAGTGGTGGGAGACTAACTAGGGCTATGGAGGATTTTTCAGATTTTATTAGGGAAAATATGTTGGTGGATATGCCCTTGATTAGAGGAGATTTTACATGGTCATCTAATTGGGACAAACCAATTCTTTCTCGTATAGATAGGTTCTTGATTTGTGGAGAGTGTGAGGCCAAGTACTCAGATGTCACTCAAAGGAGATTGGGGAGGGTGTTCTCAGACCACTTTCCTATTTCGTTATCTGGGAACATTTTAAGTTTTAGAAAACAATAAAAATTTGTGAAGATGTGATTGAAAGTAGAAGGCTTTGGAGAGCGAGTACGCACTTGGTGGGCATCTTATGAAGTCAGGCGGTCTCCTAGTTATGTGTTGGGTCAGAAGTTGAAGGCTTTGAAAATGGATTTAAAGACATGAAATGAGGAGGTTGTGGGTAATGTGAATTGTCATAAAATTCAGTGTCTTTCAGACGTAGAAGAGTTGGATAGGCGAGAGGAGATCCGAAGGTTGACTGGAGAGGAGATGGAGAGACGTAGAGTACTAAGGGAAGAGTTGGAGAGGTTGGTGGAAATGAAGAAAATTGGTTGGTGCCAGAAGTCTAGGGTCACGTGGCTGAAAGAGGGAGATAAATGCAGTAAGTGTTTTCATAGAGTCTCCAATTCTAATAGGCGCAATAATTCTATCACAGTGTTAGAGGTAGACGAGGTTACTTATGAGGAACTATAGCATATCGAAGTCAAATGGTGAACTTCTATCAAAATCTCTATCAACAATAGTTTGAGTGGAGGCCATAGCTAGAGGGATTGAATTTTTCTACTATCACGGAGGAGGATGCCGACTGGTTAGAGAGACCATTTGGGAAGGATAAAGTTAAGGATGTAGCATTTAGTATGAATGATGATAAGACACTTGGACCGGATGGCTTCTCGTTCTCATTCTACAAGGCGAGTTGGGAGGTGGTGCAATCAGATATTATGGAAGTTTTTAATTATTATTTTTTTGAATGTGGCAGGTTTCTGAAAAGTTCTAATGCTACATTTATTGTGTTGATCCCTAAGAAATCGGGAACAACTGATATTAAGGACTTTCGCCCGGTTAGCCTAGTCAGTAGGATGTATAAGATTATTGCGAAAGTTCTGGCGAACAGATTAAAAGAGGTGTTGGGGAAAGTAGCGCCTAAGTTTTAGAATGCTTTTGTAAAATGGCATCAGATTTTATACTATGTACTTATTACGAATGAATGCATTGACTCAAGATTGTGTTTGGGGGTTCCAGGGATGCTATGTAAGCTCGATATTCAGAAGGCTTATGATCATGTGAACTGAGATTTCCTTTTGTCTATGCTTAGACAATGTGGCTTTGGGGATAAATGGTGTAAGTGGATTCAGTTTTGTATCTCTACTGTTTCGTTCTCAGTGTTAGTCAACGGTATACCTAAGGGTTATTTTTGGAGTAGTATATGATTCCAGCCGCCTATAAATACCCCCAAGGCGGGTCAAGTATAGACGAGTGAATTTTTACTATCTGAGCTCTCCTCACACATTCAATTCCTAAATCTATATTTCTTAATCCGGTTCTAATTCTTACGCCAGAGGTACAACGGGGGAGAAGAGTCCCACCCTCATTTTGCAGGTGACTTTTGTTATTCGGAATAGTAGAACCACCCTACACCACCAGGAGAGCACGAATGTTTGTTTTGCAACCTTTTCATTAGGTACAACGGGGGAGGAGCCCCGCCATCATTTTGCAGGTGACTTTTGTTAATCGGAATAGTAGAACCACCCTATGCCACCAGGAGAGCACAGAGGTTTGTTTTGCAACCTTTTCAAGTACTATCTAAGCGTCAGATATTTTATTTTTTAAAATTTAGGATATGGGAACATGGCTAAAAAGAGTCCAAATTTTGGACATGGGTACGTGGGTACGTTTTTCAAATTTCAATTTTTCTTTAATTTTTTTATTCATAGATACCAAGAAAGATACTTTTAATTTTTTTAAATTAATTATTTTCTGAAAAGTGGCCAAGATTTGATGCTTCTTTTTGTAATAATGGGCCTCCTATCCTAAGCCCAAACAATACCCAGGGAAACTTGACCCTAATCTTCTATAAAAATCTATTTCTCTCTTACTAGGGCCTCCACATCTTGAGCTCATTTCATTATCCTGACCCAATTCTCTATCAAAACCCTATTTCTCTCTTCGTCATCTTCCATTTCCAAGACGTCTTCTTCCCATCCAACATAGAGAAGCCGAAATGGGGTTGTATTGTCCGAGAACGGTGTAGGGAAGCAGGATTCGTATTCAAGTACCACACCCATCACCGCAAAGGGCCTTCCCGATTTCGTTCTTCAGCATAGGCGATCGCATGACTATTTTTTCCTATGGCACCGTCGTGATTAGCCTTCTAGGTTGCTGTGTCTGACTAATTTTTGCCGTGTCCGCCCCATATCCCATACCCGAACTCGTGTCATGTCGGGTTGACACGGGTGCTTTGGTCGGAATGAAGAGTTTGAGCATCACAGCCCACAACTAGATTGAAATCAAACCCAAGAAAGCCAAATAAACTAAAGTTTACAGATTTGACTCAAAACGATGAATCAAACAACCAACATAAACAAATATGATGTGTCGACATTTTGATTACACAATTTAAGAAATCTAACCTAGAATTTAAGAGTTTGACTCGAGAATTATTGAATCAAGAAACCAAGATAATTACGAGAATACCTCGACCCCGTGATCACAAAACAAACGAATCTCACTTGATTGGTTGAACGCCATGAGATTTGACCTTGATAAGTTCAATAGGGTTGTTCAATGAAGAACAAAAGAGAAAGCTAAATTTTTGCCTCTAAAATTAATCTAAAATATCCAAATTTTTTATTTTTTACAATGAATGAAATAAACCATTTATACTAAAGCCTAAAACCTAATTAAAAACGAAATAAAAGTCTAAAATACACAAAAATATCAAACGATGGTATTTTAATACAATTAGGAAACTCATGAAAAAAAGGAAAATTTCTTGCCGAATTTTGTCTAAGCGGCTGCATAGTTAAATTCTATGCGGTTGCATTGAAGGACTTTTGGCTGCCTTGGAATTCTCTGATGATTGACATGCGATAACCTCCTTTGCATTGAAGATGTGGTTGAAAGTAGAAAATTTTGGGGAGCGTGTACGCAATTGGTGGGCCTTTTATGATTTCAGGGGGTCCCCAAGTTTTGTGTCGGATCAGAAATTCAAGGCCTTAAAGGAGACTTAAAGAAATGGAATGAAGAGGTGGTGGGAGATGTAAATTGTCGTAAAAATCAGTGTTTTTCAGAAATTAAAGAGTTGGATAGATAGGAGGAGAGGGAGAGACGTGATGTGGTAAGGGGAGAGGTGGAGAAATTGTTGGAGATGGAGGAGAATTGCTTGGCGCTAAAAAGCTAGGGTCACATGGTTGAAAAAGGGTCATAAATGCATAAAGTTCTTTCATAGGGTCGCTAATTCCAATCGGCGCAATAATTTGATCACACTGTTGAAGGTACATGGGGTTACTTATGAGGACCCACAGGATATTAGGATTCAACTGGTGGGATTCTATCAGAATCTCTACTGGGATCAATCTAAGTGGAGGCCACAGTTGGAGGGTTGAATTTTTTTCACTATTACCGAGGAGGATGCCAATTGGATAGAAAGACCATTTGAGGAGGACGAAATTAGGGAGGTGGTGTTTAGTATGAATGATGACAAGGCCCCTGAATCGGATGATTTCTCGTTCTCATTCTACAAAGCTTGTTGGGAGGTGGTGCGATCGGATATCATGGATGTGTTCACTTATTTCTTCGAGTGTGACAGGTTCCTGAGAAGTGCTAATGCCACATTTATTGTGCTAATCCCCAAGAAATCGGGAGTGCTCTGATATCAAGGATTTTCGTCCTATAAGCTTAGTCAGCGGGATGTACAAGATCATTACTAAAGTTCTGGCAAATAGATTAAATGAGGTGTTGGAAAAAGTGGTGTCTAAGTTTCAGAATACTTTTGTAAAAGGGCGTCAGATTATGGATTCTGTTCTTATAGCGAACGAATGTATTGACTCTAGAATACATCTGGGTTTCCAGGAATGTTATGTAAGCTTGATATCCAGAAGGCGTATGATCATGTGAATTGGGGGTTTCTTATGTATATGCTCAGGCGTTGTGGCTTTGGAGATAAGTGGTGTAAGTGGATTTAGTTTTGTATCTTGACGGTGTCGTTTTCAGTCTTGGTCAACGGCACACCCGAGGGTTATTTTCGGAGTAGCAGAGGTTTGAGGCAAGGGGATCATTGACTCTATTACTGTTTGTTATTGTAATGGAGGCATTCAGTACGATAGTTGAGAAAGCAGCGAGGTAGGGTCTGTCAAGAGGCTTTATGGTTGGTCATCTACAGGTTTGCTATTTGCAGATAAAACGTTGTTTTTCTGTGATGTAGATGATGAACAAATTAAAAACCTGCATCGGTTGCTTCTCTGCATCGAAGCAGTATCTGGATTGAAGATAAATTTGGAAAAATATGAGGCTATTCCAGTGGGAAAGGTCGCTAACGTGGATGAGCTGGCTGCTATATTGGATTGTAGGGTTGCGTAGGTGCCTATCTCATACCTTGGGCTTCCTTTAAGCACACGATTTAAAAGTACACATTTGGAATGGTATCATAGAAAGGGTGGAGAAGAGATTAGTGGGGTGACAACGTATGTACCTTTCTAAAGAAGGTCATCTTACTCTCATTAAATTCACTCTCTCTAATCTCTCTACTTATTTTTTGTCATTGTTTCCCATTCTTGTTACAGTGACAAAAAAAATTAGAGAGGATTCGAAGTGAATTTCTTTGGGCAGGGTTGGGAGAGGAGAGAAAATTTCATTTGGTCAAATGGGGCGACGTTTGCTCCCCTATTACGGAGGGGGGTCTTGGATTAAGGAGTCCTTGTATTGTTCAATAAGGCCTTGTTAGGCAAGTGGTTGTGAAGATTTGGAGTGGAGAGAAATCATAGGGGTGAAGTATGATGTTATGGAGGAGGGTTGGTGCTCAGTTGAGGGTCGTGGCATGTATAGGATAAGCTTGTGGAGATATATCAGAAAAGGATGGAACGATTATCAAAATATATTGACTTTTATGGTAGGGAATGGTGACAATGTCAGATTTTGGGACGATTGTTGGCATGGAGATCAACCACTAAAGATGAGGTTTCATTCTCTGCATCGCATTGCTCTGGAACCCTCTGCTCTGGTGAATGATGTATTAACTATACAGAATGGAAGTCCTAACTGGAACATCATCTTCGGGAGGGGCTTACAGGATTGAGAATTGGATGATTATGCGCTGTTTTTGACCTCTTTGCATGAGGTGCACATCCGAGTAGGAGAGGACGATTGTAGCAAAGTGGAGGGCCACAGCAAATGATATTTTCTCTGTTCGCACATATTTTAGATCTATATTGGAATTTGTGGAGAATTCATTCCCTTGGAAGAGGGTATGACAATGCAAATTGCCTCTACGGGTGGTATTTTTACTGTAGACAATTGTTAGGGGGTAGGTGTTAACGGTGGATAATCTTCGAAGAAAAAGTTGTTATGTTACAGAGTGGTCTTATATGTGTAAGAGGGATGGGGAACGATTGACCACCTGTTTCTTAAATTGCGATGGCTTGCGTTGGCTGTGGAACGATATTCTGGCTACTCAACAGATGAATTGTGTGTTACCAAGGCATATAGAGGACGCGGTGCAAGCATAGAGGAGAAAACTTAGAGACAAGAATAATAAACTTATCTGGGATCTCATTCCAGGGTGCATTATATGGTGTTTGTGGAGATAAAGAAATCGCTATTTTGAAGATCAAGCACGGTCGACAGAGCAGTTTAGGAAATTATTTTATCTGACATTGTATAATTGATTTAATGCGGTGATGACTAACCTTATAGAGGGTATGCCAAATTTTATTGTGTTTTTATCCTGTTTAAATTGATTATGCACACCTTGTGTATTATCATTTGATTAATAAAATGAGAGATTACCTATAAAAAAAGAAGACATGCGGTCGCATTTCATGTGACACTATGCGACCACATAGTGTCCTTTCGACCTCCCATCTTCGTCCGCTTGAAACAAGTTGTTCCAACCCGTTTCGATCGTCGACCCCAACACGGAACTTGTTCTTTGACATGTTATCTTCAACCTCATAGATCTCATTTCTTGAACATGCATTTGTATGAATTTGTGACGTAATTGACCCGAAATAGCCCTGAACGAGCCCTTTGTCTCGTCTCTACGAACATTGCACTCTCGATCGATCTGGGTCTTTCCCGGATCACATTAGACCCTCCCTCTTCAAAAGGATTCGTCCTCAAATCCGCATCTAGTTCTAATACCTTTCACCTTTCCTACCTTTTACCTTGAGCTGCGAGTGATTCAACCTAAATCCTTGTTGTGCGCTTCTCTTTTAGTGTTCATCAAGTCCTCCATTCGCATCGACTCAAGTGGATATTCGAAGAATGTTATCCCATGAATCAAATCTTCATGGCATAATTCTTTGAATTCCTGCATTAAAGAAATATCCAAACTGGGAAGGGATTTGTTAGTCCTCACTAACT
Source organism: Osmanthus fragrans (assembly GCA_019395295.1). NCBI lineage: Eukaryota > Viridiplantae > Streptophyta > Magnoliopsida > Lamiales > Oleaceae > Osmanthus > Osmanthus fragrans. The sequence continues at coordinate 18,174,767 of CM033351.1, forward strand.
CACTCTCACTCTCACTCTCTCACTTCCTTGCATAGAAGCTCACTTTAAAGTATTCTCTCCTCTCATATACCTCTCTTTCTTCTCTCATGTGGCTCAACTCGATTTTTTTCTTTTAACCACCTCACTATTTTTTCTTATACTCGCCAACTCATTGTTTTCTTTCTTTCTCCCTAAATCCTTTAATTTGAGTTGGTCTTCATAGACCTGTTGTGGTGTCAAAGGTACAAGTGCAATAGCCCTTCCGTCCTTTACAAGACTGTACCTATTCCTAAACCATGTTTCACCTTCTGGTCATACTGCCACGGCAAACCCAACAATAAATGTCCCATATGCATTGTCACTACAACACATATTACTTTATCATTATACCTCTCAATCGAAAAATTCACCAAGACCCTCCTATTAACCTTAACCTTCCCTTGATCATCTAATCATTGCAATTTATAAGGTTTAAGGTGTCTTGTCATATCCAATCATAATTTTTTAACAAGTGTGGTACTAGCCATGATAGTGCAACTATGCCCATCGATAATGAAATTGCATACCTTGTCATCTACATGGCATCGTATATGGAAAACACCTACCTTGACTTACGTGTTGAGTGCACGCATAACCACAAGTTCTTCTCCCTCGATCGAATACTCCACCACTTCATCATCACTAGCACACTTTAACTCAGGCACCTCATTAGGCCTGGGCAAAAAAAAATCGAAAAAACTGATCAAACCAATCAAACCGAACTGATTCAGATTGGTTTGGGTCAGTTTGACATAGGTAATTGGTTTGGTTTGATTTTCTTTTAAAAAAAACCATAGTGGGTTGGTTCAGTTATGGTTTGAAGCCTCAAATCGTTGGTTAACCGAACCAACCTAACTCATTTACATGTTTACATTTTTTTTAAGAAAAATAAAAATCAAAAGATAAGTCATAATTTCATAACTATATCTTGATTCCCTCCAATCTATAATGTTGTCGACAAGTAATAACATTGAATTTTTTTTTTCACAAACTCATTATGTTATATTTAGTTTTTTTTCATACTCGGGCAGACAGACTACATAATATATAAAAAATTAAATTCTTAATATTTTCATTGATCTGTCTCTATTAATCTGATTTTTTTTGTTAAGCAATAATTCTTATAATATAAAATTATTTAGTTATTTTAGTTCTTGTAATTTAAAAGGGCACAAAAATTAGACAATTTTTTTTTAAAAAAAAAAAAAATTAATTTGAACTAAAAGTCCAAACGACTAACAAAACCGAACCAAACCAAACCGATTTGGTTCGGTTCGGTTTAAGAGTAAGAGTGTGTTGGTTTGGATTGAAATTTATCAAAATCGACTAATTTGGTTTTGGTTTCAGGTTGGAGTCGAAACCGATCCAAACCAAACCGCGCTCAGGCCTACCCCTCATCTCCATCACTGTCACTATTTCACCATTGGCACGCACAATCATGACCCTTTTGTTCGGACACTATCACACATTTTATGTAACGTGAAATTGCCGCAAGTGTACTGTGTCAAGTTTTTGTCGAATCCGCACAGATTGATACTTGATTTTTACCGAATACTATAATTGTTTAGGTTTCTATTTTATTTAGACGATCAAAATTGAATCAATGTTGTGATTTTAATCTAACTTAGATGGAATGAAAAATGAGAAACAAATTGGAGCAAACTTTAAAGAAGTTATCAAATTATGAAAGTCTAGGGAATGATTTCATTGCACCTTTAACAATGTTTCTCAACCTATCGTGTTAACTCAATCAAATTTTTCGTAATTTATAGGCAAGAGCCTTAAAGTTAATTCTCTTTAGAAGAACTAAATACACCACTAGAACTAGAACTAGGTACCAACTTTCATTTCGAATGAAAAAATCGTTCTTTAAAATATTTTAATTTATTTTTCAATCAAACATGCAATATATATTAAAAAAATGTCAATATTCAATTTACAATTAAAGTTAATTAAACAAGCATTATTATATTAACAAATTTGAAATCATTTATGTGCTTATATCAATTTTATGTGCTTGTATGATTTCACTTTTTCGCGATTGATTTTTTGTGAAATAAAAGTGAAACATTCTATTAATTAAATAAATTTTATTGAAAGACTCTTTATGACACTAAGACAAATTTTTTTATAAATTCATTCACGGTTAATTGAAAAAATTCTCAAATAAATTGATTAGAGAAAAAAATCAAGAAGAGGGACAAACAATCGGTTAAAATGTTTCTATTTGCATTAAAACCGGTAAAATGAATATATATTATTTTATTTCATTAAGTGTCACAAATCAATACTTGCCATAATGGTAAAGTTATCAATATCATTTAACTAAAGTCACAGGTTCAAATTCATTTTGTACTTATTTTTGGTAAAAATAGTTTACAAAAAATATATAACATATTGTCGTTGCAAGGTTTCAAACCCAAAACCTCTAGTTTAATAAAGGCAGCACCAACCAACTAAGCTATCAAGGATGAATGTAAAAAAATAAATTATTGAATATATAATATAAGTATTTTATCTATTCTCAAAAAAAAAAAAAAAAAAAAATCTTCCAAGCAGATCCACGCTCTAGCTTGCTAGTACCTAAATCTGCCCCTGCTCCGACTGGCACCACACCAGCGATGACACTCTCGAATTAGGGTCCCCGTGTATTTTTACGCCTCAAAATCCAAAATTGAAATTTATTTCAAGAAAAAGAAGGAAAATAAACTTTGAAAAACTAAAAGAAACAAAGAAGAAGAAGAAGAAGAAGTGCAGCATACAAGCCGACAATGTCAGTCGAAAGACCAGGGTAGACGAGCCAAATTTCAAGTGAGCCATCATCACAAGCGCGACGACTTGGGAGCTGTCGGGGCTAGTGGCTAGGGCTAAAACGGCGAAAGGCTTCCACTCCACTGAGCTGATTCGATGAACCTTAATCATTTCTATTTTGGTATTGAAGAAAATTTTCTGATTGCCGATATTGACGAGTGTGTACCAAAGTAACATTTTGATAGATTTTAAAATATTGATAAATTTTAATAAATTTCGTGAATTTGAATATATTTTCACAAATTTCACAAAAATCTTGTTAAATATGATAAAATTTCAAAAAAAAAAATAAAATTGACTACATGTATTTTTAAGATTGAAATTCGTTCAAATCTATTAAAATTCTTCTATTAATGAAATCTTTATAAATCCACTAATTTTTGAAGATATCTAAATTTTGAAGTACTTGATTAAATTTCATTTAAATCTTAATTGGGGATACCTAAATTTTAATAGATTTTATTAAAATCCATTAAAATCTCAATTGAGGATATCTAAATTTAGAAGAATTTTAAAAATTCCATCATAATCTCAATTGAGGATACCCCTCTGATTCTTCTTAGTGTGTGAACTATGAACAAGAGAAATGGGTCAGCCTCTCAAGGGTTTATTTAAGCGCGTGTTTTTGAATTGGGCCAGTGGGCAATGTTTCGGGTTGAGACTTTAGATTCAACAATGGATATGAGTAAGCCCAAGTTAACTTTTCAGCCTCTCAATTTAGGAAATTACGGGAATGGCACTCAAAAACGGGAGCCAACATATTTTAAATGTTAGTAAAGAAAATTCTATTGGTCCCTGACTTTTTAAAAAGTATCATTTTAGTCACCAAACTTCTTTTTAGAACATTTAAACTTTATATTATAACTAATGGTATATTCACTCAATACAAAGATCAACGAGATTCAGGATTTTGATATAGTTTACCAATTGCCAATTTATCTCTTGCCACATGAAGTTTCATCATTCAAAATATTGCCATATTCATTAAATTGACTAGCAAATATGAGATCAATGTTAAGTATAAATTATACACTTATTAGTGTTCAGTAAAATCCCTCAAGGGTACAAAATTGTTAACAAGTAAGAACGTAGTGAAAAAGAGTATCTTCCACGAGGAATAAAACTTTAAGTTGAATTGTATTAGTTCGTTATCAAATTCGAATGATAATATAACAAAAGAGATTTACGATTTTATGTCTAAATCATCTACTAATTAGTTAAGATTCTTTTTAACTAAATATGCCAATAATGTATTGGCATTCTGAATCCACATATTATTATCTTATTTTCAATTCTTGATCTATGTAATATGGTGTGATTTGGGTATTTTGACAATCAATAATCCAATTTATCTAACTAACTCTCCCGAGTTAAGTTTAAACATATTCTAAGTATGACTCAGTTGTATTCATATTATGAATTCAATCATTCAGTTACACGATTATATAGGTTATTGTATACGTCATACATGTTATTCTGTTACTCGTATGTTAATCTTGTAAATTTCTAAACCTATTATGAATATTCCAAAACTATAACAAGTAACTAATTATTTAAATGGTGCGCAAGCATTTAAATATTGCAACAAAGTATACAAGTTCAATAAAAAAAACACAAACTAACTAAACCATAATAATATTCATCTTCATCCAAACACAAAGGAAAATTAGCCTAGCATGCTTTTAATGATAGAACAATAAGAATAATGGAAAACTATCACCCAAAAGACGTATGAATACAAGAAATATGTTGAAGCAATTTTGTAATCTTGATCTTTAATCTTGGGCCTTGAGTCTTCAAGTTCTTAATGTAATTTGCCTTAAAAAACGTTATTAGATTATTTTGATATTCTTTCCAAAATATGGTGAATTGACTTCTGGTTCTTGAAAAATTTTATGATACAAATTGAATTAAGAGGTTAGAGAGAGGTGTCTCCAAAGTTTAACCGTTGTTCTGAACTTAAAAAGGTCGAAATTAGGTTGTGACCCTTTGAAAATTCGTAAGTGTATGGAATCGTGGTCAAAGTAATATAATGATGAATAGAGTGTTGAACCTACTAGAACTGTGTTTGATCGAGTTAAAATTAATTGTAACTTTAATCGAATAACAAACAAACTGTTGTGATTTTTCTATATTAATATCTAAATTATTAATTAAACTAGTGAAAGCAAGTAAATGTGTTTCTCAACTATGAGAGATGCACTGCTAAAATGTCAAATCTGCATTATTATTCTAGCACTTAGGCGCTGCGTCGGGGTTGTTTAGGGCTCGTTTTTATCCCGTTTTGAAGCCCATAAAATACTCTACACTAAACACCAACGGAAAGGGAAGTATAAAGACCATTTTCTCACACTTTTGGGGGGATTCACACATTGAGAGGCAAAGAATACAACTTGAGATTGAGAGAGCAAGATCAAAAGGGAGAAAAACACATAATCACCAAGATCAAAGAGCAAAAGCTAAGGGTTGATGAATTTTGAGGTTGAAGAAGATTCTTCGTGCAAGATTTAATTCTTTCCATGATCAAAATTTCAAAATCCAGTTATTAACTCTATACTTTTTTTTTTCCTTCCATTATTATGAGTAGCGAAATTTATTATTAGGGTGAACAATGTAACCTTTGAGACCCTTTATTTCTTTTATTCAAGACTCAAATTCTTTTATGTATGTGTTGATTTTAATTATGTTCTCAATGCTTTGAATTCTCCGGCCAATTATTCAATGATTTCGTGGAGAATAATTACGTAGAAATACAGATTATTTATTTAGACCACATATTAAAATCCGATAAATTAATATAACGTGTAGGGATACCTATATTAATTACTGCTTATATTAATTACTGCGGTCTTATATGAATTCTTAGAACCAATCTTTCGTTTAACTAAAGTTCATTCACGTAAAGATATGAAATTAATGTAGTTAAATAGGCTTAATGAGACCTCGAGAGGGGTAAATTGAATAAAAAATGCTTCAAGTACATTCTCAATGACATGAAGTTTGACACTCCTCTCACATACACATAGTGGGGTCCATGATTAAAATAATCATGGGCCCTACACTTGTGAGAGGAGTGTCAACCTCAATGTCATTGAAAAATGTACACAAAACATTTTTCAAATTGAATATAATAGGAAAATTCGATCGTACGTTACCTTAGATTTTATGAATCTTAATTTAAGGCTTAAAGGTGATCAATAGGTGAAATTATTCTGCCCTAATATCCGTTCATTACTTCATTATTTAATTTCTAAACCAATCTTTGTGTCCATCCACATCTTTCCAAATAGTTATATTAAAAATCACAACATCTACTTCTTTATTTGTTTTCGATCAAATTGACGTTAGGAATAATTTAACTAATTGTTAAATAGTAGTTCTCGTGGGAACGATATCCGGACTTTTAGGTCCACTTTATTATTTGTTACGATCCGTACACTTATGAGATATAAACTCAACAATAGTAGAAGACATCTAAATTTTATAAATGGGCTTTGACTTTTAATTCATGAGCCCAATTTGAAGTTAAAAAGTTTGAGATTAAAATTTCAAAAACAGGAAAAATTGATTCCGGTTCACCGGTTAAATCTTCCTGTTCAATGAGTTTTTAGCGGTTTTGTTATATCCAGTTAATAACGTATGATCGGCCCAGCTTTGAGTCCGATTCTCGATTTTACTGGTTGAACTGGCTGGGCCGAGCCAGTTTTAATAACATTGGTTTCTAGAGATAAACAACAAGAATAATGGAAATTCATCATTCAAAAGGTGTATGGATATAAAAAATATGTGGAAGTAATTTCTTGTTCTTGATCTTGAACCCCAAGCGTGATTCTTCAAGTTACCGATGTAAGTTGCCTTGGCTTCCTTGCTCGATTTGATCCTCTCCAAATATGGTGAATTGATCTCTAATTCTTGAAATATTTTATGATATGATATGAATTGAAAGGTTTGAGAGAGGTGTCTCTCATGTTTAGCCCTTTTTCCATACTTAAAGAGGCTGAAATTAGGTCAAAAAAGGCGTTAAAAGTCCTTTCCATGAAGAATTCTATCTGAAGAAGGGAACTGCCTTGTTACCCGGAAAGTACCCATGTGATTGCATGGGGGTAATGAGCAATATTTCAAAAAACAACGGGTGTGATCACACTATGATGTTGGCTACGATTGCAGCCCCTATAGCTTTCTCTATGATGCACTTTGGTTTTCAAAGTTGCTCTGTTGTTCATCTTAAGTCATTTTCATTTGCAATTTCCATCCTTTGAAATCTAAACTCATCCAATTGATCCCATATTATCTTCAATCATTATTTCTTGGTCCGAATCAATTTTCACATATTTGGAATTCAGTCCATGAACTTTGAAGATTCTCCTTTTTCGCCAATTTTCATTTCTTTCTTCCAATTTTACTTCCAATCATAGAGTTTTAATATATACAAGAGATTAAGCTATAATAATAAAAAAAAAAAAAAAAAATACTCCCAAGTGTACAAAAAAAAAAAAAAAAAAAAAAAAAAACGAACGACGAAATTAGTGGACAACATGAAGCATCAAGATAAGATGCAGAGATTATACTCAACATATATTACAATAAGACCTCTTTATAATGATACTCAATGTAACCACCATGTAGTCATAAAAAAATTATGTCCCAACTTGGGCAAGTTATAATTTATTGAACTACGTATCGTAATAACTTTTCTAGATCTTGTCTTAAGGAGCTTACCTCCACATAGTAATAATTATCTCTATATTGCATAATTTTAGACTTTAAAAAAAAAAAAAACCATTAAAGAGAATGCAAAATTTTAGACCTTTAAGATGACTTCACATCATAGATATGTGTACTAATATTTTGAAACTGTGTCTATCTTTTTTATCAACATATAATGGTTCGATATACTCCGTTTAATTAATAATGTAGTACTTAATTTACCTCTGTAACACTTGCACTAAGGATAATTAAGTCAAAATAATAAAGTATGTAACTAGACATCTATTAAGTTGTAACATCCTCATAGTAATAAAATCAGTTTGGTCCTAACATTATGATTATAGAGAGATTTTACTGTATATCATTGAAAATTGCACCGAGTTAAAAGTTTAATGCATTTAAAGGATTGCAAATTGGAGGTTCATATAAAAAGTTATGAACGTTTTACTCCAAGTTGTCAGGTTATTTGAACAACGTTGCGAGCGTGGTCATATATGCCAAAATCATCGCGCGGGAGAAGGGGAATTACACATTGCATTGTATTGCGGGTGAATCCTAACTTATGTAGTGAGTTATTAGAATACGAGTTGTATTCAACTCATGTGACGTTATGGACATTTTGGGCATGTTTTGTATGCATTTTTAGACATTAATCCCGTACCTACAAATACTTAACGTCTTGGACAATAAAAGGGGTTGAAAAAAAATACATCAAAACACAAACTGCAAGCACAAATTCTCTCAACTTGGTTTTGAAGACAAAAAGGAAGAAGGGCTTTAAAATTCAAAGTGGCAATTGATATTTCAACCTTAATTCTAGGCTCTCTCCTTCATTCTCAATTCGGGTGATGTCATTTTCATCTTTCGTGTGTTTGAGTTTGATGAACATGATACACTAAATTAAATAGTTAGGACGAGTAATGTAACGTAGTTTTATTTGTTTAATTTCTACTATCCAATTTTGACATCAAATTATATTTTGCATGCTTTTGTTCTTCGATATTGAAAGGATGATATGAAGCTACGCATTATACAAGGCGTTGAATTTCGTGAACACACATAAATTGAAGACGGTTTATAAGGATCCATAATATGGTAACTTGTGGAAATTTGTGGATCCACTTGTCCATATTGAAAGAGGATGAATTTCCCCAATCTGAGATAAAACTTAAAAAGGATAGTCATGAAAAGGAAACAAAATCATTCACCACCATGTATATCTCAAGTAAGATTTTTGACATCCAACTTTTAGACGTAAAACAATTTGAAAAAATAATAATAATTATATTTTACACACTTATCTAGAATTTTAAATTCATATATTATTAATTATTTAGTTAACAACTGTAGATTCGGGATCCCAGTGCCTTTTGTGATTTGATTAAACTCTAAGATTTCCTTAATTTTTGTATCACTTATTTTAGTTGATAATTATAATAATCCAAAATAAAACTCATCATCATTAATTTTGTGTTCCAAATTAGAGCTAGTTTTAATAAAAGTTGACAAGTGGATAATGAGTTCTCGTGGGTTTGACGCTCTACTTATCCTTTATTTTTTGTATACGATACCATCCACTTGCAGGATTGAATTTTTGGTGTCGTTTCTGGGATTGTTCTATTTACTTTTTTCTTTAGATAATTTTAAACTAATAATTTTAATTTTTCTTTTTAGCTGATTTACTTAATTTTCTTTGTTTCAATTTGCTGCTGAGGAATAACAAGAAGCAACGGAACTACGACAATATGAGATGGAAGATCATGAAATTGATAAGGACGACTTACCTTTGGGGACTTCATGACTCCTATTGTTGAAAATTAATCGAGTATCATATCTCCTCCTTATGAGAATTCAAACTTTCATATGCGACTAGGTTCATCAACGTGTTCCTAGACAACATATCGTTCTTCGAAAAAGTGGATGAGAATCCACATTATCACCTCACCCATTTACAGGAGATTTGTGTTAACTTCATATACCAAGAGATGAACGAAGAAGCAATCAAAATGAAGCTTTCTTCACGCTTTAAGGGACAAAGCTAGTTCAAAAAATCACCATGAAGTTCTTTCCTTTAGCAAAGATTGTCAAGCATAAACACGACATCTCTATGTTCTAGCGTATTGAGTGAGGGAGTTTTATGATTTTGGTGTATTATCGTAGGAGAAGCTATAATGATACATCTAACCTGAATGGTATGTAATGTCGATTCTGTGATTTTCTGAGCCTGAGGCGAATTTCATAAATTAGGCCCCAAAATTGTAGTATGCATACAAAATCTAAAAGTTTATTATGAAGTCAATAGTTAACTTGTTAATTTAAAACTTAAAAATAAAACAACAAATAAAATGTATTATACAAAAAGACTTATATTATAATCAAATAACAAAATCGACAATGTTCCAAATGATCAATTAATACTATTCATCTTGCGATTTTAGAGGCAAAAACATTAATCAATTTTGAATAATCTACATGTTCAACCATTTCTTTCTCAATTGATAACATAGTTACTTTATTCAATTTTTTCTTGTGATATAGTTGATCATAGATAAGGTACTGTTAACAAAACTTTGTAAGCGTTTGGGATGACTTACAATAATTTATCACTTCAATTGCTCTTGTTACTTCACTTGATTTATAACACCTCAAGACTTGTAAATCAGAACATAAATCATTTTCATTAATATCCGAACGTCCATTATGCTCCAGATACTTCTCAAAATACATAAAAAGCTTCTACAAATTGAAAATAGTTGCACGCCTTAACCTTTTCAATTTTAACAAAAATTCAAATATCTCTTCATATCATTTAAATTGTTCAAATTGAATTGATTAATTATAAAAATGAAGTATTCAACTCTCAAAGATTCTTCATTTGATTGATTTACCTAATCACTACTACTTTTGTCAAATCGCTTCCTTTTTCAAATTATGCGTTTTTTTTTCTCGGAATACAATTTCAATCCCCATTTGACTTGCCCTTTTTGTTAGTTTATTCAAGCTAATAGCAAATTCAATTTCTCTATAATCGTCGAGAAGTGAAACAATTAATTGTAAGAGGTCGATAACGCGATCAATATTCATGTTTTCAATTTCCAGAAATTTACTCATAATATTGACCGAATGCAATAACATGTACTAGATTACCATGTCAAACAATAACTCAAAATTTTGAAGTTCATATTTCGCTAATGACTCTTCTTCACTCTTTGTTTTAAAATTTTTGTTAATTTCTATCAAGTCAAGTAAAACGTGTTTTATTTTAAATAAATAAATCGAATATTACCATGCGATGAACAAGTTGAGTATAATTAAGAAATCACTGTAACATGAGTTTGAGAAATCCTAAACCACCTGTCTCCTTCTATTGCATTTGAAATTAGCCAAATTTAGAAATGAAATTCCCACTATGAAAAAACATAATTGGGCCTTACTTTATGAATGTAATGAAATTGGCCTAATTTATCAAATTTTTAATATAAAAAAAGAAAAAGAAAAAGAATGAATGAAATAGACTAAAATCTGAGGCCGCCTCTAATGTTAGTGTTGGGTTTTGATACCCAATAATCCCGGGCGATGATGTAAACTCGATTTTATACTCAGTCGGCTTTAGCCAAATGACTGATCGGTACATCGATACTAAGAGAAGAACGATCCAACTCCAGTCTTGCTCAGGCCATTTGAAGCAGCCTAACTTATTAGAGTTGCTCATGGCTCGACCCGTGTATTTGGATGGCTATAATGGGTTACACACTTGAGCAACCCATGTGTGTGAAGGTTTGGACCATTGCTTAGTTGTTTGGACCTTCTTTAAGTGTAACCTAACTTACCATATATAAGTGCCCTTTTTCTATTAGAGTTGAACCCGTGTGCCTCCTTCTCTTTCACGCCATTCATGCCTCTCCTCTCTCTGTGAGAAAACTCTCGAGCGGCCTTCCCTTCTTCTCCCTTTGTGGTTGATATCTTTGTGATTCTTGGTTCCGTGTGTTGTCTCTAAGTGGGTGAAACATAAGCAACCATACTTGGGGGTGCTATTGGTTGGAGTTATAGGTTGTGACTTTCTTGGTGTCGATTGGAGCAAACTGAGCCTGGAATCCATGTTGGAAAGGAGATTAATTCTCATAATTGGTATCAGAGCGAGGTAGGTGGTGGATTTCTGGCCAAATTCTGACCAGAAACGCAGCAGAAACCAGAAATCGAATCTGCTCAGATTTTTGTGCTAAAATCAGACCTGCAAATGCGATTTCCCGCTAAACCAGAAAGAATTTGGTGAAATGGACACCGGGGTTAGGTCGTGCAGGTGGAGGAGCTCCTGTGTGAGCAGTGCGTCTGAGCTCCGGCGACCGGCGAGGGCGCATGGGCAGATCGACGGAGGCACGTGAGGCTCATGCCAGCCGATTCCAGCGGAGGTTCCTTCTAACAGAATCTTTATTTTGTTATTGCTAACACTCCTGTGTTGTTAGTTTTCGATTTCAGGTACTGTAGAAAAATTTGGATGATTTTGCCCTTGGTGGAGCGTCGGTCGGAACTTCTGAATATCTACTGAATTACTTTAGGCCAAGATTGCGGCCCTAAAGTAGTAAATTCGCATCTCTCGTAATTTACGGACTCAGATAGGTCCGCTCTGGTAAATGGGCTTATCCCGTTAAATTTTATCATTAGCGCGTCATTGTGTGGGGTGACAATAAGATTGTGGTTACCGTGAAGGTATAACATTGCTTATACTAGAAATTTAGGATTATTTACTCTATTTGAAGTGTTGAATTTAACTGCAAGTTAATTATTGATTTTGTGGTCTAATTGTCATTTAGTCACTGTGTGAGACTTTGATGCGTGAAAGTTTGAATTCTTTGTTATCATATTTTCATGTTGCAATGATTATCCTGTTAGAATACCTGAACTTGACCCGTTCGAACATTCCCTTAATCTAAGATCGTGAATCTTACGAAACCCTAGGAGTCTAGAATGGTGTATATTGCGGCCTTAGGATTACTTTGTGTGACCCATTTGTCCACTCGTGGTTGTTCTATTTTTTAAAAATCTCTTCAAAATTTGAAGTTGAAATTTTTAATGGGAAAGGGGATTTTTCAATTTGGCAACAAAAGATGATGGGAATTTTGGTTCAACAAAAGGTTTCGAAAGCCATAGATGGAAAATTTCCTGAAAATTTGACTGAAACACAAAATGAAGAATATGATGAACTTGCTTACACTTTAATTATTTTACACTTATCTGACGTTGTTTTGAGGAATGTTGGAAAATTCGACTCTACGAAAGAACTTTGGGAAAAGTTGGAGAGTTTATATTTGTTTAAGTCTACTCCAAATAAGTTGTACTTGCTTGAAAAGTTTTTCAGTTTTAAAATGGATCACTAAAAGGATCTTGATGACATTTGGATGTCTTTAACAAACTTGTGCAAGATATTGTTAATAGTGATGAAAATGTGTCTGAAACCTATAAAGCTATAATCCTGCTCAATTCTATGCCTGAATCATAGAGAGAGGTTAAGAATGCTATTAAGTACGGTAGGGGACACCTTAACACCCGAGATTGTTATAGACTCACTTAGGAGTAAGGACATGGAGATCAAAGCTGAAAAAGAAGATAATAGGAATTGTGAGTTACATGTGATGAGGAGTAGAATGAAATTTAAGCAAATGAATTTGGGTAGAGCTCAAGACAATAGTGATTCTAGTAGTGACTCGAGTAATGAGGGTGGTAAGAAGAAGGGCAAAGGATGGGACAAGTCTAGTGTTAGACGGTGTTACAGCTGTGGTAAGTCTGGACACTTTACTGAGAATTGTCCTAAGAAGAAGGATAAGTAGAGGGGTAGGATGAGAGATCAGGCGAATGTGGCTATGGGGTCGAGTGATGACCCTAGTGAGGTTTATTGAGTGTAAACCTAGTTACTGCATTGCATCTGTTGTAATCCATTTTGCATGTGTGTGAGTGGTTGATTCTGTTGCATGTTGTATGTTACGCTTTCAATGTGTTTGATGTGTGTAATTGCATGAATCAATGTGACTCGTATACTTGGTGTATGTGTTTGCATGCATAGTAGGGTTAAGATGAATTAGCAGTGTGTGTGTGTATGTGTGTGTTTTGGATGTCTATTGGTGAGGTGGAGTATAGATACCTAGGGGTACATTGTGGTTTGTACCGGGGGATGTGTAATGTGACATTTGGATCACGAGTGGAGATGTGATCAAATGTTTAGAATCCTTTATCAGAAAGAGACTCTGATCAGGTGGAGTGTGAGGGAGGACACTTTTATTATTTCTGTTAGGTGGAGCCCCATTATCCACGTAGTTTGGGAGAAGTGATGTGGTGTGATAAGTGCGGGTTTTGCACTTATTTAGACCTTTAAATTTCGATAGTTGTTAGTTTTCATATGTTAGTTTTAACTTATTTTGTTACTTTTGTTCTTTAGGTGAAAACCTGAGTTGATTGAAAATCAGGAGGGATTTTGAGCATGAATTGAGCCAAAAGAATTAAAGACGAAATATTCCAAGATTTGGCGATCTAAACCATGAAGAAATGGTGATTGAATTGGGGCTTGAAAGTGGTGAAAAATGGTGTGTAAATCAATGTTTCAGCAAGTCATGCGCCATGGCGTCGAAGATGGGCGCCACGGCACTCAAAAACATAAAACAGGGAAAGGTTTCAGATTGACCCACGCCACGGCACCTAAAATAGGCGCCATGGCGCCCATAAAACAGAAAATTTCAGAACGCCGAGCGCCACGGCGCAGGATCTGGGCGCCATGGCGCCCAAATTCCCGGGTAGCGCGAAAACACGATTTTTGACCCGTTTTCAACCCAAATCACCTCCTACCTTCAACCTACTATAAATACTACATCTTGGGACCATTTCTAGGTCAAGCAAAGTGAGGAGGAGCCGACCAAAAACATGGAGAAAATCTGGTGTTCTCTCCTTCATCTACAATGGTGAAAATGGGGAAGAAGAAGAGGAGACTCCATTGATAGAGAAGACTTCATCCATCTACCTCTTTCAATAAGCTTTTCCTTTCCTTTAATCTCGTTTTCATCTTTGTTTTGTAATTATTTTGTTGGGTTTATGTAAATGCTCTATGGATAGATAAACCTATTGTGATTGGGGGTTATTTTGGAACCCTAGAATGAATTTCTATTGATTTGTGCTTTAATGTGTTTTTGAGATTAATGTGTTTAATCCTTTGTGCTTAATGTGTTCATTGTTATTCTTGATTATTTAGCGGGCTAACTAGATGATTGAGTTGATACAATATTCGCTATTTTGGGATTTGTAGTCCGTAATTGCTGTTTATTCCAAAACCTAGTGGCAAATGCATTTCAATTGACGGTAGTACGTAATCGCTATTCATTTGAATGTATTTTTGGATTAATACCTAAGTGAGTAAACCGAGCTCGCGAGTTTGCGCTTAGTTCAATTTGACTTAGCGGCGAAGAAATATCCCTTGATCACACTCTCCCCATTTGATCATTTTCTTTACTTTGTAATTCTTGTCTTTCTTTATTTTGCATTTATCGCTTCCTTAGTTTAGTTAACAACCAACCCCCCCATTTACTTATTTGTGCATTTTTACTTTCTTATTGCAATTGGCGTAATTGAAAACAATCCTCTGCGGGAATGACCCTTATTTACCACATTACTACTTGAACGACAAATTTCATAAAAGTAAGGAATAATATTTTTGACGCCCCTTTGGTGGAGATCAAATTTTGGCGCCGTGTCGCCGGGGATTGTTCTTTCAATTTTGTTAATTGTAATATTTTCTTTTTATTTATGTTCTCTTTGTTTTTTTTTATATTCTTTGTGACTTTGGTTGTGATTGGGCAAAACGAACACATTACACCATAACCTAGGAGCAAGAGAAGAGGTTGGTTATAGAAGTTTGTGAGATGAAATCAACTTCTCAACTTGATCGTCAATTGACCGACCTTGCATCTCTTGTACAACAAGTGGCTCATGGGAATAACCAACAAAGCGCCTTTGAACGAGTGGATGTCATTGGAGGCTATCAAATGCAACCGAGACAAGGGTATGATCCATATGCCAACATGTATAATTATGAATTTAGTGATCACACTAGTCTCGATTATGAAGAAAATTATTTCACATCTCCACAAGCACAATATCATCCACATGGTTTCTATCAACAAGATCAACCTCAAGCTTCTAGTATGTCTCTTGAGGATATGGTTAAATCTTTGGCATCAAACACGGTGCAATTGCAAGAACACACGATGCAAATCCAACAAGAGACTATGCAATTTCAACAAGACCAAGGGCAATACTTCCAACCTAGTCAACAAACTCAAACTTCAAGTGCTAGTATGTCTTTAGAGGAAATGGTTGAGTCCTTGGCTTCGAGCAATCAACAAGCTCCAACTCAAAGCTCGGATATGTCCCTTGAAGAAATGGTAAAGTCTTTGGCCTCAAACAATATGAAAATCCAACAAGAGACTATGCAATTTCAACAAGAGATCTTTCAACAAGAGACAATGACTTCAATCAAGAATTTAGAAGCACAAGTGAGTGAATTGGCTAGCATGGCGGAGAAAATTGAGGCCCAAAGATCAGAAAAAACTTCTTTCTCAAGAATTTGAACCGAGCAAAAATGTTAGTGTTGAGACACTAAGAAGTGAGGAGAGTTTAGATGAGGTACCACCAATTTGAGATGGAAGATCATGTTGAAGAACCAACACAAGAAGAGAACTTAGCTTGTGAGAGCATTGTGGAAACCATGACATCACTTGAACCATTACCGTGTAATTCACCAAGGGATAATCTCTCATGTTTTTACAACTCCAATTTCTAATGAGAAATTTTTTACCTTTGGTGATGCAGGCTCCTATGTTTCAATTCATACTATTCCCCGAGCATTTGAAGTATAAAGAGTTGCAAGAAGGGAAAACACTACCAGAGTTAGTTGCGAGGAATCTCACAACACTTCACAACCAACTCAGGGGAGTACTTGAACCCCTTGCCCTTACACTTTCATGTTTTATTCTTAAGGGCTTTGTACAGTTTAAATTTTTGTGTGATGATTTATGCTTGTTTGGTTGGATAGCCTTGCCGGCTTTGATTTTAGTTATTACATTGCTTTAGTTTATGGAATGTGGACATGAATGCTATATGTTGTTTATTTTCATCCACTTATTCCATGTGTTGACTATTTATGGAGCACTTGCGTCATGAAATTCATCGCACGCACTTGTTGGTGGCACTTGAGGTTGTTATGAACTTAAATGACCACATTGTTGATGATAATAATTCTTTTGTCACTCTACTTATGAAAGGATAAGTTTGGGGGTGGTTGAGCCGGTGAAGGAAATTGTTTAGAAGTGTATTATTTCCTTGTTCAAAAGATTGATTTTATAGAGTGCTCTTGAACTTCAAATGAAAGTTAGATATTGTTTCTATCCCAATCAAAAAGAAAAAAAAATTCTGTAGGAAAAAGTTGCCCACCTTAAGGAGTGTGAGTCAGCGTTGAGTAATCTGGCCCTATGCATCTCCAATGTGTAGGAGACGATCTACCAATGAAGAAGGCTACCCTTAGGGACCGGAGCGTGAACTACCTACATTGGAAAAAGAAAAAAAAAGTGAAGCAAAAGAAAATGGATGCTATATCCTTTGTGCTATTGATTGAATGATTGGTGAATTGTGCGTTAATTGCCTAATGAATATTTGTAGTTTAAGCACTCAAGGTTTTATGGTAAATTAATACATGACTAAATGATCAAATTCTACCGGTTCGATCCAACCAAACTTGAGAAGGAAAGATTGAGTGATTTGAGAGCAACCCTATGTTTTCGACACCTTGGGGCTAGAGTGAAAATATCAAGTTTGGGGGAGTGCGCAACCCTCGAGCGAGAAAGGGAATTTTGACCATTTTGAGGGTTGGGAACACCACCAACTTGTGTAATGTGATGAATTGGAATGACAACACACATACACACACACGAGTCAAACATGGTGTAGGTTTAAAAAAAAAAAAAAAATTTGTAGCATTCTTGTGTGCATTTCATAAGTTACTAGCATATGTAAGAATTGAGGCAAATCGGCGAACTATCCAACCTTTATAGTTTTTGTTATTATATAGTATTTTTGTTTGATTTTTATATGTATGTTGCATGTTTATTTTTATAGCTTTGTTCGTTCGAGACTAACAAAGATTTAAGTTTGGGGGTGTGATAAGTGCGGGTTTTGCACTTATTTAGACCTTTAAATTTCGATAGTTGTTAGTTTTAACTTATTTTGTTACTTTTGTTCTTTAGGTGAAAACCTGAGTTGATTGAAAATCAGGAGGGATTTTGAGCATGAATTGAGCCAAAAGAATTAAAGACGAAATATTCCAAGATTTGGCGATCTAAACCATGAAGAAATGGTGATTGAATTGGGGCTTGAAAGTGGTGAAAAAAATGTGTAAATCAATGTTTCAGCAAGTCATGCGCCATGGCGTCGAAGATGGGCGCCACGGCGCTCAAAAACATAAAACAGGGAAAGGTTTCAGATTGACCCACGCCACGGCACCTAAAATAGGCGCCATGGCGCCCATAAAACAGAAAATTTCAGAACGCCGAGCGCCACGGCGCCCAAATTCCCGGGTAGCGCGAAAACACGATTTTTGACCCGTTTTTGACCCGTTTTCAACCCAAATCACCTCCTACCTTCAACCTACTATAAATACTACATCTTGGGACCATTTTTAGGGCATCAAAGGGAGGGGGAGCAGCCCCAAAATCGAGCCAAAATCTGGGGAGCTTCCATAGCCAAACCATGAAGAAAATGGGGAAGATAAAGAAGAAGCTCCAATGCCATTGATCTCAACCTTCCATATCTTCCTCCATAAGCTTTTCTCTTCTCTTTAATCTCATTTTCTATCATTGGGTTGTATATTTTTGTTAGCTATTATTGAATATCTTGTGGATAGCTAAACTTCTATTGTGATTGAGGGTTATTTTGGAACCCTAGTAATGAATTTTTATCGATTTGTGTTTTATTGTATTCTTGAGATTAATGTGGTTAATTCATTGTGCTTATAATGTTTATTGTCATTCTTGATTGTTTGGGAAGACAACTAAATGATTGGGTTGACACAATATATGCTATTTCGGGATTTATAGTCCGTAATTGCTTTTTATTCCAAAACCTAGTAGCAACTACACTTGGATGGATTATGAGGAATTTTCTATTAAATGTAGGTGGATTATCACTTAAGTTAGTAAACCGAGCTTGTGAGTTTGCGCTTAATTCAGTTCGTCTCTTTCGTCGTAATGCTTTTGTTGAATTAAATCTAGCGTGCTTATCCTAGGAGGTTTGATGAAAAGGGTTGGGTAACGATGCTTATCTTATTCAACTAATATGTAAGAAGAGATTGAGGTAATCGAGCTTGTGATTATTCTCGAATTGTTGTTAATCTTTTGAACGAAAATCTTTTGCGAACATCGATTAAAAATTCATTCTAGCGGCGAAGAAATATCCCTTGATCACACTCTCCCCATTTGATCATTTTCTTTACTTTGTAATTCTTGTCTTTCTTTATTTTGCATTTATCGCTTCCTTAGTTTAGTTAACAACCAACCCCCCCATTTACTTATTTGTGCATTTTTACTTTCTTATTGCAATTGGCGTAATTGAAAACAATCCTCTGCGGGAATGACCCTTACTTACCATTTACTACTTGAACGACATATTTTTAGAAAAGTAAGGATATTATTTTGACCCCCTTTTGGGCGTGTCATGGTGATAAATGATTATCCCGAAAACTTAGGATCTATTGTAACTTTCCAGTTAGACGTGAGTTGAGTGATTAGTCTAGTGAGCATGGTGGAGTGATAAGTGGAGATATGTGTTCTCGAGGTGGGAGTAACACGGAATGGGATAGGAAAAGTGTGGAGAGATCTTTTCCTGTGGTCATTTATACATTTGTTGCATATGTGTTGGCTTGTTGATTAACTTGGTGTTAATCTGTTGTTCTGTGTGAACGTGTTTGAAAAAGATCTATGTGTTATCCTATAGTATATCGACATCGCATGTTTATTTGTTCTTGACTGTTTACTGTAATTATCTGCTTCTACTTGGGTGTTCTTGACCTTAGCCCTGGTGAGTATACGGAACAGGTATGGTATGTGTTTCAGGACGAAAACACGAGGTAAGGTCTGTGAAACCAATTTTATTGGTTACCTTGATTGTGCAAATATAAACTGTGTGTTTTGTTTGCTTGCAGATTTATTGGGAATCAGGGTGGAGATTGTTGGGTTTTCATACCCAATAATCCCGGGCGATGATGTAAACTCGATTTTATACTCAGTCGACTTTAGCCAAATGACTAATCGGTACATCGATACTAAGAGAAGAACGACCTAACTCCAGTTTTGCTCGGGCCATTTAAAGCAGCCTAATTTATTAGAGCTGCTCATGGCCCGACCCGTGTATTTGGATGGCTATAATGGGTTACCTACTTGAGCAACCCATGTGTGTGAAGGTTTGGGCCATTGCTTAGTTGTTTGGGCCTCCTTTAAGTGTAACCTAACTTACCATATATACTTGGCCCTTTTTCTATTTGAGTTAAACCCGTGTGCCTCCTTCTCTTTCACGCCATTCACGCCTCTCCTCTCTTTGTGAGAAAACTCTCGAGCGGCCTTCCCTTCTTCTCCCTTTGTGGTTGATATCTTTGTGATTCTTGGTTCCTTGTATTGTCTCTAAGTGGGTGAAACATAAGCAACCATACTTGGGGGTGCTATTGGTTGGAGTTGTGGGTTGTGACTTTCTTGGTGTCGATTGGAGCAAACTGAGCCCGGAATCCACGTTGGAAAGGAGATTAATTCTCACAGTTAGGCCTAAGGCGTAGATCTCACTTGTTTCTATGCAGAACTGGCTCTTATTGTATGTCCGTAGAATTTACAGAATCCACTTCACGAGAAGAAAGCAGGATGCAATGAAGCAGTACCTCAGTTGGGAAATCAGTAGTTTAAATACCATGAGAAGAACGACACTACCATGTTGAGCTAAAATGCAACTCTGAAGAACCTTGATAATCAAATAGGGAAAATAGCAAAGATGCTAATCGAACGATCACAAGGTACCTTTCCAAGCAACACCAAAGTCAGCCTGAGGGAGCAAGTGAATGCAATTACCATAAAGACTGGGACCGGTTATTGAAAATTCATTTGAAGAGACCAAGTGCTGAAAATGAACCGGGTACCTCATAAGAAAAAGTAGATAAACCAAATGTGCATAAAGAACACATGCGGTTAAGAAGTCAAGCACTCCACAGATGAAGGAACCTAATGTAGTCAAAGCATATGTACTTCCCATTTCATTCTCTCAGAGGGTCAAGAAGATTCATGTGGACAATGAATTTGAGATTTTATTTTTTGAAATTTTCAAGAAATTGCATATCAATATTTTATTTGCTAAAACTTTAGCTCAAATATCTCTTTATCACAAATTTATGAAGAGAAAGTTTGAAGAATTCGAAATAATAGTTTTATAACTAGGGAAAACAGTGTAATTCTTTAAAATAAATTGCCTCTAAAGTTAAGATATACAGAGTTTCAAAATACATTGCTATGTTATAATATATGTGAACTTTAATTCTTATGTGATTTAGGTAAAAAGATCTAATGTCTCTGTCTGTCTCCCATAGACTTGGTTTGGGAAGGTGTAGCCAACAATAATTTCTGTCCAACTAGCTGACCAATCAATCAAATATCCCCAAGGTATGGTAAAACATATACTCATCAAGGACGATAAATTAAAATTTTCTTGACATTGATGAAGACCAGAACATATCAAGAAGACGACCTTTTCTTGCAATAATTAGAGCACTAATATAAGAGCTAATTTTGAGGGTGGAGGATAATAAAGAAATATTCAAATGTTTGTTCACAAGATAAATAAGAAAAAAGCTTCCGAGTTGATGAAGAGGTGAAAGTTGATGAAAAGTGGAGTGCAAACTCGATGTGAAGGATAAAAATAAGAAACCAAACCGACAGTCGAAATAAAAAAAAAGAGAGGATCCCTAACCGAAGGCTAAACAAGGTGAAATTGATGGAATCAAAATATCAAATTATAATATCGAAAAGATTTGGAAAATGAAGGAAACACCATGCAAAGTGAGGAATTGTAAGCAATGCAAGGCTTCCAGAGCTTCTCTCTACCCTTATTGAGGGTTTTCTCAATAAACTCATGCCAATGACTATAAACAAACTCATGTTGAGAAGAAACTGTTGGAGTTGTGACATTTTTGTTGTCACATAACTATTGTATTTTTGGTTTCTATTTAGTTACATGTTTTTGGTTTAATGTCTAACTATGAAATAATGTAAAGTTAGACAAGTTAGTGTATTATACAAGTTAGTGTGGTGTAGTACTTGTATGTGTAAGAGTAGTATGGTTGTTGATAGAATAGTTGGTAGGAATCTAGTAAAAATCTATCAAAGGTTGGCTATATATAGAACTGGTTATAACCATGGTGAATAGAAGATTTAGAATGAAATTATAGGATTCTTCATTTCTTCATAATCATAGAGTTAAATATGTTATTGTTTTGTTAAATCCGGTTACTTCATAACCGAGATGTGAAATCATTTTTGTTGCTTCACACATCCTCTTTCGATCCTTAAAAATCCAATACGGTATCAGAGCCCTATTGATCTTAGAAAAGGGACTATATGAAAGGAAGGAAGAAGAAGAACAGAGCTGTAAAAGGGCTGGAAAACAGAGTAAATTCGGTAAGCTCAAGATTCTTGAAAAATCCGGTAAGTCAGTAACAAATCCGATAAGTGACGGTAAAATCGATAGGCAAAGTGTAAATTCGATATGCATTGAATCAAGAAAATACGGTAAGCTTAAATACGGTAAGTTGAAATATGGTAAGTTGAAATTTGGTAAGACCAAATACGTTAAGTTCAGCTTAAGTAGTGTAAAATTCGGTATGCAGCAGCTTCATCAAATCAACAAGAAATCAAAAGAGAAGATGCAAGTGGAAAATTTCTTTGTATGTGGTTGATCCTAGGCTAAAAGAGTTGACAACTATGATATAGAGTTGCATCCAAGAGTGTTTGGATCAAATGAAAAATAAGAAACTTCAAGCTTGTAGTCACCAAAAGAACGGTTTGAAACATTAAGAGAATGTCTTGATGTTTCCAACAAAAATGTCAAGGAGGAGTGTTGGAGTTGTGAAATTTTTTTGTCACATAACTATTGTATTTTTGGTTTCTATTTAGTTATATGTTTTTGGTTTAATGTCTAACTATGAAATGATATAAAGTTAGACAAGTTAGTATATTATACAAGTTAGTATGATGTAGTACTTGTATGTGTAAGAGTAGTATGGTTGTTGATAGAATAGTTGGTAGGAATATATTGTAAAAGTCTATCAAAGGTTGACTATATATAGAGCCGGTTATAATCATGGTAAATAGAAGATTTAGAATGAAATTATAGGATTCTTCATTTCTTGTCCTATGTTTTTCTTCAAAATCACAGAGTTAAATATGTTATTATTTTGTTAAATCCGGTTACTTCATAACCGAGATGTGAAATCATTTTTGTTGCTTCACACATCCTCTTCGATCCTTAAAAATCCAACAGAAACCCAAAATTCTGTACTTTATTCTCTATTTTTCACTTTTTATCTTTAAGGATTTTTTTTTTTTTTTTTTTTTAACAATTTCTAGAATTTTTAGGATTTTTCGAGCATCTAGAGTCAAGGTCATCTTAACCCATTAACTAAGATTTTCTCAAGCGTCACATAGTTCTATGTGCGTAGAAGTTGTTGATGATAGAAATCGGATCAAAAAATCATTTCACCTAACCAGGACTTTTAACTTCAAATCTCGCAAGTTTTGATATTCAAATAGAAGCTAGAGATGAAATGTCTATTTGGGAGGGAGATATTGAATTGCATGCGTTTATCCTCAAATAAGCAAGTATTTATAGTTTCTGTTTTCCCTCCAAAATTTGGGTTAATTTGATCATTTTGGAAGAATGACAGATGCCAGCTCTTTATTGATTATCTTATAACTAATTTGATTAAGAGTCATGCTTTATTCATTTGCCTACGTACCTTTTATTGACAACCTGTAGCTGGCTTGGATAAGGAAAAAGTTCGTCAACTTTAGGCGAACCTTCTGTATATTCGTTTCTCTTACGTGTTGCTTTACGCTTTACCAATAGTTGGCCAAGTTCGCAAATTTTGTTTCAAAGTTCAACAAATAGTCCCCAAAGTGTGATTTTATTATTTATATTAAATTTAGGACTTTTAATTGAATTATGTTATGATTTGCGAACCTATTGAAGGCTTTTCACCTCGCCTTGCTCGTCCCGATTTGTTTGGAAAAATGCGAGAAATGTGTTGACGATCACTATCATTTTATGCATGCTAATAGGCCTTATCTGCATTTTTTCGGATTAATGGCCATAACTCTTTGTGCATGGAAATTACATGTGATTTGGTCCGTTTATCTCGTTATTTGGCCATCCGTTCATTTTCAACGATCATGATTGACATGATTTAGCAGGTTTTTTGGTTTAATAAATAGTCCTTGAAATTTGATTTTAATATTTATATTAAAATTAGGACTTGTTATTTCTTTTTACTGCATTGTGAACTTAGTATTGTTTGCATGTATTTTTTTTCGTTCGTAGTGGATGACATGGCCGTTTTGAAGGGGCATGTTATGATTGTTGTAGTTATTTGTGTAGACTACACGGTCTTTTTGCGTGTTTCTAGGTTAGTGACATGTCCATATTTAATTCACATGTTAGATACGTTTAATCGCATTCATTCTTTTTGAATTCTTAATCAGGTGTCTCTTAATATTCAATGATCGTGTTGCCTGTATAATTCAATTGGCTACGATTTATATAAGCACGCAATCTAACAATTCACCTTTTTTTGGAACCTATAAATACGTTATTTCTCTTTGTGGGTTTCTTTCTTATTTTTTCTGCCATCCACCGTTTTTAGCGACTTCATATTTTTCCTTTTTCATCATGTCTTCTCAAAGTGACTCCTAAACATTCCTCAGGACTCTGAAGTTGAAGTTTCTAGACTTAGAGATTTTCATCCCCTGACGTGCTTTCTTCTTCAGATGAATCACAGTGCCTTACGGCGTAGTCTCATCATATAGTGAATCCTTCATCGCTTGGGACTATCCCTTAACTTCTTGACCAGGATGGTAGTTCCCAATTTAGGGTTGATGATGCTCGCGAGACTTTGAATGTTAGTGATAGAGAGGCCTTTGAAGCCTAAACAATATTCTCTGATATTATTGAGAAGGAGTTGAGTGAAATTCAGGATCGCTTTAGTATCGTTGATACCATAGAATTGATTTGTCTTGGGAAGTTCCAAACCGCGGACTGTCGTTTCCAGGATTGTATAGCTTTCCATAACTTTTTAATGGAATATGGGGCTCAGACTTCCTTTTTCCCATTTCTTTCATATTGTCCTTTCTTTTTTTAATATCGTCCCCACCTAACTTATCCCGAATGAATGGGGTCATATGGTTGGATCGTTTTTGTAATGGAGTATTGTGGGTTTGAGGGGAGAACTTTTCTCGGATGTTTTTCTTTCCATTTACCATTTCGTGAAAACGGAGAATACAACTCAGCCTTAAAAAGAGTATTATTATCTTACTCATCGCTCTCCAAAACATGCCCGAAACTCATAACCACTCCCAATAAAATACGTAATTGGAATGAGAGATTTTTCTTTACTTGTGGTAATTGGGGGCTACATCCTAAAGACTCTCACCCATGCCCCGTCTTTACGACGAATGCAGTAAGCTTTTTTTTTTTTCTTTACTCATTTTTTGTTATCTTTTCTATTTATCTTATTTGATTGTGTGCGCACAGATAAACTAGCAGCTCTCCTTCAAGGTCAATCCCTAAGAGAACTTCGAGCCTTGGTAGCACCTATTCTCAATTAGAGCTCTGAGGCTTGCGAAGTTGAGGAGCTACTAAGCTCCTCCATTTAAAAATCCTATGGCATCGATATTCTGATCATTTCGGATAAATCAATGTATTAGTTTCAGATAAGTGCATTTTGCGCACTTATTTAGGCCACAAAATATGAACAATTGCTTGTAATTATATTGAAATATGACTTAATTCTATATAAATTGTGTTTGCAGGACAATGTCTATGGAAATAACAAAAAGTAAGTGAAAACGAGCAATAAAGGACCAAAATGAAAGAAAGCTAAAGTTCAGGGACAATGATGCAAATATTCAAAAGTTGACCCCAAATCCAAATCAAGAATGAAAATGAACTAAGTACAAGATTGGTGAAATCAATGGGTGCTAGAAAGAATAGAATGAAGAAAAGAAGTCAAAAGAGGAAGAATGAAGTTCAGAAACCAAGATGACACAAATGAAAGTTTATTGTATCATGCGGTCGCACAACACTAACTCGAGAATCAAAGGAGCCAAAATTGGTGAACCATGCGGTCGCATAGTACAAAAATTGGGCGAATTTTCTGATTTTCTTATTTGATTCAAACACTTATGGAAACCAATTTACAACGTCTTTATAACCCTAATTACATCCAGAAACATAGGTTACACAATTTTGAAGAGAAAAAGGTGATTTTGGGCAAAAATACAAGGAACAACACGAAGAATCATCACGCACTCCAAGAAATTAATTGAATATTGACTCGGGTGATGACGTTTTTTCAACTAATATTTTGTTTTTCTCTTTTTAACATGTTAAACCTAGTTTTTCTTGTGTTAGGAGATCGATGAACTATGTAACATGATATTTTAATCTTTAATTTTATTTATTTGAGATTATAAACACATTTTTTGGATATTGAATGATTTATACGTATTTCTTCCATATAATTATTGTGCACGTTAATTTTATGAATGTTGTGACCTGTTATGCATTCAAAAGAAGGAAAATAGGTTCGACGTAATCTAAATTGTCATAAGGTCCGATAGGGGATAGAAATATACCGCTATGCCTTGTGTGAATCTTTTAAGTGTTTATACCGATAGGTCGAGATAATTATTATTGAACTACTCAATCTCTTTGGGATCAACAATCCAGACTCTAAAATTCACTTTATACTTGTAATGAATTGTATACTTGTGGTGATGTTTTAAATCGAATGTATTTTCGTGAACAAGTTTTTGACGCTACTGTCGGGGATTGAGTTTTAATTTAATTTTAGTTATTTAGACACTAATTCTAACATCTTTTTTTATTTTTTTAATTTGATTTTAGTTTAGTCATTTAACTTGTTAAACTTCGTTCTTTTGACTTTTGTTTATTTTTGCTTATTTTGGCTATTTTATGTTTGTATGCTAAGATTAACTAGAGGAGAATCTATTCTAGATGATTAAGAAATCGAGCGTACTTTTCATCAATTACAAAGAGAAGCTAGAACAGCACAACAACAACAAATGGCTAACGAACGACATAATCTAGTCGTTTCGGCTAACGAAGAGGAAGCAGTGGACGAAGAAAACATACTTGTAGGGGATTTGATGATCCCCCAAATCCATTCAAAGCCAATCCAGCATCGTGTATCCACCGTTTGAGCAACCAAATTTTCAACTAAAGACCAACGTGATACACCTGTTTCAGAATGGACACCAATTTTACGGGAAAACCTCGATTCTTATAGATGCGCTAACACTTCAGATATCATGGTATCTCAGATGACGTCACCCGATTGAGGCTATTTCCACACACATTGCATTACAAAGCACTTGAATGACTAGATTCTCAACCGATTGTCAGTATCACCACATGGAATGATCTTGATCAAAAGTTCTGTACTAAGTTCTTTCCACCAGCCAAGATTGCAAAGCTAAAGTATGACATCTCTATTTTCCGCCAAGGTGATTCTGAATCATCTGATGAAGCTTGGAACATTTTCAAAAACATTCTTCGGAAGTATCCACTTCACGGGATCAGTAAAGGACTTCAGGTCCAATACTTCTATGCGAGACTGCTTCCATTTTTCAAAAGTATGATAGTTCTTCATCAACGGGACAATGCATACAAGGACAGTTGATGATGCATTGAAGTTATTTGAGACTGTGGCCACAACTCTAGCTATGTGGTCATCAAAACGAGCAGTTTAAAAGAAGACACCAAGTTTATACGAGGTGGATACCTATTAAGCCTTGGCAGCAAATATTTTTTCATTATTCCATAAGGTTGAAATCATATCACAGACCGCCAATGCAACAAATGTCAAGAAACCGAGTTGTGGAGAATGTGGAGCAGATCACAATATTGCAAACTGTCCAATTCTCACACAGGAGGTAGAGCATGCAGATTATGTGTAATGAGGTCAACGCCAGTAGAACAACCCACATTCTGAGACATTTAATCCAGGGTGGAGAAATCACCAAAATTTCTTGTGGAGTAATCAGAATCAGAACTAGAATAGACCACATGGTCAATTTCAGCAACAGGAGAAGAAGCCACAGTTGGAAGAAATGTTTGGAAAATTCATAGAAACGACTAATCAGTACATGGAAGCCAACAACTAGTTTATGAAGAAGACATAAGTCACTCTCCAAGATCAAAATTCTGCAATTAAAAATCTTGGAGATTTAAATGGGGCAGATGGCACTCTCTATGACAAACATGGCACCGGGAACTCTACCTAACATCACAGAAATCAATACAAGGGGACATACAAAGGCAATTTCAACCAAAAGTGGAGTGCAATTACCGAAAATTCATGTCAAAAGGCTTATCACTAATAAGGAAATAGTACCTACTTCAGATGAGGAGTAAGTGGAACAGATTGAACAACCAACAGAAAAAAGTGGAAAGAAGAGTTCAGGTACGCCACGGGTCAAGGCAACCGCTCATGTCAATCCTTATGAGCTTCATATTTCGTTTCCTCAAAGGTTGAAAAAAAACACAAGTTGGATCATCAATATAACAAGTTTCTTGAAGTCTTCAAGAAGCTTTATATCAACATTCCATTTGCTAATGCACTTGTTCAGATGCCTAATTATGCAAAGTTCCTCAAAGACATTATCTCTAACAAACGCAAGCTAGAAGAACATGAAACGATGATGCTTATTGAGAAATGCAGCGCTAGGATTTAGAAAAAGCCGCCTCCAAAATTGAAAGATCCAGGGAATTTTACTATTCCTTGTACCATTTACAATTGTCATTTTGATAAATCATTATGTGATTATGGTGCAAGTATTAATTTAATTCCACTCTCTGTTTTTAGGAAACTTAGTTTGGGAGAAGTAAAAGCAACTACGATAACTCTATAGTTAGCAGATCGATCCTTACCCATCCACAAGGGATTATTAAAGATGTGTTGACAAAAGTGGAGAAGTTCATATTCCTAGCTGATTTTCTCATTCTTGACATGGAAGGCTATATTGATGTTCCACTCATATTGGGGTGACCTTTCTTAGCAACCAGTAGAGCAATCATTGATGTTTTGAAGGGCCAACTTATTCTAAGACTTGTGGAAGAACATATTTTATTCAATGTGTTCAAGGCCATGAGATTTTCAACTGAATCAGATAGCTGCTTTCAGATTGATGTGATTAACAGAGTGATTGAAGACAACTTTCACCTACAACATCCAATCGATGCATATGAGGCTTGCATTGCACATTCTCAATCTATCCACATTGATTCAATTGAGATTGAGGAGTGTGCAAGGCTTCTAGAAACTAATCCACCATATGTGTGCAAACCATATATTTAGCAGTCCTCCTAAGTTAGAACTCAAGCAGCTGCTATCTCACCTCCAACGAGCTACAACTTTATATTAAAATTAGTAGTCTGATTATGAGACTTGCATCTCACGAGCGATTAGCTTGAAGAAGAGGACTAGTTCTTTAGCAAATAGGTACGATACTGTTCAGAAAAGGCTAAAAGAGGTTGACACGAGATAAATAAATATAAGCATATGAGCAAAGGTGTCGAAACTTTTGTTGCGAAAAAGGCTTTCATAATAGCTAATGCCAGTAAAATCTCTCAATGAAGAGCACAGAGCTTATGTTGCACAAGGTCTGAGCATAACGTTTCGTATCTTAGAGAGGAGTTCCAAATGACTAAGTCCGAGCAAGACATTGCCCTTATGGAACTTTATAATACAAAGAATGAGATAGCTGGGCTTCACAATAAATTGAAAAATACAGAGACAAGATTAGTTATCGTGGAGTATAGCATTTCACATTCAGTATACATGAACAAAAACTAAGGGCATGTTTGATAAGAAATCATTTCCATGGAATTAGGAAATCATTTTCCATCTTTTCAAATTTGACTTGTTTGATTCCAATTATTTTATTGGCAATTGGAATAAATTTTAAACCCAATGATAAAAAAATTTATCACTTTTATTGACAATTTTCATACAAAATAAAGCCAAACAGATACCAAACTTGCAACATTTTTAGGTGAAAAATTATGCTAATAAAATACAATTAATTACAATTCCCAATAAAATAAATTATAGGCAATTTAATTTCATGTAATTTATTTTTTTTCCACCCAAATTCTACCTTTGCAATCAAATGGACCCTAACATGTATCAACTGTACGGTACCTAGTAATCACACATGCTCTAATAAATTCATCTAAAAGTATGTGTACTATTTATGCATCCAACAAAAAATTAAATATAGAAAATTTATGAGGGAGACATGCTATGAGTACAGATTTTGTACATGAATATAGATGTCTTCCTACCAAAGGCTGTTGCCAAAAACAATTTTTGGCAACAACAAATCACAAGAAGACATATATTTCCTGTACCAAATGTTATAAAAAAAAATCTGTACTTCCAGAATTTTCCTTTATGATGTGCTTGAAATATGTTTGAACAATGTATTCAAGTATATTTCGTCCAATCATGTATTGTGCATACTTCTTCATTTTTAGTACACTAAGCGTCTGTTTGATGCACATTAATTCCTCATTTTAATAAAAAAAAAAATGCTATTGTTGCAACAGTAAATGCTACGGTGACGTAGCCCCAATATTTGAAAACACAAAAGTTAACTGTCTTTTGACATTTGAAATGTCATAATTGTCCTTTTAAATTTGGCATAGAACAAATGAGGGGCAACATGGTATTTTCCCAAAAAAAATTCAGCTGATTCAAGCAACACAACAAAAAAAGGCTGCTGCCAAAGTGGGCTAGGTACACTATATAACGGTAGAATTTTTCATTCTCATTTTCAAAAAAATGCTCACCAAACATGGGCTAATTCTCTCTCTCTCTCTCTCTCCCCCCAATTTATTCAAAGATATTCAAACTTAGAGTGTGTTTGATGTTGATTTTAATGAAAATAGAATTTTTGGAATAGTGAATGATGGAAGAATGTGTGGTGAAAAAATGATGAAAAGTTTTAGATTTGTGTGTAATATTATTTTATTTGAAAAATGTATGGTTGAAATGAAGAAAGAGAAAAAAATGAAAATGAGAATGAGAATGGGGGCCAAACGGGCCCTTAACAACAAATTCATGTGTAAACGACTATAACATTTCAAATGTGAAATCGTTAAATTAAGTACATGTTGCAATTTTTATCTAGTCGATAAACTTGTATGTCAATCTCATGTGTAAGGATATTCAAGCTACATTTGTGTCCAATTAAAAGTATGTCACGCATATCATCAATGAAAAATGTATGTTACACCAATAATATATATTGATTTTAATACATGTCAAATAATTATTTCCACTTTCAATTGAACTATTTCTCAAATAAGATTATATATTTAATAAACAAACAAATAGATCGATCGAGTACAATATTACATCCAAGTCATCGTACAAGACAAAATTATTCGTTATTCTCTCCGAGGAGAAAATATAAAATGCATAAATATGGATTATTTTATAGACACGAATTGGTAATAAATAGAGTGATAGCTGTTAAAATGCATGAAGCAAACATCGCACGCGTTACTTTTCTAAAGGATCCCTTTTCTCTGTGTGATGAAAAGAGCGCCCACCGTCTGATGGAAAACAGCAGCATTTTTTCTGTTTTTATAAAAACCATCAAATTACACCATGTTTTTTTATGCCCGGTTTTATTATATAAAAATTAAAATTTCTGTAAATTTTGATAAAAGTTGATGAAATAAGTTGTCGAAAAATTGTAGATTCTATTAAGTTCTTGTTTGGTGGGATTATAATAAACTTTTCAGTAGATTTTAATGAAAGATAATGAAATACGTGATTGAAAAGTTATAGATCATATACAATATAAGGTTAAAATTAATTATTGATATATTGACATGACTAAATGTGCGATTAAAATAATTATTTAATCTAAACTTTTAATTGAATGAAACCGTTAATATCGATAATAAAATATACAACATTCTTAGGATGAAAGCGCGACCTAACCACTATCGAAAAGTGCAAAAACTAATAAAAATAAATACTATGCATCACGTAAAATAAAAATAAATACATGTAACTTCAATTTTTTTCTTACAATTTAACCACGTACATTTTTCATAAATTTACTATTTTAACACCTCATTTTCCTACTTTAACAGTAGGCAAACAAATACTATGCATCACGTAGTATTTTGACAGTGATAAGTGTAAGCATGCATGTATTGTTGAAAGCTCACATGTCCCCATCTGTAATAACCTTAAACACAACCCTTCCAAGTGTCAATTTATCTCGTCTTTTTGTTTTATGTTGCCTCTTCCTTACTGGTTCATCATTTTCTTAAAACCAGTACATACCCCTAACCCCTTCACACCAAATCACAGTTTCTTCCTCACCCCTCGCCAACCCAACCACCCCACCTCACTCTCCTCCACCTTTCTCTGCAATTTTTTTTTTTTTTTTCATGAAAATGATCCGAACTGTGAATCCTTATAACACAGCAAGAACGGCCGAAATCATGTCTAGGTACAGGCCAATAGCGCCGAAACCTGAGGCTGGACAAGCAAATTCCAGCGGGAGTGAAAGTCCCGGCGTGCCTCGGAGTATGAGGAGGACTCCTTATTTGAGAAATGTTTGGAATCACTTGCAGGCGAGGCCCACGAGGACTAGGAAGAGAGGGAGGAGTTCTTTTGCACCACCAGCACAGGCGATGAAAAGGGCCAGGACTTGTCTTCAGGGGCTTTCGATACCGTACCAGGTAACGAATTCGCCGGCCAAGAATTTAGCCATTCTTGGATTTCCTCATAATCCAAATGGTATTGCTCAAATTCCTCTTGTACCAAATCTTGTTCCGCTTGAATGTGGACTGGATTCAATTGTTACCAACCCGGCTGAGTCCGTCGCTCTTCCTGTCCTCGGGTGCACCACCGCCCAAAATCCCCAAGGGAAGAAACCCGAAATAGATTTGAACTTGGCTGTGGAAGAGTTTGAGGAGTTGGATTTCATGCCACAATTGAAAGAACCCGTCAATCCCGTCGTTATAACACCACGAGCGGTTCGCCCCATCGGCTCCACCATAAGTGTCAAAGGCATCAGCGAGAATTCAGGTCAGCGAGCCACGGCTACAGGCAAGCAAGTGTTGAAGAATCCAGCGGAAGTGGAGGAGAAGGTGGAGGCCGAGGAGATGCCGGCCGTAGTATCTGATTCGAACAACAAAGTCAGGCTAACAAATTCTGCTTACATGGAAATGGTGGGTCAGCCCGAATGCTGCTGGCTCGATTTCGTGCCTTCCCACGACGGTGGTGGTGGTGCATGCAAGAGAATTGGTGGAGAGGTTGCGCTAAGACTCGAGGATTCGAGTTTTTCTCTGTCGTCGAATGGTTTCAATTGCTGGGTGAAAATTGAATGGGCAACCAATGGAAAGAGGAGTTGTGTGAATGCTTTTTGTGAAGCTATGAAATTGGGTTGTGAGGCAAAGGATTACCAGTTCTTATGGAGGTTCCATAAGAGTGAAGATTCAAAATCTGGCTCCAATTTGTGAACCTGTAAATGTCGAAACAGTTAGAATAGACTATAGAAGTATATTATAGAAGTTCTCTAAATATATATTTATATTCATGGCAGCCTGCTCTATATCTTTAAATAAAAAAAAAAAAAAAAATGTATGGTCAGTATGTTTTGCTTATATATAAAAGAAAAAGTAAATATTAGAAAATATAAATATCTTGTTAAGTGATTTCCCCTCTATCTCGCTAGCGCATTGCAATGTCCCCCGAGTTAAACTGGTGCTTGCTGACAGCATCTTGAGTTAGGTGCTAAAAGTATGGGATGGGTTCTTGCTGTTTCATCAGGAGGGCAAAAAAAAAAAATTATATTTGATATTCACAGGCGGGAATAATCACGGGGTCCTTGAATGGGGGTTTCAATTCTCTGCATAATCGGGTACGATCACCGTTCCGTTATCCATCTATTCTGTTTAAAGTTCATTTTAAAGTATAATTTTTTTATCGTACAAAAAAAAAAAAAAAAAATCGAATTATCAATTATCATCTACAAATTGAAAAAAAAAAATTAATGATTTTCATCAACTAAAAATATTAAAAAAATAAAAGTAACAAATTGAAAAATAAATGGAACGATAAACAGGGCAGGACCTATCCCACTCTCATCCCAACTCGATTCCTGGCCTTAATTGGGTATGTGAGTGGGTCAAGGAGACAAAAAAATACATGACAGGGCAGGGGACGAAATGGTTGCTTCGACCCCAATCTCTACCATTGTCATCCCCAAGCTAGGTGCTAAAGTATGGGGTATTGTAAATTGAGCAAAAGTGGATTGTAATTATACAGTGGTATCTAAAAACATATTTAGGATGCCAACTGAAAATTGCTCATGGTATGATTATAAATATATAAATTAAACCAATGAAAATCTAGAAAGATATACCTGTACTTAACATGTGATATGATTGCATTATAATGTTCATGACACTATTGAATAAATCGTTGTATTGAGTATTTGACCGCAGTTTCTTATCATAAAAATGAATGCATGCGCAACAACACCAACTATGAGAAACCTATCAACTAAACAATGATATATGTATGCCGTATACTCTAGTTACATATGGATAAGGGTGCATATAATATCCATCGTGAAATACAATAATGGTTAAAGAGCCTAACATATATAGTTAGGTTAGGAAAGAATTGACCATGCCATCATGAGAGTTAGGATCTCATTTAGACCTTTTAAGATCCTGATTGATAAATGTACCTTTACAAGCTTTTGAAACATCTTTTAGGCCATGATCAATCTCACAAATGTCCTACACATGACTGGCTATCACGAAAGAATTGTATCTCATCGAAGATACCAGGAAACATAAGCTGTCAACTCATATCTATCTATCTATCTCTGCTCCTCAAGCAACAAAAGAAGCCGTTTGATCCAATATAGCTTAGACCTGCATACTCATCGTGGTCGTCCCTCGGCCTCCCGCCCTCTTTAATTCCCATATACCATCATTGCTTCTTCTCAACATGGAATTTATATGTTGAAAACAAGTAAACTTTAAGGTCACATCGTGATAATGAAACCAATTGGCAAAAGGCATTAACTCTACAAAAACCAATGCATCAATTGTAGTATAATAAAGTAGAAATTTACTAATGTTCGCCAAATATAGTTTTGCTTGTCAAAAAAAAAAAAGGAAGCTAATTGTATTCCTAAAAAACTCTGCACGCTTCACCATTCAATTGCTTGGCCCACTATTTACCGAACCACTTGGGCACTAGGCCTAATGTGAGTTGCAACACTTAGGCACACATAATAATTGAAAAAAGGAGCATCGCAGAAGTACATAAGGCTCAACTAAAAAGATGATAGAGAGTTTACTAAAAGGAACACTAATTTATTTTTGGATATCTTCGATATGGCTATCGAAAAAGCATCAACAAGTAGGTTCCAAATACAAGTGGTAGTACACATCCTTTAACTATTGCTCTTGAGAAATGGCCCGATTTGACCCATTCCTTGAAAGAAATTTTTACAGGATCCCTAATCCACCAAATTTTATTTCTACTTATAGCGAAATAATCAGTGAGTCCTCATCTTTCAAAACAACACTTAAAATCTTAAATAACTACTAACATTTGAGAAATATTTCTATAATTAGTTTATTTATTTTATATCTCCCATTTATTTATTTCTCTAGTTATTCAATAGCACAATTAAGATCTGGAAGTAGAACCCGCGCAAATTTTCATATCTATTATGACATAGCCATGAGGTCCTCAATATATCTTTTTATCTTATAAAACCTTTTTGTCACTTTGGGTAGATAAAAAAATTACATTTTGGTTGAACCTAGTGTAGATTCAAATTTCAATTAGAAGGTCTTAGATGTAACTGCTTTATCTTTTTCACTTATGATATGAATTACTTTTCCAAATCACGTGAGTAACCATTACTAATTTAGATTTAGGTTTTCAGAAAAGAATCTATTTCCATATTAATAATAAAAAGAAAAGAAAGACTCCCTTTTTAGCCCCACTAAATATCACATGAAATAGAACGCTTGAAAGGATGTGACAAAATTCTTTGATTGGCTCTCCCAAAGAAAACAGTGTATTATATTTTTATTTGACTAATAGGTCAACAAACAATAAATTCTAACATACATAAATTTAAAATAAAAATAAAAAACTAATCTATTTTTATTTTATTTTATTTAATATCCCTAGTGATCTTCAATCAATTATGTCCTTCAATATAATTACAGGAGTAAGCGCTAGAGTTTGTTTTCAATACTCAGTTGCTTGATCATGAACTTCGTCAAAAATTTAAAATTTTAGTTTAACTAATTTTAAAATTGATCCGCGTAATTGTTTGTAGCCTTGAAACCAATCCTTTTATTATAATTAAACCCACAACAATAAGTCTAAATATTTTGCCCAGTATGATAAGTGTTGATATTGCAACGTTTTCTTATTAATTTTATTCATTATTTTATCCATATTTCCTTAATATTATTCTTTATTAGCTTTCTTTTACATTTTTGTAGGAATTATGGAGCAAAGCAATAAAAAGAAGTTAAAAGGGAACAATTTGGAAATAATTTGAGTCTCTACAAAGGAATAAGAAGTTAACAAGCAGTAAGTTGAAAACAAGTGGAGTCTCTTACTGAACCTGATTAGGAAGCAATATCATTTCTTTTGACTTGGACTCCTCTAAAAAAAAAAATTCCCAGAACTCTAGTAGTATCAAAAGAAGGCTGAAAACCCCAAAACTTTACTCCAAAAGCAAAAAGAATATTTCATAAAACTCTACAGTAATTCAAGTAACTGTGGGAACCAGCATTGACCATTTCCATTAAGCTTCACTACAACAAAAAGACTTTTTACAACACTTAAAATGTAACATTTGTGAATTGAGTGTTGCTAATGAGGCTTATCGCAACATTTTAATAAGTGAATGTTGTCATTGATTAATTTAATTAAGTTTTGACAATATTTTTTAAGTGAATGTTGTCAATAGTGACATTTTGCAATATTTATTCAGTGTTGTGAATTTTTTTTTCGTAACGTTTAAAAAATATTATAAAAAGATTTTCTTTTTGCAACGTTTAAAAAACGTTGTGAAAGAAAAATGTTTAGCAACATTTAAAAAATATTGTTATAGAAATCTTTTGAAAACTCGAAAAGCTTTGGCCCTAGACAAGTCCTACGTTTACACAAAAGGCCCAAATATCTCAATCCCTAATAATCCCCATCCAACTCTTCATCCCCAATCTCCATCCCCCACATTTCTCTTCATCCCCAATCTCTTAGATTAATCTGCCGGTCATCATCCCCAATCTATATACATATGCACGTTTATGTATGTATTGAGAAACAAGTTTATGTACATCAGCAATTTAAGAGTCAGAGGCGGCAGCGGCTGTGGAAGCGTGAGAGTCGGGGGCGATGGTTGTGGGAGCAGTGTCAGATAGCATTTCTAGTAAATCTGGTAGATTTATTAGTTTCCCAAATCCTCCTGTCTCTTATATTCTCCCCTTTTGCTATCCTATTCCATTCATTCCATACTTTCAATTTTCTAAGGTAATAATTGCTTACAAGATTCTGCGCGGCAAATCTGTTGTACTCACGTGACGCAATTAACAGCTGGGTTGTGTATTTACCCTTTCTTTCTGTAAAAAATGGAAGGTTGGGTAAGAGAATGGCCGGAAAAGGCGGGAAGGGGCTTTTAGCTGGAAAGACTACGGCAGCCACCAAGGATAAGGATAAGAAAAAGTCGATTTCTTGGTCAGCTCGTGCTGGTCTTCAGGTAAGAAACAATTAATAGTTACATCCATTGATGTAAATTCAGTTTTAGTTTGTTTGGGCCTTTTGTGAAGGGGAATCTTGATAAACTCTTCAGATATTGTTGGTTAATAGAATATTTTAAGTATTCACTATTCAAGTGTCTAAAACTATGGAGCAGGATTGGCTTTTTAACTGATTCAAGTGATATTAAATGTAAATTCAGTTTGAGTTTTCATGTGCTTAATTATGGTTATAAAAAAGGATTTTTTTTTAAAGAACTTTGTGAACTGTGGTAGTATATGTCTGTTTCATGTAGTTGGAAAGAAATCTGCAGGTGCTTTAATATATTGGAGAGTGTGATCGGAAGAGGAGGAGATGAAGAATTACAGAATTTTGAAGTTGGTGCATTCCAGATTGAGGTTAGTGATAAACAAGGAACGGGAAGAGACTAGTGGATGAGGAATTCTTAAATAATTATGTTCAAGAAGGTGCGATTGATAGGCACACGTTAAATGTGGATTGGTGGATTTGATTCGGTTAGCTGATGCCACTGAATTCACTTGCTCTGAGGTTAGTTTATGTTCTTGGTATCTGGGTTTTGGTTAGATGTGTTAAAGTTTTTATCTTTGGGGTTGAATTTATTGTTTTGGCTTAAATTTATTGGGGTTTTTAATTCTTTTATGTTTATTTTTATGTTTATGTTTTGTGTTAATTAACTGTTTAATCATTGGATTTGTTGGGAAGAGGGTGCAATAAATGAAATTGGGATTGGATTTTCATATACAGTACTGGACAGGAAAGAACTTAGAATCTTGTTGGTTATTTTATTTGTTTGAGTGATGAAGATAATCTTGATAATTTGGAGTTCCATCCAAGTGGATTTACATAATCAAAAAGAAAAAAAGAAGTAAAGATTGTGTTGGATTGAAGTGTTTGATTACATGGAAGAATCGGAGTTCCCCATATGTGTCATATTTTGAAATTGTAAAGCTTACTATTTAGAGAAACACCTGTAATATGGAGGTGAATAATTGTGGATTTGAGTAATCTGATTAGAAAATTGAAAACTATCATTGATTTTCTTCAAAAACTCTTGTGGGCTGCAAACGACTATCTCATTCCACATTTTACTTGTAATTTATCTGTGTCTCTTTTTAGCATCGTTTGATTGTTCAAAATTTATGCAAAATTCATCTTAAGGAAAGCTGTTTAGACGTGTTTAGGTTCTATTAATTGGGAGATTTCTCACGTTCTTTGTATTCTTTATGATTATTCTCTGTTATGGTGAATTTGCTTCTCCTTGCCCTTGGATGTAGGTATATTGACTTGTGGGATTGGCCTAGCAGAACATAGGGATGTTCAGAGTTCTATGTAATGCATTTTCTTTGCTAATTTTATGAGACCAGGATTATTAGGATCTAAGAAAGTGAACGAGAAAAATATTATTTATTCTAGTTGTTTGCTTGTAAAATTATGTGAATGATCCTCTTTACAAGTGAACAAGAAGAAGTCCCTTGATTATTTTCCTGCAAAGTTTACGCTTGATTTCTCAAACTCAGAATTCATTTTTTTGGTAGCTGCCCTGCCATCTGGTATTTTGTTTCCTCAGTATTTCCCTGCAATGTTTGCATTTGAGTTCTGCAACTTAGAAGATACATCTGTCTCTTTTTGCGTCCGACGTCCCACCCCCGAGGATTGTCCCTCCTGCTTCTTTTACTGCTGTAAAGGCTCCCACAATGCATGTTTGTTGCATATACATGACTGCTTTTCCAGGGCAACTTTTTCATATAAAGAGGACTGTTGATAAGGTGGTTGCAAGATAGTATCTATCACAGTTTCTGGCCAGTATGAAGATTTAGTAATGAAAAGTAAAAATGAGGATCTGCTGTCATTTTTAATTACACACTGTGCACACGTACACTTGAACATACGCTAAATTGTCGTTTCTTGTGCTGATATTGTCGTTTTTGCAGCAAGAGAAAGTGTCCTTCTGGTAAATCTTCTTGTGCTAATGTGCATTCTTTTATTACATGTTTGGCATGGCCTAGTTTATGCACTTCAAATCTTTTAAATTTCAGGCTGGTGGCCCGTTCTATCCTCTGTATACTGGTAGGAGAGAGAGTACAGTCCAAACATTTTGGATGCATTGTATCTACGCAAGTGTTATGTGCAAGATAGCTCCAAATGGAGACAGAAATCAGGTTGTGCATAATAAGGATGTCCAAGTTCAGTTTATGGTTACAAAACGGGCTTGAGAATGAAATGATGGAAATGAACTGCACAAATCTAACCGAAATGGGTAGAATGGTTATGGATTAAATGGCCAGCACAATCCTTGGACCAGAAGAAACTGGACAGGCTGGAACAAGAGAGAAAGGAAAAATGAGTGGTAGTTAATTCATCAGAATTCAGTAGTTGTAAGCTATATATGTAAAAAGATTTTTTTAATAGATTTTTTGTATCACATTCTAATGTTCAAGTGTATGGATTCAAAAATTTCTAATGAAATTATCAATTTTTATGCAATCCCAACATTTGCTCAGAATGAGTCATTTTCAATTTTGCAAGTCAATTTACGTAAAATGCTGTTTAAAAATTAAAAAAAAAAAAAAACCTTTTAGCAACGTTTAAAAAATGTTGTCAAATGTGAGACTTTTTTTTAAATGTTGCCAAAAGTCTTTCGCAACATTTAAAAAATGTTGTCGTATCCTTCCACTCTACGACAACATTGAGATTTGCAACATTCGTCCAAACGTCAAAAGTCTTTCGCAACGTTTAAAAAACTTTATCGTATTCTTCCACTTTACGGCAACACTGAGATTTGCAACATTCTCCCTTTTTTATGTATGGATTTTATTTAGATAGTTTGTATTTCATGGGTAACTAAATTAATTTGTTGATTAAGGGCGATTCTAAACTCGAGATACGATTGTTTAGTTAATAAAGTGTTAACATTCCTTTCTTGCAATCCCTTTTGATTTTTTGTTTAATCCCCATTGATTGAATTATTAATTTGGTCTTCTTAATTATTTAGGTTTACTGTTACACCTCGCTATACGTGGCTCCACGTGGCCGACCCACTGTTGCTGTGGACCTCGTCCTCCAAAGCAATAAGATGTGTACTTGAGTGAGATTTTAGTGGAA
Organism: Osmanthus fragrans; assembly: GCA_019395295.1. NCBI lineage: Eukaryota > Viridiplantae > Streptophyta > Magnoliopsida > Lamiales > Oleaceae > Osmanthus > Osmanthus fragrans. The sequence goes on from CM033351.1 coordinate 18,215,619, forward strand.
TGATTGATGTTACTTATATAAATAGTTGAAGTGTATTGTCGTGTCAATAAAGTGTCTACAATTTGTAATAACATTAAATGCACCCTTGCTAGAGAGTCAAAGTGATGGCTAGAATGTGATGTTTCAGTTAAAGAGATGAGGCCACGTGTGTTATGATCCAATGACCTCAATCTCACTTGTAATACTATAAATATTTCACCACATGCAACGAGAAAAGGATGATGCAATTTAGAATACAAAATACTACTTGAAAGGCAAAAGAATATCATTTTCTCTCTAACAACTTGTTCTCAATTACAAACTCATATAAATTTATATTGATCCATTTATAGACAATTGGTTATTATTTTACGATTGACCTCCTTTCACAGTCGTTATCCTAACGTCGCCATCTCGTGTCTTAAAGAGCTTATCCCACGCCCCATTTTTAAAGTTTTCTTAACTGGTTATCCTTCATTGCTTATTGGACTGAGCTTGCGTGGACATGAGTGAGTCCAGCATCTATTGTCCGCGTAGCCCTAACAAAAAATGAGGTCAACAGATTGGCTCCATTTGTGGGAAACCACACTATAACCACGAGCAACCCCGTGAAAAAGCTTGTTGAAAAATACAGCAAGGCATTCCATTTGAAAAATGATTTGTTCTTGAAAAAGAACAAGAGGAAGCCCTAAGAGAGAAATTTCCGATTGCACTGAGGAAATATGAGTTCAGACCATGACTTGCCACTTAGGAGAGCAAGGGAAAGCCATGATAATGCGCCCCTACCTGTAGCTACCCCAATGGTTGGCGACCCCACCACCATCATAGGCGTGGTGTGATGAGAATAGTATCCCAACTCACCAGGGAAATGGCTACTATGGCTAGTAACATGAGGAACATCACAAATCAAAACTTGGCAATGCAAAAACTTCTAATACAAATGCAAGGCCATGGAGGTCATCCAATCCCTCTCTATGCTCCCAAAGGACATTATCAGTAGGAGGATGAGGTGCAAAGCTAAAGAACCCCATTTTCTAGACATGCTAGGAAAAACAGCCCCATCAAAAGAGAAGTAGGAGTCGACATTTCCTCCAACTATGCTTCTGGCCGACCCACCGAGGCTCCCTTTAATATGGAGGACAACTTCCCTCTAGAATATGAAATAGAGAGGAGGCCTCGGAGATCTGACAGTATGTTCGATATGATCAACCCAGTCGAAGCAAGGTACCAACCGCCTTAGCAACAACAACAAGCGCCTAGGAATAGGCTATGACCCCCACCTCCCGAGACTTGGCAACCAGAGGAAAGGCAAAGAATGCCTCCTGTGTAGCCTTGCCTAGAAATAGGCGTTACATGAGGGAGGATGAGACAAAAAATCAAGCGAGACCTTCTCAGCCACCACCGAGGTATGAGGTTGATGAGAACTACGACTCAGATGAACCCTAGAGGTCTTGCGACTTGGACGATGATGATGAAAATCTGCCATTTTCACAAGCACTAAGGAATACCCAGGTGCTGAGCCACTACGTAATGCTAAAAATACCAAAGTATGACAGGAGAGGCGACCTGGCTAAGCCTTTAAATGCTTACAAAACACACATGGGCCTGAGAGGTGCAACCCCAACAATAAAGTGAAGAGCCTTCCACTTGACCCTTAGTGGAGCGACTGAAATTTGGTATAGTAGGCTGCCACCTGGGAGCATAAAAAGTTGGCCAGAATTTAAAACCACCTTCTTGAAAAGGTTCACTGTAAGCAAGGAGGAAAAGACTCCAATCCAATGCCTCCAAGACATGAGGTAGCAATCAGGAGAGTCTTTGAAAAGTTTCTTTTCCCGCTTTATGGATGAAATGATATATTACATGCAAGTCACTGATCGTAAGGCCTTATTGGCGCTACATGGTGGCTTGAACATGAATACTCTATTATGGAGAGATGTGCAGAATTAGGACCCCTCCACCTATAACGCTTTACTGAAAATGGTGAAGGAGGAGATTGACACCCAAAAGGGGGTCAAAATAATATTCCTCACTTTTCTAAAATGTGTCGTTCAAGTAGTAAATGGTAAGTAAGGGTCATTCCCGCAGAGGATTATTTTCAATTACGCCAATTGCAATAACAAAGTAAAAATGCGCAAATAAGTAAATGGGGGGGTGGTGGTTAACTAAACTAAGGAAGCGAAAAATATAAAAGACAAAGAACTAGAATGATGAAAAATACAAAGTAATGGAAATGTGATCGAGGGATATTTCTTTGCCGCTAGAGTGAATTTCTAATCGATATTCGCAAAGGATTTTCGTTCAAAAGATCAACAACAATTCGAGAATAATCACAAGCTCGATTACCTCAATCTCTTCTTACATATTAGTTGATAAGATAAGCATCGTTACCCAACCCTTTTCATCAAACAACCTAGGATAAGCTCGCTAGATTTAATTCAACAAAAGCATTACGACGAAAGAGACGAATTGAATTAGCGCAAAACACACAAGCTCGGTTTGTTAGCTTAAGTGATAATCCACCTACATTTAATAGAAAATTCCTCATAATCCATCAAAGTGTAGTTGCTACTAGGTTTTGGTCAAATTAGCGATTACGTACTAAACTTCCCAAAATAGCATATATTGTGTCAACCCAATCAATCAAGAATAACAATATCAACATTTAACACAATAGATTAAACACATTAATCTCAAGAACACAATAAAACACAAATCGATTAAATTATCATTTCTAGGGTTCCAAAATAACACTCAATCACATTAACATTTAGCTATCCATAATGTAATGATAAATAACCAACAAAATAATACAATACATAAATAAAAACGAAATTAGAGAAGAGAGATGGCTTATTGATGGGGAGAAGGATAGATGGGATCTTCAATGTAAGGTATCTTCTTCTACTTCATCACATTTCCACCATTGTTGATGGAGGTGGAGCTCCCAAGTTTTTTTCCTTTGGTGGTTGGCTCCTCCCCTTCTTGCTTGCCCTAGAAATGAGCCCCAAGTGGTGTTTTTAATTGTGGAGAAGAGGAAAAACGGGTTTGGAATAAAAGGGGTGAAATAAGAATTCAAAATCGGGTTTCGCATGTTTTCCCGGGTTCTGCTCCAGATTTTGCCTATGCGTACGCATAGGTCTGGGTGTGCGTACGTATAGTGTAAACATTTAAGCTTCAGTAGTTGAATTTGGCAAGTGTGCGTACGCACACCCTGTATGCATAGGCCAAATTCTGAACCAACTTCATTTTCTGGTTTTTCACTCCAATTCACCTCCCTTCAAACCATACATCTTCCTCCTAATTGTGATAAACTTGGTTGCCAAATCTTGGAGTATTTTCTCTTCAATCGTTTTGGCTCAATTCACGCTCAAAATACCACAACAACAACCAACAACTCGGGGATTCACCTAAGGAACAAAAGTAACAAAAATAATCAAAAACTAATAAGTGAAAACTAACAACTATCTAAGTTTAACGGTCTAAATGAGTGCGAAAACCGCACTTATCAGAGATAATCAACACAGAGTTGATTGACCACCGGAACAGGGCCAGTAGAGGCTTCCCTACCTCAGCAGAGGCAATGTGAAAAGGGTCCGACCTCCAACCTGATGGATTACCTAATGACTCAAGCTAGTAACGAAGATTCGAGCCATGTTTTATGCCACCCCCATCGGCAGTGATATACGAGGCAGTCTAAGGAAGTGTTACCCCTGGAGTGAATGTGCAATATACTGAAGTGCACAACAGGTCCTCCGAAGAAGGCTGAGGTCGTAAACGAGGTTCAGGACCTAGAAAAAGGTCGGACTCCAAGAGTGTTTCTCTTATCATCGCCCCTTCTGCCATGACAAAGCAGATTGTAGAGATCTTGCTCCACATCCGAGGCGGTTCAACAACCGAAACAACAGGAGAAATGATGCGCGGTAAGCGAATAGGCTCCCACCTAGGTATGACTAGCTGCCTACTCGTGAAAACGCCCCAAATAGCTGTAGGGATGCTCGCATCGGAGGAGAGATACGAGGCAGAAAGGCCACGAGAAGAACAAAGACAACGAAGAAGTAACCAAGCAGATGCAGAACATGCACCTGTCCATGAAGTGGAAACGATCTTCGGAGGTCTCTCTGTTGGAGGTGAGTCCAGAAACTCCTAGAGAACTATGCTAGATAGGCCAAGGGCCCCCCTCCTAACAGCTCCCAAAGAAGTCAACTACAACCAATCGTGTTCACCTAAGAAGATGTAGGAGGATTCCATTTTCCCTACCGCGATGCCATTGTCGCAAGGGTTGTAGTGGCCCGTAACGGGCTGAAGCAGATGTTGGTGGACAATGGCAGCTCGACGAATATCCTCTTTGGAGCGAGCTTTGATAAAATGATCCTGGATCATGAACTGACCCCAATCATCACCCCTTATATGGATTCACTAGAGATAGCATAACTCCGAGGAGAAAAATCACTCTTGGGGTAGAGATGGGATAATCACCTTAGTTAACCTTGAACTTCATGGAGTTTCTTGTAGTTGACAACAGGCTAGCTTATGGAAAGATTAGCTTTGAAAGTCCTAGGAGCTGTCATTTCCATCCACCACCCATGCATGAAATTCCCAATTGATCATGGAGTGGCCACGGTAAAGGATGACCAAAGAGGTGTACGAGAATACTACCTAAACTCGATAAGGAAGGCTAAGCCTAGGACATCAACGTGATAATAGTTGATATGGAAATGGACATCATTAATTCCCCTTAAATCCAAGCCAAGAACAAGAATATGTCGAAATGATCGATGCCCTTGAGAAAATGCTCATGATTGACGAAATTGATCCCCGAGTCATTGAGCATGAGCCTCAGGAGATCCTCGTAGAGGAACTTGACAGCCTCTCAGTGGACCCCTTGGATCCTTCTAAGATGTTGCAAGTTGGTAAAGGTTTGTCCCCAAAAATAAGAGGGAAGCTTAAGGAATTCTTAAGCAAAAACCTGGACGTCTTTGCTTGGAGGCACGAGGACACGGTAGACATTAATCATAAGGCCAATTGCCACCACCTAAAAATAGATCTTAAAGCTGCCCCGCACAGACAAAAAAGAAGAGCTCTAAACCCAGATAGATACGAGGCTCTGAAGGAAGAAGTGTTAAGGCCGATCAACAATGGCTTCATTAGGGAGGCCATGTATTTGAAGTGGGTCTCATACCCAGTCCTAGTAACAAAACACAATGGAAAGTGGAGGGTGTGCATTAACTTCTCCGACCTTAATAGGGTATGCCTAAATGACAGCTTCCCCCTCCCTAGAATTGACCAATTGGTGGACTCCACTGCTGGACACGAACTTCTGAGCTTCATGGATGCCTATTCAGGTTATAACCAGATTCTCATGCTCCTAGCTAACGAGGAAAACACCTTTTTCATTACTGATAGAGGCCTATATTGCTATAGAATGATGTCCTTCGGATTGAAAAATGTCGGGGCTACTTACCAGAGGCTTGTCAACAAAATGGTTGCAGACCTTATTGGAAAAACCATGGAATTCTATGTGGATGACATGTTTGTCAAAAGTTTGAAGGTAAGTGATCATGTGACGCACCTAAACAAGACCTTTCAAATCTTGCGAAGATATATATGATGACCCTCTCAAATGTGCATTTAGTGTGGCCTCTGGAAAATTCTTGGGATACATGGTCAACCAAAGAGGCATCGGAGCTAACCTTGAGAAAATTCTTGATTTAATTGAAATGAGATCCCCCAAAAGGCCAAGGAAGTTCAAAGCTTAACGGGTCGTGTAGCTACTCTAAGTTGCTTTATCTCGAAAGCCACCAACAAGTGTCTCCTGTTCTTTAAGATCTTGAAGGAAGGAAAGAAGTTCCAGTGGACAGAGGAGTGTGAAAAGGCTTTCCTCGGCCTGAAAAGGCACCTAGGACAGGCCTCCCTCCTCTCCATGCCCAAGCTAGGAGAGCCCCTACAATTGTACTTTTTCGTATCTAACGAGGCCATTAATGGAGTGAAGGATAAGTATATGACAACTTATCTAAAAATGGTGATGGACTCATATTCTATCCTTCGAAAAATTTAAGCTGGCCCAAATCTCGCGTATTGAAAATCCCTATCAAAGCTTGCAACTAGCAAAGATTTGGAACTTCTAACAGTGGTTCCAATTGAACACTTACAGGGGCCCTCCACTGTCGCTTAAAAGGTGATGTGGATAGATGAAACTCCTACCTGGGTCCAATCCATTGTTGCTTATCTCAAAGACAAAGTTTTCTCCAACAACAAGGAAGAGGCCTATACGTTGGGGAGAAGGTCAGCTCACTTTGTACTCATTGATGACGTACTCTATAAGAGAGGCTTCTACTCCATTCTCCTCCGATGCGTGGATGGAGAAGAGTCGATGATTACGCCCAAAGAATAACTCGGTAGTTGTAGCACAACTTTGGGGTGTCGATTCCACATGGAGATGTAAAATTAATCAATGGATCAAAATGATGGATGTTCTCTCGAATATGTAGTGAAATTTGTATGTTTGAATGTGATTTAATATCAAAGTATGAAGTAGTGAAGCGTCGGAATTTTCCCAATTGGATCAGATCAATCACATCAATAATTCATGCATTTTAACTCAATTTGAGGTTTTCATCACAACTCTCTAATCAGAAGATTTAACAATAAAGATCAATTTAATTCAATATTGTAATCCTAGAATCTAGACTTATATCATATTCGCACAATTTTATTGAACTCAGATTCAAGATCGACCATATACATCAAGCATAAGACAGTAAAGAATCACACCAATTAAATAATTAAGATTGAAACTCAATAAATAGTTTGAGCTAACGATAGAAAAAGCGTGACTAAATCTATGAAAAATCTAGTAATTGTTAAACCAATCCCAACACAAAATAATTGAAATTGAAACTCAACAAATAGTTTAATTCAACAATGAAAAAAACATGATTAAATCCATGAAAAATCTAGTAGTTGTTAAACCAACTTCAATATAAATTTAAGAGAATAAAACCTAAAATCTAGGATTGTTCAACAAGAAATACCAGAATTCATAAATAAAAGATGCGATGTCACCAATTCCAATTGAGTTCCTCCTTTGCTTCACCGAAAAATTTAGTTCTTCATGGAGAAAAATTGAGCCAAAGTTGAGAAGAATGGTGTAAAATCACGGCTGCTACATTCTAGGGTCGAATTAGGGTTTAAAAGATGTGAAAATTAAGTTACCATAAGTGTTGGAATCAATTTCGGAAACTAAAAAAATGCACTCAGAAAAGACCTATGCGACTGCATAATTCAAACCCATGCGGTTGCATAGAACAAAGTATTTCAACCTATTGATTCCCTGAAGGCTTCTGTATGGCCGCATGGATTTGTCGCATGATTTTCTATTTTTTCCGTCGGATAATGTTGAGTATTTTGGCTATAACTTTCTTTCCCGATGTCGGATTGAGGTGATCACTCTAGAATCTTCCTCATAAGGTTAGACACACATTTAAAGTATTTGTACTTTAGTCTCGAACTTTCGCTTTCTTCCATTTTGTTCCTTTTTTGCTTGTTTCTCTTAATTTTCACTTGTTCATCCATTTGCAACCTAAACCAAAATATAAGGGCACTTAGTGCATTTAGGCATCAATTTATCATAACAATGCAAATATAAATGGATGAAAACTTAACAATTTGTGACATTATCAGGCGATCTATATGCATCGAGTGATCTATGAAGGTGTATGTGGCAACCATTCAAGAGGATTAGCATTGGCACGAAAAATACTGAGGCAAAGGTACTATTGGCCCACCTTAAAAAAGGACGCCCTTCAGTTTGTGCGAAGATGTGAAAATGCCAATGCTTCTCCCTTATCCTAAGACAACCCTATCAAGAGTTGACCACCGTATCTAGCCCCTAGCCATTTACTATGTAAGGCGTGGACCTCATAGGTCCCCTGTCGAAAGGCAGTGGAGGTGCGAACTTTGCAATTGTGGCTATTAACTACTTCACTAAATGGGTTGAGGCCGAACCGCTGTCCAAAATCACTAAAGCGAACACGTTCAAATTTTTATGGAAAAATATCATTTGCCAGTTAGGAATTTCCCATTCAATTGTCTCGGATAATGGGAGGTAGTTCAACAATAAGAAGGTTCGAGACCTTTGTGAAGAGCTAAAGATAAAGAAACACTTCTCGACGCCTCATCATCCCCAGGCCAATGGATAAGTTGGGGGCAGTGAATAAAACAATCAAGTACACTTTAAATCGAAAGCTTGAAGTGTCTAAAGGGCTTGTGTTGATGAACTGCCACAGGTATTATGGGCAATCTGAACTACAACAGGACTCTAATAGGAGAAACTCATTTCTCTATGGCATATGGGGTTGAGGCCATGAGCCTAGTGGAAGTAGGACTTCCATTCCCACGACGTTTGCATTTTAGCGAAATAACAAATAACGAGCTCAGAACGTGTGTGAGCTCGTTTTATTGATGAAAGAAGGAATGACTCCCAATTAAAGTTGGCCACATACCAAAGGAAAATGACCCGCTATTACAGCTCGAAGGTAAAAAAAAAGTCCTTTCGTATAAATGACCTAGTGGTTTGAAGGGTATTCCTATTCTCCAAAGAGCTTGGGGTGGGTACTTTGGGCCCAAATTTGGAAGATCCCTACAGTGTTAAAGAAGAACTCCGACCCGGGACTTACTGGATTGAAGACATGAATGGAAAGGTACAACCCTATCCATGGAATATCGAACATTTAAGAATGTATTACCAATGAAAATGTACTAAATTGCTGGAGGATCTTGCCCAGCCATTGTGAATAAATAAACGTTTGTTGAAATTGTATGAAAAATTTAAATTCTCTACGGATAAACGTGGAGACATCGGAGGAGAGGGATTGACCCCAAAAGTGGGGCTACCTCGCTTGAACTCCAAGGCGCACATCACATGACTTACCTTGACAAAGCAGAACGTCAAAGGATAAACCTTTGCATGGATGAATCATCCACCATGCAAGGAAGCGTGGGAGCCTCAGAGGAGAGCGATTGACCCCAAAAGTGGGGCTACCTCGCTTAAACTCCAAGGCGCACATCACATGCCTCACTTTGACGAAACTGAATGTCAATGGAGAAGCCTTTGCATGGATGAACCATCCACTATGTGACCCTAAAAGTGGAGCTACCTCACTTGAACTCCTAGTCGCAAATCACATGTCTCACCTTGACGAAACTGAATGTCAAGGGAGAAGTTTTTGTACGGATGAACTGTTCACGAAAATACCATTCGATTTAAAACCATAGCAAGTGTACAGTTCGTTACAAGTAATAAAGTGAACTTTTAGAGTCCGGATTGTCGTCCCACGGAGATTGAGTAGTTTAATGTTAATTATCTCGACCTTAACCGAAACTAGATGTGCTTTTGATGAGTTTTATACTAAATTCTAACCAAACTAAATTATGAAAACTACTATGGATGATTTGGCTAAACTAAATGCAAATTATACTAGAATGCAATATGAAATTGAATGCAAAATTGATTAACTTAATAAGAGAAAAACGCACTAGGATCACGAATCCTCATGCAACAATCCATTTAAATCCTAATTTTACAATTTGACAACACAATTAAATATTGAAGAATCAATGTTCCTATTGAATTTAACAATCTCTTTCGAGTAATGTTAAACATATTCTACAATGCGATCCGACTATATTTCTATGACGAATACAAACATAAAAGAACGCATTAGTTTTTATGAACATTTAACTATTCACATAGAGTATAGCGGTATATTTATATCCCCTATCGGATCCTATGACAATTTATACTACGTCAAATCTATTTCCCTTATTTTCAAATGCATAAAATAGATCACCACATTCATATAATTAACGTGCACACAATAATCATATGGAATAAATACGTATAAATCATTCAAACATCCAAAAACGTGTTTTAATTTCAAAAATCTAGAACTAAAGATTAAAATATCATGTTACAAGGTTCATCGATCTCCTAGTACAAGAAAAACTAGCCTAACATGCTAAAGAAAGAAAAATAAAAGAATAAATGAAGAAACGTCATCACCCGAGTAGATATTCAATTAATTCCTTGAAGTGCTTGATTAATCTTCGCATTATTTCTTGTGTTCTTGCTCTCCAATGTCTAAAAAATCTCTAAAAGTGCGTAGCCCCCTTTTTCTGTCGAGTCTAGGGTTAAAAAGAGGTTTAAAATTGGTTTCCATAAGAGGTTGAATCAAATAAGGAAACCAGAATTTTCACGTCGGGATTGTACCATGTGGCCGCATGGTTAACTAAATTTGATCCCTGGAGTTCTCGGTTACTTCCATGCGATCGCATGGAAATAAAACCATGCGACTTTCAACATTTTTTCCGTCGAATAGCGTTCGGTATTTTGGCTATAACGTTCTTATCCGATGTCCGATTGGGCTGATTCAAAGTGCGTTGGAAATATAACTCAAAGAGATATAACTGTGATTCAGATATCATCTTTCAATTCGATCGTTTACCATGTTAAATGTGGGTTTTAATATGAGGCTAAAAACCAGTGCATAACTTTTCGATTAGAAATTGATGTGTGATCATACTTTGACGATATTTCATCCCTTTGATGTCTTCTTTCAACCAATTGACTCCTAGTACTCTTGAATCTTTCATTACATCACCCGTCACATCTATGGATTGTTTTCATGTTGTTCATTTTGATCCCCGAACTTTCATTTTCTTCCGTTTTGGTCCTTTTTCGCTCGTTTTCACATATTTCTCGTTATATCCATCAATGTTGTCTTGCAAACACAATTTATATTAAATTAAGCCATATTTCAATATACTCATTCATAATTATCCATGTTTTGTGGCCTAAATAAGTGCGCAAAACGCACTTATCATGAGCCATCCACCATGCGGGAAAGCGTGAGGGCTTCGGAGGAGAGGGATTGACCCCAAAAAGGGGCTACCTCGCTTGAACTCCAAGGCGCACATCACACGCCTTACCTTGACGAAGCTGAACGTCGAGGAAGAAGTCTTTGCATGGATGAACCATCTACCATGTGAGGAAAGCGTGAGCGCTTCAGGATAGAGGGTCAGACCACAAAATGTGAGTTACATCATCTAAGTTCTGATGTGTACATCACAAGCTCTTATTGACGAAGCTGAACGTCATTAAAGAAAAATGAAAAAAATGCTTAAAGTTATTATTTTTGAAGATATGTTGAGTTCAAATACTTAGCCAATTATCCTTATTCAAAGGAGTGTTGTGAATGTTATACTTTGAGTTCAGAATAAGTGCAAGAATGAAAACACAAAATGCAAAAAATACTTCATTCATTGATTTAAATCCTTACAAGGGGCCGTGGCCAATACATTATAAAAGTGAGAAGGAAAAATGCCTATTTTAATTAGGAGGTGGCCGGGGCGTCTTCACTCCATCAGTAGGTACCTCAGTAGCTTCTTGAACATTGGCTTCCTCAAGAGTCTCCTCCTAGTCTGCCTCTCCATTAACTACATCATCAACAAGTGTTTGAGGCACATCATCCAAAAACTCTACCCAAAGGTTGGCTGAATTGAGTTCAGGATAGAGCTCCTCCACCCTTCCTACGACTTCGACGTAGGAAAACCTTTGCCAATTAGCTGCAAAGCTTTGGTACTCTTTTGTGAGGTGGAAGTTGGCGATATAATTCTTCACCGCCTCCTTACCCGCTAGTTGAGCCTCAGCTCGAGCCTTCTCAGCATCCTCCACACAATGCTTCACATTGACCTCGTAGAATTAGTTCGACTCCTTGAACCTAGCTATCTCCAAGTTTGCTTTCTCAAACGCCACTACTATCAACTTTTGATGAGCATCAGAGGTCTCGATCTTCTTGGTCAGAGTCGCCACTTCATAGTTAGATTCATGTACCTCCTTTTTCAGAGCCACGATCTCTGCCAGTGCAAAAGCCAACTTGGCAGCATCCATAGTTTGATGGGCCCTCATCGCCTCAACCTCAGCCTTAACCTTAGCCTTAGCCTTAGCCTTAGCCTTTTTCATCTTCTCTTCAATTGAGGCAAACTTCTCCACTGATGCCTGACTTCTTCTCTAAATATCAATAAGCACTTCTTGACATTCATGGGTCACTCCAAAGGCCCTAGCACTTTGGCTCACCAGGATACCGTAAGATCCACCACATCATAGGTGGCCACATAGTCCTACCACCTCCTAGTCCAAAATTTGTAGAAATTGGATGTGGCACCTCGGACCCCCGTTGGAAACATCTCCATTATTGCAGGGGCGATCTCCTTCTCCTGCTCTGCCAAAAAGCTTATGGACTTTCCCGATGTCTGCTTTACCTCTTTTCTTTCTCATGGGAGGCCTCTGTCTTTGTCTCCTCCTTAGCAGCCTCCTTATTGGCCCTACGGACCATTTCGACCTTCACAGCCTTCATTGCAGAATCCAGAAGCCTAGGCTGTGAATGAGCAACTTTTTCATGGGACACAGTGGTCCCGAACTTGGCCATAGACGACCCACTGCTAAGGTCAGCTTCATTTTCTTCTTGTACTCCTCAGCAACCTTGGCCTTGTCCAAGTCCCCCTTAGCTAGGGACTTGGAGGCTTTGGAATCCACCTTCTCAACAGGATTTTTCCCGCACTCCTTGTTGAGGCGCTCCAGTTTGGACCTCACATTCTTGGCTCCAGAAGATGTGGGCCCCAGAGTCGTGGTCCCCATGGTGGAAGTGGTATTGAGTATAGAGGCCATGTCTTGAGCAGGGTACTCCTTCATGAACTTATCTGTAAACAATAAACAACAGTTAGCAAACAAGCAAAGCAAAATGGAAAAGTGTTGATACTTCTTACCTTTGGGAGCCATCAAGCAGAAATCGATGAAGTATTTCCTGCGTTTGATTAACTGGGCGAAGTCCTGAAACTTCAGAGGCTTCTTGTAAATATCTTCAATTACTTTCCACTCCGCCTTGTGAAGATCGAAGTGAGAACAACAAACTGTAAAAGGAATACGAAAGGTTGATCAAAACACAAGAATCATTGACAATTACAAAGGAAAAATACTCACATGCTTCATAGTAGTGGGTTGGTACAGTGCAAGCTTGTGAAGATTACCTCTCAACCTCCTGCCACCAATCCCTAACCAAAATCATGACTCCTTCCACCCCTTAATGGAGGAAGGAAGATATATGATCTAGTATAGGCCATAATCGGAAGAAACATTCTTTTTTCATGAAGTATTTCATTTTGGCTAGAATTCTTGTTTTTTGGAAACTTTTTATATTTTAGGACTCTTAAATTCCATTTTTATTATAAATAGGAATTTTATTTTTCATTGTATTAACAAGACTTTTGACATTATGAAATTGAGATTTTCTCTCCATTGTTCTTGAATGAACACCTTATCGAACTTATCAAATATTATTATATTTGTGATGTTCAACCCTTAGAACTTATCAAAGGATTAGGTACCCTTTGTGGCGTTTGCAAATCGAGGTTCGTTGGTTTTGTAATCAAGAGATCTTTCAAACCTTGTTCTTGTTTGGTTGTTTGGTTCAATAATTTGCGGGTCGAGACCTATCGTCTATAATCTGAATTTGGATTTTTCCAGCGTTTTCAATTCATTCCACAAGTTCCATGCGATTCTCCTACCCGGGATCTCATCAAGTGGTATCAGAGTTTGGGCTCCAGATTCAAGTTCTATCTTTTTATTTCTTTTGAATCTTTGTTTTCCTTATTTTCTTATGTTCTTTGTGTTCTTGTGTCCATTAAACTATTGGAGTCTTTGATCCAAAAAATTCCAAAAAAAATTTAAAAGTTGTTTTTTGGCTAATCTAGCATCCAAATCAACTTTTGTTTGTTTTGTTGTTCTCGTAGTCATTTTTCGAGTTTACTATTAAAAAAAACAATCGGTACTGTTCACGGGTTACTATTCACCCGAATATTAATTAATTTTTTATTTATTTATCTTGGAATTTTCAATTTTCTATTATCTATCCTAATTCCAAAATCTATTTGTGTTCAATTCAATCTAAATTCAAGAACCACTTGAATTTTCATAGTGCCCATTTGAAATTTCATACGATCATTTTTCTTCTTTCTTGAGTCTTCTTGATTACAAATCTCAATGTCGAATGATGTGATCTAGTGGTTAAAAGATTGCTTGAAGGTATAAGCCATAGAATGGATAGGCTTGAACGAAGGAGTATACATCTTGTTGGAGATGGTGTTGATAGGAGTAATATGTGTAAAAGGGAGATGGTAGAGTTTCGTGAAGAATGTAATGGAGTCGTGAAACCGGTAGTGGAGGAAACTTGTGTGATGATGTGTGATCTCCATACGGCCATCAATGTGGATAATGTTAATAAGCTACGAGAGACAATCTTTCAAACTAGATGCCATGTCAACAGCAATGTATGTAATTTGATTATTGATGGAAGTAGTTGTTTTAATATCATTAGTGCTATGTTTGTCAAGAAACTTGGGCTGATCACAATAAAACATCCAAAACCTTATAAACTGCGATGGTTAGATGAATGTAAGAATGTTAGGGTGTGTAGACAGGTGTTGATAAGTTTCTCAATTGGGAGGTACCATATGAGGTATTATGCGATGTAGTTCCTACGTATGCAGGGCATTTACTGTTGGGTAGACAATGATAATATGATAGGAAGGCAAAACATGATAGATTCAAAAATAGGTATAATTTTACTAAGGATGACAAGCCTATTATTCTTGCGTCGTTGACACCACAACAAGCGTATGAGGATCAACTCAAATTAAGGAAAGAGAAAAGGAATTGTGAGAAAATGAAAGTAAGAGCGAAAACGACGAGTTGGTGAGCTCGAGAGAAAATAGTGAGGTGGCTAAGTATGAGAAAAAAGAGAAAAACCACAAGAGAGAAAAGAAATGGAGAGTGAAAATGAGAGTGGAGAGATGGTAAGAAGAAAAGAAGAACCACAAGAGGGAGAGAGAAAAGAAAAGTCAGAAGTGAGCTTGCAGGAAGTTACGAATGAGGTTGAAAGGGCTTTAGTGAGAACTAACAATTCCCTCTCTAGTTTGTCTATTTCTGTATTGCAGGTTTCTAAAGATTTGATCCATGAAATTAATCAACTTTACCCCAGTTTGGAGAATTTTTTATTACTAAAGATTGATTTTGTGATTTTTGAAGTTGAATTTGTGATTCCCGAGGAGACGAAGGAGTTTCAAGGATAGTGGAATGAGTTCATATGCGATGGTTTGAGCAACAAAGATGATCTGATTGAGTTCATATTGCAATGCACACATATCTACAAAGTTGATGGGTGCCATGCGTTGATCATCTCGCATGAAAGGAAAAGTTTTCCATTTGATCCAGGTGGTATAGTGATAAAACTAGTGGGAGGTTGGTTATCCCCTACGCGATCACAAGGCATGGATTCGAGGATGAATCCTTTCGAAGGAAGAGGGAATGATATAATCTGGCATAGGCCATAATTATAAGAAACTTTTCTTTTTCATGAAGTATTTTATTTTGGATAGAATTCTTGTTTTTGGAAACTTTTTATACTTTAGGACTCTTAAATTTCATTTTTATTATATATCCTAGGTTTAGTATAAATATGAATTATTTTTTTTTCATTGTATTAACAAAACTTTTGACATTATGAAATTGAGATTTTCTCTCCATTGTTCTTGAATGAACACCTTATCGAACTTATCAAATATTGTTATATTTGTGGTGTTAAACCCTTAGAACTTATCAAAGGATTAGACACCCTTTGTGACGTTAGCAAATTGAGATTCGTTGATTTTGTAATAAAGAGATCTTTCAAACTTCGTTCTTGTTTGGTTTCTTGGTTCAATAATTTGCAGGTCGAGATCCTATCGTTTACAATCTGAATTTGGGCTTTCTCGGCGTTTTCAATTCATTCCGCGAGTTCCATGCGATTCTCTTACCCTGGATCTCATCAGAAGACCTACTACAAATGGGCCATGAGCTCTCTAGGGAGTCAAGTTGTACAACCCTTTCGAGTCATCTTTACCTAAGACTCGAGGGTGGAAGAGGATGTGAAAGACTTGGCAGAGCTTAGATAGGAGCCAAGTTTAAGGTCCTCAACATCGCCTTAAAGAAGGGGTGCAGAGGCAGACACATTTCTCGCTTTGAATGGAAATTCACTCAATGCCACACAACCGTACCTTGAAAAACAAGCACACTTGTGGGCCTTGGGGACTAAGAGCTCTATGAAATGAGGTATGTAGTACTTATCCCGAAGTTCGACTAATCTTTTAGGGGTCATATTAGAAGGATTTTTGGCTGTTCCCCAACTCCTCTCGTAATCTATTGGCCCTCACTTTCACTCCCCGAGCCACTAGGAGACCCCTCATCACCGAACCCAGCTATGGTGACTAAAGGAAATATGAAGTTTTTGCTTGGAAAAATACCTAGTTGGAAGAGGAGACTAAGGATATGGAGTCACCAGAGGAAAGAAAGTTGCCGAAAATTGAAGACACGGAGAAAACAGAGAAGTTCAGAGAATTTTTGCAAAGTAAAATTTCAAAAATGATAGTTTTTTGGCTTTTATATAAGGTGGTAATCGATCCCAGTTGTTGGATTGAAACCAGTTCAATCTGAGGCGTCCACTTGTGATGGCATTCAACCGTAATGCCCACATGCTGGCCTTGGTAAGTCTACTTCAAGTTGCACAATCATTGTCATCATTACGCATTTAATGTGACGGTTGTACGCGTATTAGGAGTCATAAAGGTTCATTCGTTTCACCTTGAAAATATGCAAAATTGTCAAATCATGGCACACCTATTGAAATTCAGCAATAAATTAAAGGAAGAGCATCGACAGAATGCTGATTCTAGCCTCTGCTAAAAGAAAATTCAGCAATAAATTAAAGGAAGAGCCGCGACAGAACGTTGGTTCTGGCCTTTCTTAAAAGTAAATTTAGCTTAATTAAAGGGAGAACATCGGCAAAATATTGATACCGTCCTCGCCTAAAAGAAAATTCTGCTCAATTAAAGGAAGAGTATCAGCAGAACGTTGATTCTAGCTTTTGCTAAAAGCAAATTCAGTAATAAACAAAATGAAGAGCCTCGGCAGAACGTTGATTTTCGGCTAAAAGCAAAATCAGCTAAATTAAAGGAAGAGCATCGGCAAAATGTTGATTTTAACCTCGGCTAAAAGCAAATTCAGCTAAATTAAAGGAAGAGCCTCAGCAGAACGTTGATTCTAGCCTCGACTAAAAGTAAATTTAGCTAAAAGAAAGGAACATCGTTGACAGAACGTTGATTCTAGCCTTGGCTAAAAGCAAATTTGACTATAAATGAAAGGAAGAGCCTCAGTAGAACATTGATTCTAGTTTCGGCTAAAAGCGAATTTAGCTATAAATTAAAGGAAGAGCCTCGACAGAATGTTGATTCTAGCCTCGGCTAAAAAATGAATTCACCTCGGCACGAACAAATTTCAGTACTCTTGTAATACGAAAAAATATATATTTCACCAACTTTGAACTCCAACTCTAATATAAATATCTACACTTGGATTTGAGGGACTATTGTTATGTATGTACAAATTTTTTTCGAAGTTTATAACCAAAGGAAATTTTACATTATATTGAACTCCAATTATTATATAAATATATACACTTGGACTTGAGGAACTATTTTTACACCTCACACACGTGGCTCCACATGGCCAACCCACTGTTGTTGTGAACCCTGTCCTCCAAAGCACTCCGCCCACATGCAGAGACCCATAGGCCAAATTTTCGAAGCCCACTTATGTTCACTCAATCAAAATGGATCACGGCCTATATCTGAGGCACTTCATGTTCGAGGAGGTTTACAGAGTCCAGATCCGAGGCCTCTCTCATTGACGACCTGCAGCAATGAGATGTGCACTTGAGTGAGATCTTAGTGGAATGATTGATGTGACTTATGTAAATAGTTGAAGTGTGTTGTCGTATCAATAGAGTGACTGCAACTTGTAATAACATTAAATACGTGTATTATGATCCAAGGGCCTCAATCTCACTACTATAAATAGTTCCCCCATACAACGAGAAAAGGGATGATGCAATTTAGAATACAAAATACTATTTGAAAGGCAAAAGGATATCATTTTCTCTTTAACGACTTGTTTTTTATTACAAACTCATATCAGTTTATATTGATCCATTTATATACGATCGGTTATTATTTTACAATCGACATCATTTCATTGTCGTGAGCTGAATGTCACCGTCTCGTGTCCTAAAGCGCTTCTCCCACGTCCCATTTTTGAAGTTTTTCTTGACTAGTTATCCGTCATTGCATGTTGGACTGATCTTGCGTGGACACGAGTGGGTCGCACATCTGTTGTCCACGTGGTCCTAACAAAAAACGAGATCAACAAGTACAACTAAGTGATTAGGTTGTTTCATTTCATAGTAATTTAGAGATTTTAGTTCATAATTGCTAAATTTCTCCAATTTTATTTATCAATTACATGTCAAGAGTTTATGGAATATCTTCATTTGATTAGTCAAGTTAGTAAACTTGCGCTTCATTCAATTCTCGCGTCTTTCAATTCAAAGCTTTTAACTGAACTGAACTTAGAGAGCCTATTCTAGGTTGTCTGGTCAAAAAAGACTTGGTAAAGAACTTTTTTTATTTAATGAATAAGTAAGAAGAGAAAGAGATAATTGAACTTGTAGTTATCTCAAAATTGATTTGTTAAAAGGACTTTTTTTTTATATTTTTTTAAATCTAAATCAAGTTGGGAAATCATTCTCAGCAGTGAAGGAAAAATCCGAGAATCACATTTGATATATTTGATTCTTGGATCTACATAATTCGATTTATTTATTTATTTATTTATTCCTCTTTAAGTGATTTATTATATTTTAGTTGTACTTAAATTCAGAATAATCCAATTCCGCCATTTAAGAACTAACGTTAGAAGTAATATTTCATTGTTTATCAGATAAGTTCACCTCATTTGTTTAAATTAGTAATTTTCTCTTGATTTTATTAGCAAAATAGTTAGTTATCTTGAACCAATCCTCTACGAGAAATGACCATTGCTTTCTATCATACCCAACGAAAAACAATTGTTAAAGAAAGGAATCGAAAAACAATTGTTAGAGAAATGAATTTAATTTAGGGAAATTTTCATATTTAAGAGATTAATATTTCACATTTCAAATCTAAGAAATAGGGTTTAAAAGTTCAAAAATAAGATATTAATTAAATTTCATTTTTATGAAATAAATAATTAAAAATACATCTTATTAATTAAATATATTAAGACCGCAATTTTATAGTATTCGGCCATAAATTATGAAATTAGGTTGCGAAAATTATTTTACGGTCACAATTAAAAAAAAAAAAAATTATAGGTGACAATTGAAAAAATTAATGATAATTAGCACAAAACATCCGTACCTTGCAATATTATGGTACAAAACGTTCATACCTTTGCATTTTTTTTTTTTTACATTTTTACTTTCCATTGCGGAAAAGGTCATTTTCTCAATTAAAAAAAATAAAAAATAAAATGACAAATATACCCTTCTATTTAAATAAAACAAAAAAGAAGAAGAAAAAATTAAAAATAAAATTGCAATTATACTTCCAAACTTTTTAAAAAATTGTAAATGATTCCAGAAAATTATCAAAAAGATAATTGGCACAAAATATCCATACTTTTCCATATTATTGTGCAAAACTTTCTTATCTTTCAATTTTTTTAATATTTTCACCCTTACTTTCATATTACATTTCAAAAATAATCATTTTCGTCAATTTTCTAAATTAAAAGCTGTAAAATGACAAATGTACCATTCAATTTAAATAAAAAAAAATAACAAATTGATGTGAACCCAGGAAGGGGAAATTGCATGAAATTCGTGGAATTAGTTCGAAAACGTCGAAAAAATTCAAATTCAGGTTGTAGATGGTAGAATTTTGACTCAAATCTCACGAATCAAAAATCTAAGGTATATTAAACTTTAGACCCGTTGATATGCAAAAACAAGAACCTTAATTTGCGAATGCCACAAAATGTGTAATCTTTTGATAAGTTTTAAGATTTTGAGCGCTACATATATAAAAATATTTGATAAGTTTTAAAGTTTAATCAAGAACTAATTGAGAGAAAATCTCAATTCATAAGAATCAAAAACTTGTTTACAATGAAGAAATAAATCATATTTATATGGAAAACCTAGAAACTAATTAAAAAAACGAAATAAATTCCTAAAATATGGAAATTTACCAAAATATAAGAATTTTAGGTTAAATAAAACTCTCGCGCGAAAAAGAAAAATCCGTGCCAAAATGTAACCAAGCGACTGCATGGGCTTGATCCATGCAATCGCATGGAAGGTCTTGAGTCTGTCATTTTATTCTCGGGTCTTCCTTCTGCAACAGCATGCGTCGTATAACTATGCGGTTGCATAGCTCTACAAATCAGGCCTATTTTAATTGGATTGAACCAAGTTGACCCGGATCTCCTCGGTCTTTGACCTCAACATGAGACTTGTTGTTTTGCTTGTCAACTTGATAAGTTGTGGTGCATTCCGGATCATACTACAAATTACTACTATACTCCCAAATTTTTTCAATACAAATAAATTTCAAATAAATAATTTTTAAAAAGTGATTTTTATTTCTTTTTCTAATTACTTATATGAAATTTATTTGTACTTTTTTTTGAAAAATTTGGGAATATGTTGCAATTTGTTCTTTATTTTTCTTTTATTTAAATATGATGATATATTTGTCATTTCATATTTTTTAAATTGAGAAAATGGATGAAAATGATGATTTTCGCAATGAAATGAAAAAAATAATGGTGAAAATGTCAAAAAAATGAAAGTATGGATATTTTGCAAAATAATATTGAAAGGTATGAGCATTTTGCGCTAATTACCTTTTTAATAATTTATTTGGACTCATTTGCAATTTTTTAAAAAATTTGGAAGTATAATTGCAATTTGTTTTTAAATTTTTCTTCTATTTTCTTTTTGTTTTATTTAGAAAAGGACATTTTTCGCAATAAAATGTGAAAATAAGAGTGAAAATGCCAAAAAATGAAAGATATGAACGTTTTGCACAATAACATTGAAAGGTAAGGACATTTTGTGCTAATTACCTATAAAATTTATAAGCCATGACTCCCATGACTCAAAATTTTAAATCACATATTATATAGTGGTAACAAATTATAGGTAACATATTATTTATTGGTTACAAAATATCCAATTTGTTAATTACAACCTCAAATAATTGGCCATATATTATCTAGTGGTCACAAGTGAACCAATGTATTGGTCACAAACATCAACAACTACCATACCCAATGCCACGACCACCACCAACATCTCTACCTTTGGCTACCACCACCATCCTCACCGCCACCGCACTAAAGTCAACAATTCCACCTATACCACCAAAATATGTGGAAGTCACTGCCATCTCCACCGCCACTACTCCAACCAAAACCAACACCTTACTTCCATCAACCACCTATACAACCACCGCTACCTTCACCGCTACACCATGCCATTTCTAGCACCTCCATTTGCACCACCAAAATGTAGAAGCCGCTGTCGTTGCCGCCGCCGTCGTCGTCGCCACCACCACCACCACCACCACCACCACTCCAATTAAAACCAACACCTCACTTCCATCAACCACATGTACCACTACCACTACAACCGCACCGTAACCACCACCTTACCAAAAAAATCCCCAAACCCGCAGCCACCACCCCCATCACAAAATTACCATAGCTTGTATCCACAAATCACCACCACCACATCTTCAAAATCCACCATCTTCTTTTCCTTTACCACACCACACCACAACCATCAACACATCACAAATAGAAGATGAGAAAATAGATGAAGAAAAAAGGGGACAAAATGCTAAGTGCTCCATTTCCGCTGCGGGAAATACGACGCCGTTGTGCATGAAGCAACAACGATGCATATACATCATTATTGCTTCGTGAGCATTGCCAATCAATGAAGCAACAGTGCATCGTCGCCGAGCACGAAGCAGTGACGATGGGCGTGCATCACTATTGCTTTGTGAGCAATGTCACCGCTACTTCATTCGGCACTAGGCTGAGATGTTGCTAGTGTCCCGCGTAGTGTCACCGCTGCCAATCACCGACGAAGTTGTTGAAATGATGTTGTAGAATAGATTGGTGTGAAATGAATTAGGGTTTGTTGGGGTGGGTTGATTGATGGTGGTAGATTAATTAATTTAATAATATTATCATTAATATTAAAAAAATAAATTATGATCTGATTTTTGTATAAATAATTCTTAAACTTGATTTTTGAAATTGGAAATTGAAAAACACGGTCATGTGTAATTTCCACTGTAATTTATATGTTATTTGTAGTGTATCACAGTATGCCCCAAGTTAAAAACCCAGCATATGACCCATAAGTCCCCATAACTCCCTTGATTGGGTCGTAACAAAATGGGAAAGTGATCGATCAACTATTAGGGAGAGCTCGGTTATAGAGAAGTTGAAAGAAGTTGTGCCCTAACTGCCTGCCTAGTGAGGATGAAATAAGGAAAATGACTTGGAAGTTGTAAGATCTTAAAATTTATAAAAGAAGGCAGTTGTTATGTACATCTGAGATCAATTACTTTTGTACACTTAAAAAGTATGTACTTCTGCACCAAATTATCTTATATTATCTTTGGGTTACTAACTTAAGTATCGGATTATTCTCTTCGTGTAGATCCCTTGTGAGTTGTAACAAAGCACATTAATATATTTTTTCATCAAACATCTTACCTTGTGGACTCATTCAATAAAACCGGCTGTTACATTAGGACTCTGAATTCAGCTTTTGTCTTGTTCGTATCCTAAATGCCAATGCTCTTAGTATACATCGAAATCTAGTCATTGGACATGCCCTTTTGTCCTCTTACTATCTGCCTCAAAACCCTTTTCCTCCTAAAAACAAATATTTGATCAATAACTGTAAACTAAATTACACCTCCATACACACACAGAAACACGCAATTTCAATGGCGTTGATCACAAATGTAGACGATCCAGTTCTTGATGAGCTGCAACTAGCATGTTCTC
Organism: Osmanthus fragrans; assembly: GCA_019395295.1. Lineage (NCBI taxonomy): Eukaryota > Viridiplantae > Streptophyta > Magnoliopsida > Lamiales > Oleaceae > Osmanthus > Osmanthus fragrans. Next base: position 18,238,654 of record CM033351.1, read on the forward strand.
ACATCAAAACCCTTCTCCAGAATTCGACCAACCTCGAAAAAAGCTTGGAAAAAATTGATGAAAATTTCGATACCATACGAGGAAGCTTAACAATGGCATCAAGAAGAGTTGCACCTTTACAATCACTATCCATTGGGGTTAAAGCTCTCGAAACTAGAATAAACCGAGCCATTTCTCCGGCTCTTGCTCTTCTTGAGAGCTTCAAACTCTCCGAGTCCCTCCAGCGTAAGCTTCTTGACACAGCATCGAAATTGATTAACGAAAAAACATCCAAAAACAGGCTCAAGAAATTGATCAAGTACGTGGCTTGCGTGGATGATTTGAACGTCGCCTTGACTTCCATAAGCCAAGAGAGTGAGCCAGCAATTCAAAAGCTGCAAGAAGTGGTTGAGTTTTTGAGCAGGACTAAAGCCACTGATCAGTACAGAACGCTTCGTTTTAGGGAGACTTTGATTACACTCAAAGCACTATACGAGACAGAGGTCGATTCAATGAGATTTGATGGGCTTCTTGATGAGGCTTTGTTGAATTTGCAAGATGAGTATGAGAGTTTGTTACAGCAGTTAAGGCATCAGAACATAGGGGATGATACGACTGAAATGGTGCCTGAAAAATTGGGTACTGAGTTGGAGATCAAAGTTCTTAGACGAATTTCAGAGACACTGGCTGCCAATGATTGTCTGGATATTTGTATCGATATCTTCGTCAAGGTAAGACTAATTGCTCAGCATATACTTATAATTCAAATGTTCATGCGTTTTTTGCTTAATTGACAAGTTAGTAGTCTTTATATAATACTATCTCGTACGAGCAATATTGTGCCTAAAGTTTTGACTATTTGATATTGTCGAGTCAAATTCTCGTATTTAATTATCTTGGTAAAGGAGGGCTGTGATACCCTCTAAACCACCATAAATCTTATTCAAATCTTGTGATATGTATTTAATATGGTAAAAGATTTGGTATGGTTGTGGTCTTGTGAGTATAATTAATATCTGGAGATCGATACGATTACTGATAGACAATCAGTTCAGAAAGAACTCTTTGAAAATAGCTTATCTTCGTCTCTTTAATTGAATCATGGAGTAAATATTAGTTGTTATCGCGTTACTAGTCCAGTTCTGATTATTTGTATTTTTTTCTGGTAAAAATGTTGCTGAACGCTTCTAAGATATGCTTTTCCCTCGAACGTCCAACAGGTTAGATATAGAAGGGCAGCCAAAGCAATGATGAGATTAAGCCCAGATTACCTGAAAACGTACACTCCTGAAGAAATCGATGAAATGGAATGGGAAAGTTTAGAGACGGCAATTGCCCGTTGGATCCAACACTTTGAACTTGCTGTCAAAGTAGTGTTTGTATCAGAAAAGGACTTGTGCAACCAAGTACTAGGAAACATCATGGAAGGAATGGTATGGCCCGAATGTTTCGTTAAGATTGCTGATAAAATCATGGCTGTCTTCTTTCGATTTGGAGAAGGTGTTGCAAGAAGTAACAAAGAACCCCAAAAGTTGTTTAAGCTTTTAGACATGTTCGATTCATTAGAAAAGATTAAACCTGACTTTTCGGAGATTTTTGAAGGCGAAGCAGGAGCTGATATCTGTTCTCGATTTAGAGAACTCAAGAAACTCCTAGTCCATTCATCGACTAAGGTCTTTTGGGAGTTTGGGCTTCAAATTGAAAGCAATCAAGATGGTTTGCCTCAACCCCCTGACGGTTCAGTTCCTAAACTTGTTCGATATTCTATCAACTACCTCAAAAACCTTGCAATGGATAGTTACACTGAACCAATGGCACAAGTACTCAGGACTGATCAATTATGGAAAGCTGGCATACTTTCGACACCCGAGCGTGATGAAAATTTACTCAAAGATGCTATTTCCAATGTCATGGAAGCTATCCAAAGGAACATCGAAACCAAGAAATCGCTTTACACAGACAAAGTACTCCCTCATATCTATGCGATGAACACGTACTGGTACATTTACATGAGGACTCGTAACACAGAACTTGGGAAGTTATTGGGAGAGCAATACATGAAGAAAAGATATAGACAAGTTGCTGAAGAATCCGCTAACTTATATCAGAAGCAAGCTTGGGGGACTCTTGTGAGATTGCTAGACACAGAAGAAATTAATAGAGCCAATAAAGATGGAATAGGAGCTCTAATAAGAGGGAAAATGGATGCTTTCATGGTTGAATTTGATGAGATGTGCCAAAGGCATAGAAGCAGTTACAGCATTATTTCTGATGCAGATTTGAGAGAACAGATGAAAGATGCCTCTGTTGGGCTTGTGCTGCCTGCATATACTGAGTTTATCAGAAATTATTCATCATTTTTGGATGTCAAGTCGAATATGTCACCTGAATTACTTGAGGACTTTTTGAGCCAGATTTTTGAGGGGAGTGATCAGGTAGCTGATGGCAAGTTGAATCTTCGCCGAAGAAATTCAAGCCATCGTAAAGATAGGAGTTCAATTGATCAAACTCGTGAGAACAAAGATTTTCCATGATTTGAATCTTCCAGAGTAGCAACTTTGGATTGCAGAACATTCGATGATAAGTAAATTCTCAATTCTCAAGTTGTCTTGAAATCCAAACAATTCTATAAGAAATCACTCATAAATATATATATCAGTCTTGTAATAGTTTACAACCAAATGGATCATTACAGTTAGAACTTTGAGCTATAAACTTTAGCAGCTTAAACATACATTGCATGTTTACTATGTTGGACTTGACGAGATCAGAGAGGATAACAGAAAAATTTATTCCTCCTCTCGAGGCTAAAGTGGATGTGATCTATTGAGAAATACTCTTTCTGTACAAGTGGAATTCATTTTTTGTGAACAACTTATGAATGGGGTAGCAATAAAGTTTGAATTCAAGATCTTTACCTCATCGAAAAGCTGAAGATGTTAGAAATGAGACGCATTTATTGATTTAAATTTTATCTTCAACATGCACCTTCTACATATTTCATATGTCTCTATCTCGTTAATCAATATCTATTTTACTACGTGAAGTGGCAAATTTCTGTAAGATGAGCAGATTCTGGCGCTTCAATGAAATTCAGAAATTCAAAACTCAAAGATGATTATAAAAACATTTAGCAGATGCAACACAAAAGCATCACTTGTAATATTAACACCGGTAACTTGAAATTTAATCAAGCATTTATATTCACGATATGAACCAAGAATATCAATGAAAATCCAGGCAGCCAGCAATTCAAAACACAGAATTCACTCTCTTTTATGCATAAACTCATTCTTGACTCCAAGAAATCCAGTTTAACTCCAGTAAGTAGTACACCAATACAGAGGTGGAAAAAAGAAAACAAGACAGAAAAGCAAAACCAGGAGATATTTATGTTTCTACAGAATTCTTCTCGTGATCACCCTCTAGCTGGCTTAAGTTGCCTTTCTCCTTGATGAGTTGGATATGATGGTGTTTGCAGTAAAGACGCCCCTCATGTGCAATGTAGTTTGATGGACTGATGACACATCCTCCATGGGTGCATTTGAAACAGCTCTTGTGGTATGCAGTTCCATTCACTGACACCTGCTCACATTTGTGATGTGAGGAATTTATCAGTATAGTTCATAATTTTTGCTTTGCTTACATACCAAACATAATGTGAAATATATTATAAGTGTTAGTTAAATGTGAGTTGCCCAATTTGTACTAGAATTCAACTTAAGTTTTACTTAAGTAAAAGGTCAGAATCCTAAAAACAGGATAGAAAATCCGTGAGGGGTAAGATGGGGCTTAGGCTTTCCAAGGACAGTACATATGATATAACGGTTTAGGCATGAGGCCTGGGTTGTTACAAATATAAACTATAGATTAGGTGGATCGTGTGGTCCAGTGGATTCAAATGATACAAGCTATTACCTTTTCAGTTGGATAGACAGTATTCTTGCATCCCACACATTTTTCTCTTGTTCCACCAAACATACTTGAAACTTTGTTCGCCACAGGTTTCTATATCAAACATCATGATTAGGAGATTGATTATGAATCCATGTACTAAAAATTGGCAAGCATATGAGAAAGAAAATTTTCAATAACTGAACTTAGATCATTTTGGATTTTGTGATCGGTATATGAATATAGTGTGTCAATGAGGACTCTTACCTCGGTGTCAACTGCTTTCTCTGGTTTTGCAATTTTAGGTGTTCCTGGAAACGTTAAGGAGGATGCATTAACAACATCATTAGTATGCAGTATCCGACGTGATTGGACAGAATAAGGAACAAGATTTTAATAGCTTTTTCTTCTTTGACACTTTGCACAATACTGTCTGATACAGCTTATGAATCATAAAATAAATGTTTCGAGCAAACCATCTAAATCTAGTGATCTTATTTCTCCCTATTTACCTTCAAAACTTTTGTCAAGGCTGCCAGTTCTTTTGAAGAGTTGATCAAAGTGTGGCCTGCAATACAAAACTCCCTCAAAGGAATTGTAGTTCCCAAGCTGCAATTAAACCACAGATTAACACGATATTTTGTATATTTTCAAGTTCCAATGATGAAACTGGATATAGTCAATTATGAACGTTATTATGCAAAATGCAAATTATGGAACATTTATTCAATCCAGAATGCAAAGTAAACTGAAAAGGAACGTCCAAATTATGCAAAAATAAATAAATAAATAAAAAATTCTGCTTTGAACCGCCGCCTTATCTAAAGCTTAAACTAAATACTGACTTCAGCACTCCCCATCCACACTGGTTTCACTTTAATCAACGTGGATATTTTGGTCGATATGGTGGAGACATGACTTGAATTCCAAACATTTTTGATCTCTGATACCACGCTAAATCACTTCATTTAAAAGTTTAAGTTATATATTTAAACTCAATCTTCAATATCCCAAGTCTGAAATTAAATATATTCAATCAAGAACATATACTTGAAGGTCAAACTCAGAATCAAAGATCCATTCTTAAAAGAGTGAGATTATGATAAAAATTTCATAGTTTTAAGCTAACCTTGAGGGTTCCTTTGCAGTGATGACATCTAAAACAAGCTTTGTGGTAGACTCTATTATCAGCAGTTAACTTATCAACCAAATACACAGTCTTGTCACATGCCATGCATTTCTGAGTTGTTCCTGCAAATGCCATGGCAACCAAAAAACTCTATCTTGATCTTCTCTACCTCTCCTTCTCTCTCTATCTCTTGTTTTGTGAACAAATGGGATTAGAGGGGGAAGAGAGAGAGAGAGAGAAATGGGCAAGATAAGGGGCTTTGGAGACACAAATTTGTGGGTTGTAAAACTGATATTTGGCAATCATTTTTCCCTTGTACCAAGCACCAACCTTTTCTAGAATGATTTTTTTTTTTTTCCTTTCTGATATTCTTTATCTCAATTTTTTTTTTTCTTCGGAGAATTTTTTCTTTTTGTTAAACCAGTTCTACCTAAATTATCCATTTAATAGTTAAAAGTTAAAACTATGGATCGTATTTATTTTTGTGCTATCTACATCAAATTATTTTATGTTTTCTATGAGAGATTCGACTATACATGGTTCAAAACAAATAAATAAGTTTGTCTAGTATATGATAATTGAGATTTGAAATGACATAGTTTACTGGGGTTAAAAATTGTTATATAATTTTTTTTTCCTACTTGCTCGTTGTCTAATAAAAAAATGGATTAGTTTTTGTAAGAAAGCAATTGCTTGTGAAGTAATAATTGTTCATTACAAACTCAATGATGTCACATGCTTGATTGGAGCCCACTTTTGGTTGGGCTGTGACTTTCTCATTTGAACTGGTAAAAAAATAAAATTGAAAAGAAACTGTCACGTATATACATGTCCATGACATTATGGACCGTTATATTAGGACTTTAAGGGTTTGTTTTACTTCCATTTATTTCGAGAATATATTTTATAATAGTGAATTTTTTGGAAAATTAAGAAAAGAGGAATTTTGGATTTATATTTAAAATTATTTTATTGAAAAAAATGTATAATTGAAAATGCGTTTGAAAAAAAAAAATAAGTTTTTAAATAATGTGGCTCAAAAATGGGCTAATATGTTGTCTAATATGTTGTCCAAATTTGATGTCTTCTTTGTTATCCCCTGTAATATTTTTTTTTTTTTATATATTAACACATCATTTCTTCTTAGTAAGTTGGGTGACATCATCAATTTTTTTGAAAACTCGACATATTACACCTTGACATCTTCCAGCTGTTTGCTAAGAAAATCTAATGAGCAAAAATGTCAGAAATTTATTAGGTGATAGTGAAGAGGACAAGAAGTTCGGGATATGACATCTCAAAGGTAAATTGGGGGCTTTATAGAGGGGATCAAGACCTATTTGCGTCGATAAATTAGATCCACTCAAAACTTGATATAAAATATGTAAATAAAAATGTAAATTTATAATTCGTGGATGTTATTCTAGACTTGAACTACAGACCTCGTATATGAAATAAATCATTGGACTTAAGACCTATCAACCGATAGAAATTAAGCCAATGTTTGGTGGTCTTAAAATTTTAAAATATAGTTTTGAATAGTATTTTTTGGAGAATGAGTAGTTAAAAAGTAAAAAAAATTATGAATTTATATGTAAAATATTTTATTACATAAATGTATGATCAAAAATAAATATGACAAAATAAATTAAAGTAAAGTAAAGTAAATCAAACAGGGACTAAAGAACAAATATAATTAGGGGACCATGTCTTTATCTTTTCTTGAAAAATCTCTTTGGACGTGGACCATATTGATTGAAAAAGAAAGAGGTGGAGGACCACACAGAGAACAGTGTGATTTTTGAAATTGAAGCAAACGATGCCAATAGGCAAAGATATTATGCTGCCAGCCGTATATTTATGCCTTGCACCACCGCGAGGGCCATTCTACTCATAATCTGATTATCTGTCTTGTGACTTTGTGTCCAAATAAAAGAAAGTTGAAAGAAATATATAAATAAAATAGAAGTTGATTTCACCCATCATCACTGCAGTTTTACAAAATTTCAATTGGTTCTTAAAGTTTTTTTTAAATATTATTAATAGTTTCACAATTTGTTACTTGATTATTATAAAAGTAACGTAAAAAGGGAACAATAGATAACTCCTACAGATATAAAAATTACATTACAAAATTAACAAACTTGATAAATTATTTCAAAATTCAGGTGTTAACTCCATTTAATATTATACAGTTAACTGTAATTAATCCACCCCACCCCACCCCACCCCACCCATCCCACCCAACCCAATTAATAATATCCCACCTCACCCACCATCCCACCCACCCACCCACCCACCCTGTCGCCACCTGTATAAAATTTTCAAAAAATTGAAAATTAATGATAACTCTGCAATTGGCAACAACTTCGTATGTTAGAATTCAACAATGGGGTTTAGGATTCAATTAAAAAAATAAGATTTTGAAGGAAAATCACTAATGGGTTAGAAAAAGACAAGATTGTTTCAAATCAATTGTTTGGAATGATGTCAAGAATCAACGGTGGTAAATTAATAATGGGAATATTGCAGCAGAGTTTCCTAACCTTTCATTTTTTTGTAAACTTTATCCTAATTTTTAATTTGTACAAACGGAGGTCCCAAACCTTTGAAACATTAGCAACTGGGGTCTAAATGGATGGAAATAATACATTTGATCATTAATTGACCAAGAAAAGTAAAATTTGACCTATTTTGACCAAATTAAAGAGGGTAAAATCGTAACTTTACGTTTTAACTTTTAATTAAACTATTTTCTTCTTCAAACATAAAAACCAGAAAACTAATTTTCAAAAAAACACAAGAAAAAAACATTTTTAAATTAAACAAAAAAAAAAAAATTCACATTCTAGTATCTTCCCCAATTTCTCAATGTCTTTCTTACTCACATTCACAACAGTATCTTCCCTTAGGAAAATAGTGAGGAAAGAAATACAAGTTACAGTGGTATAGAATGCACAATAAAAAAAATATTGGGAAGCAGAAGTGGATTTGATTTCTCGATTTTATAGAGATGAATTTGTTTTTTGATTTCATATTGACAGTGGTGGCAATTGGTGGTGACAATTACTAGTGATTATTCTGGTTTCAATTTGGGTGGGGAAGGGATGGCGATGGGGGTCGGGTGAAGAATATGAGTTTTATTTTATTTTGTTTAATTTAAATTCCTGGTTTTTTTTATTTCATGTTTAAAATAGTAAAGTTACCATTTTACCCCATTCAATTTGGTCAAAAAATGTCAAATTTCACTTTTCTTAGTCAATTAATGGTCCATTCATTTGGACCCCAATTGCTAATTTTTCAAATGATTGGAGTCTCTACTGGTACAAATTGAAAATTATGGTAAAGTCTTCAAAAAAAGTGAAAGATTAGGGACCGTTGCTACAATTTTCTCATTAATAATTGTAGAAAAGAAAAAGAACCCACATATTTAATTAATTTACTATAATTATGGTGTTGGAAAAGAATCTAAACTCTAATATTAATGTCAAAATAAATTAACAAATAATTGGCAATATTTTTTACTTGAAGTCATTTACAAGTAGTCATTTGTTCAATTAGAAATTGGATGATGGATAACACTAGATTGGAGTTGATTTGTGTAATGGTGGTGATGGTAGCAATGTTTTGGGCATTGTGTTATCTGTGATCAGATTTTTTTGTGACCAGATATGTGTTATATGTGACTAACTATGATCAAATTTATTGTCAGTGTGATGGCCACTAATTTGTGATTGTATATAACAAAATCACTAACCTGTGTTATATATGACTAACTGTGATCAAATTTATCTTCAATGTGACTAAATGTGATCAAATTTTTTTTAGTGTGTCTGTCTGTGATCAAGACAATTTGAACTGTGACTGTATGTGATCAAATCATAATTAGTAAAGAATTGGTTACAATTAAGTCACAATAAACACATCTTTGATCACAGAGGGGTCACCACAAACAAATCTGCACTCATCGCAGACTGGGACTGCCAATCACCACCATTATCACATACAATGCCCCACCATCACCTTCAACTCAAATCCACAACCATAAATAATACATTTACCTCAAATCTACAACAGCAACCATGACTATAATGTCAAATCCACAACAACTATTTTGTGAGAATTGTGGTTCTCTTAACTCTAGTTGGTCTAGTGCTATTTGTGACATTTAGCTAATGATGCCTAAGTGTTTACTTATTGGTGACTTAGTTGGTCACTTGGATTGTGTTAGTCTAGATTTATTGTGGACCCTTGGATGAGATGGATGGTTGAGATTAAATCTTGGGAGATATTTTCTTACTGGCTTGTTTGAGAAGCCTCTCCAATTGGTTTTCATTTAAAGAACTCTCTTTCTCATTTGTGTGTGTGTGTGTGTGTCTCTCTCTCTCTCTCTCTTTCTCTCATTTTTGTTGAGACTCTCGACTTCCCCTCTTCTTCCTGTGAGTTTCTTGTGTAAAACTTAGGCATGAAATAGGGCTACGTTTTCTTAGTGATTCTCGAGGGATTAATGAAAAAGGAAGGTTGATTCTTAGCTACTATTGGTAGATCTCTTGATCGAGGACTCCAAGCCAAGGAAGGAGAGGTTCTTTTACTGGTTCTCTAGCTCTCTCTGGAAGGTGACTTGCAAGCATGAAAGAGTGTTCATGAGCCTAATTTTTTGACACCAAAAGAAAGGGTAGTAACTCCATTTTCAGCCATTCTTGTTTGTAGTTTTCGATTTTTTCATTTATGCTTTGGAATGTTTTGATTAAATAATGTTTATTGTTTCATTGAACACTAAGTACCCAACAAAATTGGTATCAGAGCTTGGCTTGAGCGAATGGTGGAAGAAATCGATCAAAAATCGAAGCAGTGTGTGAGTTCTCCTATTTTGACCGAACCTGCAATCTTAAATTCCGGCCAAACCAGTGACCTCCCGGAAAATCCGAGACCATATCTAGAACCTTCAGGTCGTGGCGGTGCTGGGAGCGAGGCGCGTTTGGCCGTTTGCGGCGTGTGGGCTTTCTGGCTGTGGCGCGTAGGGTGGTTTCTAGTGACGATATCTTTAGGCAGCTTGCTTACTTTGATGTCCTGAACGTACTAAAGTGTTTAGTTTAGTATTTCAGGTTATATAGAAAAAAAGTTGGACGATTTTGCCCCTGACTTTGACATTTGCAGTGGTTCAACTGGAAGCTTGATGGTACATTTACTATTTTTCAACAGTAATTTGGTAAGATTGTTCCAAACTCACTCTTAAGCTCGGTTTGGTATTTTTTTCTAGTTAATGCATGATTGCTTAGTTGCCTATTTGTGAATTCTGTTGATTGAATTCTTGTGATTTATTTGTGACCTGAAAAACATATTTACTTGCATTATATATCTGTGTTTCATTGTTGTACTTCATTTCTGGATATTGGTTTTAACTCTGTATTCATATTTTATTTTTGATCATTTGGAAAAGATTTTTTCCAAACCTTTTCTGTTATGTCCACGAGTATATGCCACTATTTTACAGAATCCGTAATGGGTTCGAGGGTCGAATTATCGTAATTCGATGGAAATGGGGATTACTCGATATGAAAATAGAAAATGAGGGCCATTTTGGTCCAATAGAGAGTTGCGAAAGCTCTCGATGATCCTACTACATTTTATGAGAGTTAAAAGCTAAACCTACTGAAATTGAAGATATGAATGAAATTGCTTACAGTTCTATAATTTTGCATCTATCTAATAACATTGTAAGACAAGTTGATAGTGCTAAAATTGCTAGAACTTTGTGGACTACTTTCGATGCCTTGTTCTTGACTAAAACTTCACATAAGAAGATATATCTATTGGAAAAGCTGTTTAGTTTTAAGATGAACCCAGGGAAGGGTGTCGAAGGAAATTTGAGTGACTTTAGCATAATTGTTAAGAGTCTGGCCCATAATGATAAGAAATTTGACGGTGATGATTTTGTCTGTCATATTGCTAAATTCTTTGCCCGAATCTTATAGAGAAATAAAAAATGTCATAAAATATGGTATGGACACTCTCACACAAGCTATTGTTGTCGATGCTTTAAAATCAAGAGAACTTGAATTAAAAAGAGACAACAGAACTCATTCTAGATAAGAGAGTCTTTTTGTTAGGGAAAGACCTGAAAAGAAAGAGTTTAACTTCCATACCAAGAAGGGAAGGGGAAAAATTCAAAGTGAGATCTAAATCTAAAGATAAAAGCGGTAAGAAATGTTATCACTGTGGAAAGTTAGGATATTTCAAGAAAGACTACTTTGACTGGAAAAAGAAACAAAAAGACCTAAACAATACTGATCTTGATAATGCGGCCATTATTTCTAAATTCGATAGTTTACATGTCCTGAATGTTTCTGAGGAAGAATTTGACAAAAATTGGATCCTAGACACAGGGTACACCTTTCACATGTGCCCTGAAAGGTCTTGGTTCTATAACTATAGAAAAACTGAACCTAAGAAGGTCTACATGTGAGACAATAATTCTCAGAATGTGGTTGGGGTTGGTGACATAGCCATCAGGATGTACAATGGGGTTGTCAGGCAACTCAGAAATGTTAGATATGTCCCTAATTTGAAAAGGAACCTCATTTCCTTAGGTTTTCTAGAAGATGAGGGATATACCTTCAAATCTGGAAATAAGATTCTGAAAACTATGAGGGGTTCTCTAGTAGTTATGAAAGGGTCTAAGAGGAATGGACTGTACTATCTTAAGGGTAGAACTGAAACACCACCCGATTCAAATCTTCTTACAGTTAGTAAAGACAAAAGTGAACTTTGGCATAACGGAATGGGTTACAATGGGTTTAAAGGGCTAAAATCTCTAAGTAATCATAAATTACTTGGAAAAGATGACATTGAAGCTATGGACTTCTGTGAAACCTATGTTTTGGGTAAGTTCCATAAGGTGAGCTTTGAAGCTAGCTCTCATAGAACCAGCAGACCATTGGATTATGTCCATGCTGATCTATGGGGCCCGGAGAAGCACTCTACATTTGATGGAAGCAAGTACTTCTTGTCCTTAGTGAATGATTACTCAAGAAAAGTTTGGATTTATCCCTTGAAGGCTAAGTCAGAAACTTTTAGGAAATTTAGGATTTGGCTCAAGTTCGTTGAGAATCAGTTAGATAAGAAACTTAAAACATTGAGAACTGATAATGGGCTTGAATTCTGTAATTTCGAATTTGACAACTTCTGTAAACAGAAAGGGATAACAAGACACAGAACAGTTAAATACCCACCTGAACAAAATGGGATCACTGAGAGAATGAACAGGACCATAATGAACAAGGTTAGGTGCATGTTGATTAGCTCTGACCTTGCCAAAGGCTTTTAGGCTGAAACTGCAAGTACTACAGCTTATCTGATTAATATGTCTTTGTCCAGTAGTATAGGGTTTAAGACCCCACAGGAGTTGTAGACAGGGGAGCCTCCAAATCTTGATCACATAAGGGTATTTGGATGTACTGTATATGCACACCAATCTGAAGGAAAACTTGAACCGAGGGCTATCAAGTGTGTGATGTTTGGGTATCACGAGGGTGTGAATGGCTATATGTTATGGGTTTTAGGGGTTCAAGGCATTAACATTATTAACAAAAAGAATGTAGTCTTGAATGAATCTGAGATGCCATGTCTAAAATAGAAAACTGATGAAGCTAACAAATCTGAAACTGAGAGGAATGTTCAGACTGATGTGAAGCTGACCAAGCTTAATTTACCTACACCTGGGAATGAAGCTAATGACCCTGCACATCATCAAACTGAAACTGAACTAAACTGAAGAGGTGACTGAACTTCAAGATAACGTTGAACCAGTTGAAATTGAACATTTTATTGATCAGCCACCTAATCAAGATTATCAACTTACTAGGGATAGGACAAGGAGGTAGATCAGGTCTAATCCTAGATATGAATTCCTAAACTTGACTGATTTTGCCTTAGTTTCAGGTGAAGCCCTTGAACAGATAGAACCTACTACTTATGAAGAAGCCGTTAATGGAAAATATTCTGAAAATTGGTTAAAGGCTATGCATGAAAAAATGAAATCTTTGAGTGATAACAAAACCTGAAAACTTATTAAAAAAAACCTAAAGATCATAAATTGCCTCCATGTAAATGGATTTTTAAGTTAAAAGAGGGTTTGAACCCTATTGATTCTGTGAGGTTTAAGTTGATGTTAGTGGCTAAGGGCTATACACAAAGAGAGGGTGTGGACTATAATGAAATATTTTCAGCCGTGGTTAAGTACAAGACAATCAAATTGATATTGGCCCTTGTGGTTCAATTCAATTGGGAACTTAAACAACTCGATGTAAAAACTGCATTTTTACATGGGGAGTTGGAAGAAGATATCTTCATGAGCCAACCATAAAGTTTTGTGGCTAAAGGCAAAACTTATTATGTTTGCAAGTTAGAGAAATCTTTGTACAGACTGAAACAAAGCCTAAGACAATGGTACAAGAGATTTGATGCTTATGTGCTAAAGATAGGGTTTAAAAGAAGCGAATTTGATGATTGCTTGTATTTTAATGACGTAAAGAGCGGTTGTGAAGTTTACTTGCTGCTTTATGTTGATGATATGCTATTAGTTGGACCTAGCACGTCTCAAATCAATAAACTGAAAGATCTTTTAAAATCTGAATTTGACATGAAAGATTTAGGGAATGCTAGAAAGATTCTCGGGATGGTGATAACAAGGGATGTGGCTAAGGATATGTTAACTATTTCACAAGAAGCTTACTTGAACAAAGTTGTGATCAAATTTGGAATGAAAGACAGTAAAATTGTGAATGTGCCTCTTGCTAGTCATATGAATTTATCACATGCTCATTTGCCTAAATCTGAGTCTGAATTGAAAAGATGAAAAATGTACCTTACGCTAATGCTATAGGTTCTGTCATGTTTTCTTTGATTACTACCAAACCTGATCTTGCTTTTTCTATCAGTCTTCTAAGTAAATTTATGTCCAATCCTGCCAAACCACATTGGGCTGGAATGAAATGGTTGTTGAGTTACTTGGTTGAGACTTTAAATCTATGCTTAGTGTATGAGAAAAGATCTGAAAAGTTAACTCTTAAGGGCTATGTTGATGCTGACTTTGCTGGTAATAAAGACAGTAGGAAATCAACTACAGCATACTTCTTTACCCTAGGTGATAATTGCATAACATGGAAATCACAGCTACAACCTTTAGTTACTTTGTCTAGTACTGAAGCATAATACGTTGTCATAATTGAAGCTATTAAGGAATGTATTTGGTTCAAAGGAATCTTAAAAGAATTGACCTTCATGCATGATACACCTATTATGTTTACTTATAGTCAAAGTGCTTTATTGCTTTGTAAGAATCCTGTTTATCATGAAAGATCAGAATGTATTGAGGTGAAGTATCATTTTATTCGTGAAAAACTGTCTCAAGGTGAAGTTGAACTTGTTAAGATTCATACTGACAGGAATCCCTCTGATATGGGAACAAAAATTTTACCTATAGGAAAATTTGAATTGTGCTTATCTTTGTTACATATTGACACGGGTTAATTTTTCTTGCAGGTAGTGGGCGATAATGATGAACAGTTCTTCCGTGTGCAAATTTGCAACCAAGAGAGTGTGTTATGAGAATCAAGGTGAAGAATGTGAGAATTGTGGTTCTCTTAACTCTAGTTGGTCTGGTGCTATTTGTGACATTTAGCTAATGATGCCTAAGTGTTTACTTATTGGTGACTTAATTGGTCACTTGGATTGTGTTAGTCTTGATTTATTGTGGACGTTGAGATTAAATCTTGGGAGATATTTTCTTATTGGCTTGTTTGAGAAGCCTCTCCAATTAGTTTTCATTAAAAGAACTCTCTTTATCATTTCTCTCTCTCTCTCTCTCTCTCTCTCTCTCTCTCGACTTTCTCTCATTTTTGTTGAGACTCTCGACTTCCCCTCTTCTTCCTGTGAGTTTCTTGTGTAAAACTTAGGCATGGAATAGGGCTAGGTTTTCTTGGTAATTCTCGAGGGATTAGTGAAGAAGGAGGGTTGATTCTTGGCTATTATTGGCAGATCTCTTGATCGAGGACCCCAAGCCAAGGAATGAGAGTTTCTTTGCCGGTTCTCTAACTCCGGTTCTCGACGCCAAAAGAAAGGGAAGTAACTCTCTGTCTTCTTGGTAAGGTTTGATTAAATGATTTTTTTGTTTGATTGAACACCTTTAGCTTCTCCACAATCCCCTTTTTCACCTTTAGCTTCTCTGTAATGACTACCATTTTCCACTCTTCACTCCCTCCCAAGTACCCATGCTCGAAGCACCCACAACTCAAAACAACACCAACAACAAATCACCCATGGCAAATTGGGAAAACTACCAACAAACTCCAATGATTAAAAAGCAGATCGACAGATCGACACTGCAACAACAAAATCATCAACGTTCCTCCTCTTGCAAATCAATTTTTTTACTTTAAAATTTTAGAACAAAGATATTTTAAAATTGTTAAAAATTACTTAGCAATTTTTCCTTATTTTGACTACTTAAATTTAGAAGGAAAAAAAATCAAGAAAATTTCTAAGTCTCAAGCATCCAAGGAAGGATAGAAGCAGCATAAACTCTCAAGTCCAATGAAGGCGAAAGCTCTTAGGTGACCACTATGAATGTTTTGAGAAAAAAGTCTTTGGATTTATCATCACTGACCAAGTCGATTCAAGATCAAATCAATAATAAAATTTACTTATAATTCCTTCAAAATGATGGAGTAAAAAAATGGATGTTAGTTAAAAAATCACAGACAATAGATACGGATCCATACAAAACTATTGTAAGTGAAAAAAAAGGCGTCTCAGATATCCAAGGAATGATAAAAACGAAACAAAATCTCAAGTTTTGTGAAAGCGAAAGTTCTCAAGCGACCACTACAAATGTTTTGAGAAAGAAGAGTTCAATTTATCGTCACTGATGCCAATTCTAATAAACCCCTGCAAGAACACTCCTCGCGACCGGTGATTTTCGATATAGTTGGGGTGGATGAGTGGGTGGGTGTGTGATGGGTAAAGAGATAGAGAGAATAAGGAATATGATGAAACTGATTTTTAGGATGAATTCAAGGGTTGGGTACTGGGGTGGGGTGGATGATATATGTAGAGTAAATGTAATTAAATTTTTATTAATTTTATTAAAACATAATTAACACTTGATTTATAAAAATGAAACTTAATAGAAAATTAATATTTAAATGTAGGTTTCTAGGTAATTTTCCCAACATAAAATATGACGTGACATTGGCCAAAGTGGACTAATTGTTTTGATTTATCTCATCAATTCCATTTTATTGAACTAGAAAACTAATTGCTAGTAAAAAAAAAAAAAATCAAATTTATATGTTTCGCTGTTGTTAGAGATGAATTTTTAAATTTTTACAGTCTGTTTGGTAGTCCAACAAAATGTAATTGACGACAAAAATAACAACGATCAGATGCACTTTGGTAGTTAATGGATGTCACCTCATTGTATTTTATATTACTTTTACTGAACGAGTAGGACCAATTGTGAAATTCATAATAACTATTGAAGTGTGACCCAAATTTTATTAGGTATTGGTGTTTTGATTGAATAGGATTTGAAGAGGTCAAATTCTGTTAGGTATTGGTGTTTTGATTGAATAGGATTTGAAGAGATCAAATTATGGATCAAGGAAATAATCTCCCTACATTTTTGCTCACTGGTGTCTTTTACTCGCACGAGCTTAAAATAGGGGTGTTGGTGCTCACTTGATGCCAGCCCGCCGCTTGAGTAGAAGAGTCACTGCTCGTTTGGCGCTTGCCCGACATTCAAGCTCCAGTCCGTCCGGCCCAAGGCCGATTTTTCATTTTAAAACGTTTTCAGTACCTCAATTCTTCTATAATTCTATTTTTAGAGTTTATATGCAGTATCCACAGCTTGTAGCATAACATAACATTGATATAGCCTTGAGAGAGCTTTAGATCTTGATTTAGAGCATTGAGATCTTGTGTAAACATCATTCATTATTGATTATAGTGATATATTCCTCATCTGCCCGTGATTTTTTGGGGTTTTGAATTTCCATGTAAAATCTTAGTGTTCCTTTCTTGTTTGATTTATTTCATTATTGCATTTATCTTGTGCTTATTTCATAACAAACTGATATCAAAGCAAGGTTAATATTCGGTATGGCAACAATGAAATATGATATCATGTTATTGGATTGTAACACAAGATTTTCTCTATGACAGTTGAAGGTGTGCGCTATTCTCGCGTAGCTGGATTTGGATGTTACATTGTTAGGCTTTGATAAAATGCCCTCAACCTGGACATAGAATGAAAAGCAGTGTAGGGATCAGATTGGAGTAGCTTTGTATGACAAAAGTTTGACTAGTAAGTTACACTTGAAACAGCGGTTGAATTCTCACAAGATGTCTGAATGTACCTCAATAAACGGTCACTTATCTACGTTTAAAGAGATTGTGGTTGATTTAAAAACATGGGAAATTAAGTATGATGATGAGGATCTTGCGTTGATGTTCTTATGTTCATTGCAATCTTTGTATTCGACTTTTAGAGATACTATTAGCTACAATCGTGATATTTTTACTATAGATGAGGTCTATAATGCTTTATTATCAAAGGAGAAGATAAAACATCTTGTAGTTAAATTTGATAGTCAGGCTGAAGGCTTAGTTGTCTGTGGGAGGAACCAAGATAGGAATTTTGGTAGAAATACTATAGACGGATAGAAATCCAGACATACAGAGAATGTATGTCACTTTTATAAAAAGAAAGGACACATTAAAACTGATTGCTACAAATTGAAAATAGAAATAGAATGGCTGCTGCTGCTACTACAGATGATGGAAAGCAACCTAAAAATAAAGAGAAGCTGACGCTGTAGAAGATGAGCAAAGTGGAAGAGAACTTTTTGTGATTTCTAATGGGGATTCCAAACCTTGTGATGATTGGATTTTTGACTTGGCTTGTACGCTTCATATGTGTCCCAATAGTGGCTATTTTTCAACATAAGAAAGGGTTTGAAGAGGTACTGTAATTATGTAAAACAATGTACCTTGTAAAATAGCTAGGATTGTGATATGATCAGGCATAAGCCATAATCGGAAGAAACTTTCCATTTTCATGAAGTATTTTATTTTGGCTAGAATTCATGTTTTTGGAAACTTTTTATATTTTAGGACTCTTAAATTTCGTTATTTCCATAATTCCTAGGTTTAGTATAAATAAGAATTTTATTTTCATTGATTGTGCCCATATTGATGTTAAAAGTTGTTTTTCGGACTATTTAAAAGTCCAAATCCATCTTCATTTGTTTTGCTGGTTTCTTAGTCAAATTCCCCAGGGAGAAATAAAAAAAAAAAAAAAAAAAATCCGAAAAAAAATCGTTATTATTGTTACGGGAATTTTCAGCAATATTAGTTTTCAATTGAGTAAAAAAAAATTTGTTAATTCTGAAAATTGTTAATATCATACTATCTTGTCTAAATTCAAAAATCTATTGTATTCATTCCAATCCAAAAATTCAAGAACCACTTTCTTCAATTAAAAGAATTCTCATTTGAAATTTCATCAAATCCTTTTGCTTCTTCTCAAGTCTCCTTGATTACAAATCTCAATGTCGAATGATGTGATCCGGCTGTTTGAAAGATTGCTTGAGGGTATAAGTCATAGAATGGATATGCTTGAACGAAGGAGTAGATATCTTGTTGAAGATGGTGTTGATAGGAGTAATAGGTGTAAAAGGGAGATGGTAGAATATCGTGGAGAATGTAATGGAGTTGTGAAATCGATAATGGAAGAAACTTGCGTTGTGATGCGTGATCTCCATATGCCCATCAACGTGGATGATGGTTGAGCAGCTATGGGAGATGATCTTTCAAACTAGATGTCATGTCAACAACAAGGTATGTAATTTGATTATTGATGGAAGTAGTTGTATTAATATAGTTAGTGTTATGCTTGTCAAGAAACTTGGGTTGATCATAGTAAAACATTCAACACTTTATAAACTGCGATGGTTAGATGAATGTGAGGAGGTTATGGTATGTAGACAAGTGTTGATAAGTTTCTCAATTGGGATGCACCACGATGAGGTGTTATGCGATGTAGTTCCTACCTATGTGAGGCATATACTGTTGGGTAGTGTTCGCTAAAAAATGTACCGCAAGCGTACGGATCGTGAACAAGTAATATAGTGGACTTTTGAGTCCGAATATCGATCCCACGAGGAATGTTACTTTGAAGTTACGTACTCTAATCGATTTTAGTTCTAACAACGACTGACACACACACACAATTAATATTGAAATTAAATTATAAACTAATAACTATGAAACTAAACTAACAAACTAAAAAAACGTAGTTGCATCTTTGATTTGAAAAGTAGTTGGAATTTATGATTTCACTTAACCTTTATTTCATTAACATCAATTCAATAACGTACATGCAAATTACCAAAATACATAGTTAGACCCGATTCTCCAATTTTAAATTAATATCCTCTTTCGAGCGATATTAACCCTAATTAATTAAATTATACCACATATTTCTATGTCGATACAAAGTTAACCAGTTGCATTAACTTGCTGTGAAAATACTCAACGGGTCCCATAAGGTAGATGTCTATTTCTAGATCATCTAAACGCGTATAGTCGGAACCATACAAACCTATGATATCAATTATTTCGGTCTAGTAAGTGCAACTATTTTTCAATAATTACACAAAACACCTAACTACAACATCTATTGATCAGATAAATGAAGTAATTTTAAACTAATAATCAATACACCATTATTTTGATAACAAATGCATTTCTAACAACATATATCAATATTAATGAAATTAAAGTTAAGATTCAAAATAAACTCCAACACAAAATCTTTAACTCATGTTATAAAGATAATAAACAAGGAAATAATGTTTACATAACATTACAAACATGGAAAATTAATGAAAGAAAGACAAAAATGTAGATATAACCCTTTCAAGTGTAGCCTTGCCTTTCTCCAATATTTCTCCAAGTATTCATTGATCTATCTCCTTGCTATTGAAGTTTAATTCCACAAATGAGTTAAGAATTACAAAGAAACAACTAACTAAAAGAAGAAAAGAAAAGAAAACAAAGAAAAGAGAGGAAAATCTAGAGAGAAAAACTAACTAAAACCTAAGCTAAGCTAAACTAATCTAATCTAATGTCTCTAACTTATGAGGGAGAGAGGGATATATGCAATGATATGTGAGATAACCTAAAATATCCAAAAATATCTCCATTAAAAAAGTCCTAAAATATTGCCAAAGTTGACCAAAAACGCGTGAAAAGAAAATAGACCGTCATTGATTTTTTTCTTCTATGCATGGTAGAATTCCATGCTGTCGCATGAAAGTAACAAAATATACATTTGACGTCTCTGGACAAGCCATGCGGTCGCATGGTTATAATCCATGCGGTCGCATGGATTTTTTCATATTTGTAGTTCAGATCCTTGAACGTTCTGTCCTTGCGCGATTTCATCCCTCATCTTTGAATTAGTACAATTTGGTCCTCATATTTTGAACTTTCTTTCATTTAAGCCCCTACCAAATTGCAGTCAAAGCCCTCCATCTTTTGGTCAAGTACATTTCAGTCCTCAACTTCACCTTTTTGTGCAATTGAAGTCCTGTTTCACTCGTTTTGCCTCCGTTTCATTCCAATTCAGGGTTTTGGCCTATAAATACAAAAAGTACACAATTACGGGTAGAAATATACTCAAATTTATCACAATTAAATCTCAAAAAGTGTCTAATAAGTGTGCAAAAGCCCACTTATCAGGTAGAAAATGGCAACATGATAGGAAGGCAAAACATGATGGATTCAAAAAAGGTACAATTTTACTAAGGATAGGAAGCTTATTATTCTTGCGTCGTTGACACTACAACAAGCATATGAGGATCGACACAAATTAAGGAGTGAGAGAGAAAAGGGATTGAGAGAAATGAAAGTAGGAGCGAAAACGATGAGTTGGTGAGCTCGAGAGAAAATAATGAGGTGGCTAAGTGTGAGAAAAAAAGAGAAAGGCCACAAGAGAAAAAAGAAATGGAGAGTGAAAATGAGAGTGGAGAGATGGTAAAAAGAAAAGAAAAACCACAAGAGGGAGAGAGAAAATAAAAGTCAAAAGTGGGCTTGCAAGAAGATGCGAATGAGGTTGAAAGGGCTTTAGTGAGAACTAACAATTCCCTCCCTAGTTTGTCTATTTTTGTATTGTAGGTTTCTACAGACTTGATCCATGAAATTAATCAGTTTTACCTTAGTTTGGAGAATTCCTTGTTACCGAAGATTGATTTTGTGATTCCTGAAGAGGTGAAGAAGTTCCATGGAAGGAATTCATATGCGGGGGTTTGAGCAACAAAACCAAAGTTGTGCTAGCTACATTTGTAGAACTTTCACCATTAATGATCATGCTACATACTTTATCGTTAACGTGACATCGTTTATGAAATATATTTTCTCCTTGCTGCTCCAAGTCCTCTGCCTTGATTTGAGTGTTGAGGGTTTGCCTCATGACCAACAAATCTCCAATAGCAAATTCCACTTTATTATCATCACTAACCTCATCCAATCCAGCATGCCTTCATAATCATCTTCATTTTCACTCACCACCCCTCCATTGTCCCACAAGATCATTGTAATTTTATTTGGACATTGAGAAGCGATGTGCCCCGACCTCAAACACTTAAAGCATTTAATATCTCAATTCCTTGATGGTTGTGGTTTTGCTTTGGGTGTTGTCCTGCTAGCACCTTCATCTTTTCCCTTTGGCACTTAACTCTTCCCGATTCCTCTACTTTGATGTAACCACTTGATCCCACCAAGTTATAACATAGTCAATGAATTCAAGAACAACTATCTTTACCTTATTCTTGTTCGAGTAGTTATGGCATTCATAGATCAACTCGACCTTCTTTTCCCACTCTAGGTAAACTTTTGGGTCTCCTTTCTTTTAACAGTGGAATTGACATTTTTATGTTACCCATACTCCCATATATCTCATTTCCAACATTATTCCTACCTCTTCGTTCAAGCCTAGCTCCTCTATTTCTCATTCTCCTCATTTCAATCTCCATTGATGCATTCTCATCTAGACCACTACAGTATTCATACTCATCATGCATCATATCCTAGGTTCCTGCCTATCCAATTTCCTTGCATTTGGTTGCCCCCTGTGTAGATTAGTAACCGATGTGTCCAGCCTATCAAGTCTGTCACTAATATCCCCAAGCACCCTTTCAAACTGTCATACCACATCTTCATCCATGTTGAATTGATTGTTCGGCCTGCTTGAATTAGAACTTTCTCTGTCAGATATCCTAAATTCTACAATATTGCTGCCTGACAAAATATTCGCTCGTGTATCACTCAATTATTGGCTTTTACCCTCTATTGATCTCTTAGTGCTTTCGTCCAAGTACTTCAAATAACAAAGTGAACTCAACTAGGATGTATTCTCTTGGATCCCAAACCGGATGTGATCAAGAAATGTGACTTAAAAGAACTTAAAAAAAAAAAAAAAAAATTGAAAAATATGTGAATTGGAACTAATTGATTTTCAAGAAAGTAATTCTTGAATTGAATTTTTTTTACTCAAAATTTGAAATTGGAAAATTGCTAGTAATTTTTCGAAATTTATATATATATTTTTAAATTTGTTTTTTTACTCGAAAATTTGACTAAAATACTAGCAAAACATATGGAAGTTGATTTGGATACTAGATTATCCCAAAAACAAATTTTGACTCTTTTTTTGAAATTTTTTGGATAAAAGACTCAAAATTTATGAAGGACTCGAGGAACACGAAGAACAGTTTAAAAGAAATAAAAACAAAGAGTCGACTATAAAAATAAAGGAATATAACCTTGATTATTTTGGAGCCAGTGCTCTGATATCAACTGATAAAGACCACGTAACAACGTTGGCTACGACGCAACAAGATTGTTGAACCTAAGAAAGTAAAAAATACTCCCGATTTTCTATTTGAACTAAGAACGATGAACCAAACAACCAACACAGTACAATGATTTGTCGACCACTTGATTACACAATCCGTAATTTGCGTCCGATGTGCTGAATGCCACAAGAATACTCTTGATACATTCGAAGATGTTCAAAGAAGAACAAAGAGTTGGAAAGTAATAAAGTCTCTCTATTAATTCAATAATTGTTAAAAGTTTTTTTAAACAATGAAATAATGAAAACTATTTGTACTAACACAACAAACCTAGGAAAAAATGGAATTAAGTTCCTAGAAATAACAACGTTACCAAAAAAAAAAAAAAAAAAAAAAAAAAAAAAAAAAAAAATTCTAACCCAATTAGGTAACTCTAGAAAAAAAGAAAAAATTCGCCTCTAAAGTGCTCTATGTGGCCGCATGGTTCAAGTCATGCCTCCCCTTCAAATCTCTGTTGGTGTCCATGTGATCGCATGGCATTTTACCCTATGCGACCGCACGATTTTGCAGTTGCACTCTTTATTCGTCTGCTTCTAACAAGTTGATCCAAATGATTTCGGCTCTCGTCCCCAACATGAAACTTGCTTCTTTTCTTGCGTAGATCATGACGTCATCCATTGTTGATTGCACAAGTAACCTCATCGCTTGATTTATCTACTTTGTCCTTGATCGCGTCACCGATCCACCTTCGACATTTAACGGGTTTCGTCCTGGGCTCGACTCTCGGATCACATCACAAATCCTCACGAGGTGATCACGTGGCTTTAATTTTGGGCACACTGGAGCAGAAGCGTGCAACTGAAAACTTGATTCGAGCACTTAGAATGGCTACTTACATTATGAAGATACTTTTGTCCACATGTAGTTGAAAACTCTGGTTTCACTGTTGGGTCCATAAACCATTTCTCATCTCAAGCTCCTTCCTTTAGGTTACCATCACGGAGAGTATTTCATAGGCTTCAGCTGGACTCACTTTTCTTCTGTAGAAATCTTATAAAGATGTTGCTAGAAATTTAGTAGCATATTCCGTTTTCAAGTGGTATAGGTTCTACCAGTGTTGCCTGCTAAGTTCTATTCATCCATGGCAGATGTTGATAGGATGTTTTACTTTTTTCCTTTCGAGTGTTTATCGAGCCTTTGTGCATCTTACTTCAGATTTACTTTTCTATTGAATTTGATGTTAAGTTGATTGTCAAACTCATTATACATGGATCTTTTAGTTTGTTCTCACTCCTTCCTCTCAGCTTCTTCTTATGTCTTAGTCGATGCATATGAGCCGTTATCTTGTCCCAATCTGATTACCCTTGCTTGATACAAGTATCTAATGCTTAAGCCATGAACCTACAAATTCTAGTGGGTATTGAAGTTTTGGTTGAAGTGGTCTTAAAAAATAAAAATTATGGACAGAAGAAAAGTCGTCGCATTTTCGTTATCTTGCCGCTCGGTTGCGCCTGCATATTTTTATAGACACTTGTCGCTCGCCTGGCACTCCAACGACGGAGCTATCACTTGCCTGTCGCTCAAGTGACACAGTTATTCAGTCTAGGTCCGTTTCGCGTTTTGACACGTTTTTGGACTCCTATTCATCTACAACTTGATTTCTAGGGTTATATATATATATATATACGACTTGTATTATTTCCATAACGTTCATAGAACATCTCGAGAGTTTAAGATCTTAATTGAGAGTATCGAGATCTTGTCGTGAAAACAATTATTATTGATTTTAATATATTTCTCCTCATTTGTTCGTAGTTTTTTTCCGTCTTGGGTTTCTGTATAAATCTTGGTGTTCTTATTTTGTTCTTGTTTATTCATTACTGTCATTACTTGCGATCAATTTGTAACAATTGGTATCAGAGCAAGGTTAATTTTTCCGCATGGCAACGATAAGGCATTATCTCGTCCCAATTTGAATACTCTTGATACAAGTATCTAATGCTTGCTTAAGCCATGAAATTGCAATTTCTGATAATTCCTATTTTTCAACTGCTTATCTGGATTCCTTCTTGTCATGTACTATTAATCGAACTGTATGCCCCTATTTTGTATTTATTCTTGGCTTTCATCAGAAACCTGTATGCTTCCTTGGTGCTAAGATTTTTACTCCAAGTCATTAGAAGTTCTTTTCATGTCTGATTCAATTCTGTTTGTTATCTTATCCCATTAGTATTTTTGGAGGAATTTTGCGCTGTCTGTGTCAGTGTATGCTTACCAATTTACTCTTCCACAAATACTACTAAATCAGACCCTTAGGGTTCCAATGAGAATACTTAATGCGTGACGCTCTGACTTTATACAGAATCAAGAATTTCACAGCCATCCTCATTTCCTTATAAACTATTTTTAAACACTCAAATAACTTTTTATTCACACATTTCGAATGACTTACAAGTACTACTCACTTATCCACAACTCATTTTTATTTATTTATAATTTAAATTATTTATAAACACTTTCAAACATGCTACCAAGTATTTCTTTTGTCGTACTTCAGCAAGATATAAATGACTACAGTTCATTTCTTATGCTCATGCAATTAGTAGACAAAGTTTAGAAAATTATATCTCAAAACTCCAACTGTTCCAAAGACTAAGTCAGGTACAGGTGTGTTCTGCGTATATTAGGTAAGGCATAAGCCTCAAAAAAGGATCAAAATTATTAAAATTTTATAAGAAAGCAAAGTTATGCTAATAACAAACCATGGACCATTTAGAGCATGATTACTAGGCGATTAAAATAAATTTTAAGTGATTATAAGTTATTGGTTCTACAAAATGTATGGAAAAGAAGTATGTTGAATCGTTTGACCATGAATGGTTAAAATATGACCTACCAAGCATGCATTTAGATAATCCATAATTAAACATTTCAACAAAATTGAAAGTTTGATTTGTAACTAGAATCTTGAAAAAAAGAAAATCAACGAAGTAGCAAGTGATAAATGAATAAAGTATAATGAATAATCACATAACAAGATTACTAATTTGAAAATGGTGCTACCTATATCCTTACCCTAGTATTCTACCCATTATATAAGTTCAATATTATTTATTTTAGAACAATATTGTTTAGATGATGGAACTTTTAGCATATCAACTTTTATAATTAATTCAAAATAATAGGTATAAATTTCAATTGAATTTTAAAAATAGTCTATTCCTCAGTATCTTATATAAGTTTTGTAATTATAGGAATTTATTCTTTCGTTGATACAGGGCTCAATGGAGCCATTTTACAAATAATCTCTCACGAATTTATTGGCCCAAAGCCTAAAATAACTCAATTTTCTCCCATGAACTAATATGTCGTAATTCTCATAGTTAATTACTATAAAAATTGGTTGAAAGATAGAATTCCATTAGATTATTTAGTAATAAATAGTTCACTAAATATTAAGACCTATTTTCTAAAAATTCATTTTCCTCAAACTCATTTCCTATCACACATTTTCTCAAAAAAATAATTTTGCATGTAAATCTAATTTTTCTTTCGTGCTTTTCAACAACAAATTCTTATAAAATTGAAAAATAAAAAATCAATATTACGTAACTCATTTTTTCAAAGAAAAAAGGGAGCTTAAATCAAGCCTAAATTATTTACTTATTAAATTAGGTCGCGGTTTTAACTGTTAAACTTAGCCCCTGTTTGGTACAAATTAAAATCTAGATTTTAATTTAAATCAAAGTAAATAATCAATTTTAATATTATAGTTTATGAATCCGACAACTTTCAACCATATATATGCCCCTGTTTGAGCCCCTGTTTTTTCACTTTTTTTTTCCTCACTTTTTTCCTATTTTCTACAGTAGCACGTCTGGAATGCTGTCATTTCCGTCTGAGGGGTGTCAACCTAATTAATGGGCTACCAACGATAGTTAAATTTAACTAGACAAATGCTACCCCCATGAAGTTTTTTGCCCATTGGCTAATATAAAATTCAATTGGACAATTGTGTACATTTTCAAGTGAATCGAGGGTCAAAAATGGCAACACAGTTCCAACGGTAAGTTGACAATTTCTGAATTTTGACAAAAGACAGAGAAATTAGTGACATGTGCAGGCGTTACTGTAGAAAAAAGGCAAAAGTTCGAAAAAAAAAAAAAAAGTGGTGGAGAAAGGGGCTCAAACAGGGCATATTTCATCAACTTCTATTAAAATCTATTTAAAAAAAAAATTGATTTTAACCCACCAAACATGGCCTTAATTATGTTCTCAGTCATAAAATATAACTAAATAAAATTGGTTGAACAATAGTTATCACCAATTCATTAAAATTTTAAAAATTACATTATGAAAAATATATCAATTTAGTATGTCAAACAGTAACTTTAATTTCAATTTATTAAAATGTATAGAACTACAAACTAAACCATGTTGCCAATAAATTAGGACCAGTACACAACTCCTTTTTTGCCATCCTTTTGGTTCATTACTAGATCCAAACCTACTTAGCCTATGTATGGCTCATGTTTTTAAATACTTGATTATGTTTGGCTATGTTTATAAATATTCGAGCAATTTTTATTCAAATATTTCGAAAGACCTACAAGTACTACTCACTTAGTCATCACTCATTTCTATTTATTTTTATTAATGTTGTTTTATAAACACTTTCCAAACATGTTTTATGTAAAAAAAAAAAAAATTGGTTCCAAAATACTCATAAAATTCTAATTCCATATTTAACCATTTTCTATTCTCATACACTAAAATTATATCATCAAATAATTACTTACACTAAGGGAACTCATTTTGAATATGTCAGGGGAAAAGATGAGTTAGCACAACTTTGGATAGCGATAGGGAGTTCTCTACGACCACGACCACAATATTTCATGGTCATGATTGAAATAATACTATTCCATTTCTTACCACATAAAAGCATCATAACAGATTTTGCAGTTATTTCATATTCTAAGTCTGCCAGCAAGTAATTGTTTTACCAAACCTGTAATTAATTGAGTAAAATTGACATAAACGTACATATTGAAAAATGTACGAGTGACATTTTTAAGCTCTCCACAAGTCATAAGTTAAGGTGCGTGAACATTGCCCGGAGCATCTTCTGCCTGATTTGTACCTTGAGACTGTGTTCTGTCCCAACTTTCTGCTGTCATTAGCATTCATGAGATGACATATCCGTTGGCGTTCCTTCTATTCAAATTAGTAATTATCTAAACAATATTGTTGTGGACAATAAAGATGCTACATCCTTGATGTTCGCCTTTTATTCAACACCATTTAGACCTCGAGTCTGTGAATCACTTCTCTTTGTAAGTCGTATGCTTTAACTTTTTAGTTTTTTTTTTTTCTACGCTGCATCCACCATATTAGCAGCAACAAATCTTGACACTCAACATCAGTGGAGAAAATAAGAAAGGGGAGTGTTAAGAGAATAAATCAAGGAATGATCATGGATAACGTGCATTATGGAGATTTGCACAAAAAATATATGATGGAGGAAAGTAAGGAATTATTGAGACAAATTGATCAAGATGATTGATGACGATGTGCATAATTTGAGGAATTGTTATTCATCTTTACATATTTAATTTATTAAGTTGTACTATATACAGATGATTTCTCAATGAATAAAAGGCACAACTCTCATTTCTATCATCTTCAGAATTTCTTCTTGGTATCAGAGCAGGTTGGAAGCTTCCGCTTCAGATGAGTGGCCTAGTGCCGCTCGTCTGGCCAACTTTTTTCATTTTCCTTCTATTCTAGTTTTTTTTTCTAAAAATGCTCGTCCATCAATTTTCTTTTCCTTATCATCAATTTGTCCCTTTGAAAAAATCATGAATTTCGATAGCTGCATTCTCAGAAACGTTAGCTCTTGGCTGGTGTTGTCAATTCATTTTCAACACAAAATCTCTCATCATGGTCATCAATGTTTCTATCTGAATCATCATGATTTCACTTACCTACACATAACAATTTGATTCTCACTCCTCTCAAGTTATCTTCCACCATATATATTATTCAAGATCCAGACAATACAAATCAATATCCCACCCGCACCAAATTCAAACAACACAGCAACAACAAAAATTCATATGACAAGTCAACGTATGAATCCATTGCCAATCAAAAGTTCGAATCATCGGAACATTCTCTGAACAAACTCTTTGAGACACTACCCATGCAATATGGGATACACAAGATTCGCAAAAAAAAAAAAAAAAATGCGAATTCACACCACCACAACATGTGACATATCTTCACAAGGATGAAGATTTTTTTTTTTTTTTTAAAAAAAAAAATGATCTTTTTCACAAAATTAGTATCCAAAACAGCTTTTATTTTTTTTTTTTGCAACAAACTTTGCATCCAACCCCGGCAAAGTTTGAGGGAGGGTATTAGCAGCAATAAATCTTGACATTCAACATTAATGGAGAAAATAAGGAAGGGAAGTGTTAAGAGAATAAATTAAGGGATGATCATGGATAACGTGCATTATGGAGATTTGCACAAAAATATATGATGGAGGAAAGCAAGAAATCATTGAGACAAATTGATCAAGATAATTGATGACGATGTGCTTAATTTTAGAAATTATTATTCATCTTTACATATTTAGTTTATTAAGTTGTACTATATATAAATGATTTCTCAATGAACAAAAGGCACAACTCTCATTTCTATCATTTTCAGAATTTTTTCTCACCACACTGCTTTCCATTTATTTTTCTTATTTTCTCCAATTCTTTCTTTTACTATCTACACCCCCTCCCCCCCCTTTGGGTGTAATTTGGTTGTGTCGATGATTCCATTTGATCTCTATTGTAAGCGTCCAATTCTATACTAGCCAATGACATTGTTCTTTTGTTAGAAACCACTCGAATTAGCTGATCTTCTATTCTCCTTCACTGTGACAAAATCATGGGATTACTGAGACTAACCGTTAGGCCCAAATTTCACTGTTGCACCCTAATAAGTTTGCCCACCAGTCTAGTTTATACTGGTCAATCTAGTTGACGTGGTTGTTGTGAATGCGGCTTATTCTACTTGACCACTTTGATTGACCATTTGGATGACCCGACACCACCACTCCCCTCACATAGGGTCGGGTCCCACCTTATTAAATTTAATATTTTTGCCCCCCATGTGAGGGGAAGGGTGGGGCCGAGGTCATTCAAGTGGTCAACCAAAGTGGTAAGGTAGCATGATCCTTGTGAATGCATGGGTCGACCAATTATTTTTTCTTCAGTACTTTTCACAGGACAAAGAAATGGAAGCTAATGTTTTAGATCTTGCGATATCTTCAGGACAAATCCCTCCAGCTACGAAGAATTATATTTACCATCTAATCTTCACATATTCAAATATATGATCGAGCAACTACAAATTTCACGTATTATTCATAGTCTATCGGAGAGTTACAATTACATTCAATAGAGCTCTCTCTCCGATATTATAATCATATATGACTTAGTCTTTCGAATTTCACATGAATTTATGAGTTTAATTTGAATATCCAATCCACCATCGCTCCAATTAGATCAAAACATTTTAACAAAGCAATTTTTTATTAGGTTTAACTTAAATAATAAAGATTGACTGACGTCCTTGAAACTAAAGATATAAACATAATTGGATTGATCCCTTAAAAATCAAGTTTTCTTTAGGTTATGAAGTTATTTTTTTAAAAGTATAATCAACACTTATTTTCAACATAAAAAAAATAAGTTTAACTTAAAAATAAATGTGGTCAAATCTCTTCTAGAACCATAGATTAACCCTACTGAAATATGTTCATTAAGTCTAAGGAAGAGCCTTCCAATGAATCCGGCTTTTGTCGGTTTGACTAAACTTCATCTAGAAACAATCTAAAATCATTTTCCTAATTTCTTCAAAATCAACCTCGTCCAAAGATTTTTCCTATTCTTTGTCGTTTCCAATTTATTATATAAACTGCAGTTTAAAATAATCATTCCCATTCCATTCCATCTTCCTCTTGCATCTGCACAACAAAATACTGCTGTTTTTCCCCTAAGGATTTCATAGATTCCAAGTCAAGGGAAAGAAAATGGGTTACATGCACTATTGGATTGAGGAGGTAGCTCCATCCCCTCTCATATTTCCTCATAAGCCTTCGAATGCGCCAAAACTCGAAACTATTGCAGAAGAAGCACCTGAACAAAAGATGAATTTTGTCGACAAGAGGGTGTTTAATTTTCTTCTTCCTGTCTTCATTTCTTTGGGTTCCTATCTTTTGATAAACAGATATAATGTAATTGTCTGATTGGAAGAAATCAACTACTCTCGTCCCGTTCTTGAAGGGTGTATCTTGTAAGATTACAAGCACGTTGGGCACTGTTTCTTTGTAAATGAATTTTAGGGTTGAGTTCTATTCAATATGAGTATAATGCAGATATTAGATCGGTAAAGACGGAGTCAATGGCAACAAGGAGATGAACCACATGTACCATTGACTTTCAAGAACATTGCTAAAGGAACTGGGACGCAACCACATCATCAGATGATAGAAGTGAATGTCGAAACTTTAAGTCTCTTCCTTTTCAATAAAGGCAAGGATGAACTCTGAAATACTCATCCAACACAATCATGAGAATATTTTTTGTTGGTTACCTATGTACATAAAATATCATTATGTAATTTTAATTTCTTTGGTGCTCTTTTCATTTTTGATTCATATTGTTTGACTCAAGTTTGAGATGCATTTTTCATTTCATATTGCATAAAGTATTTTTTGGATATTTCACCATTTTTTCTTGGGAATTCATTTTCTTCATTAAGAAAGTTTAGTATTTATGTAATTAGAAACCCAATTGTGGTATTCTAGCTACTCCTCTCGAATATATGACTTATTAGCAATGGGCCAAATAACATGGATTTCCTTTACAAAAAAGAATTGACTATTTACGGTCAAAGTAATGGTGAGTTCCTTCACATGAATACTCAATCTCATATGACTAAGCATCTATTTGAGACCCATTAAAATGTAAATATGCACATTTTCATTCACTCGTTGTAGGGCCAAAATCTCTTTTGACTTAATTTTTGCTTTAACTATGACAGTAAAACAATTAGTCATTCCCATTTTGCCCTCACTACCAAACCACCGAAGAATTTATGGAAGGTATTTTTGTCATTCAACAGCCTCGTATCGCTTTTCTGTCCCTTGACAAATATCCTGTGGATTTTTTAATATTGAATTTACTTTTGAAAAATGTAAAATCTCATTTTAATCTCATTTTTAAGAGATTCGAACATGGGTTGAATACGCTAGGGAGTAAAATTTAATTTTAAAGGTTGGGAGCCAATTCCACATTCTATGAAATATTTGGGTGTCTGATTTTTCGAGTTAATTGTTTAAACACATATTGATCTTTGAGTATGATCATGTTTTACTCATTCTACTTCAAATTGCACCACATCACTTACTGAACTTTAGTCCATTGCACTCCATTACACACCGAGCAACTTTCATTTCTAACTCATTCCTAACTCATTCCTAAGTGGATGACGAAATGCACACATGGCAGTTAAATCTCTCCAAAAAAAAATCAAATGTTAGCTCATTTAAAGTGCAACTCCCAAACACGCCACAAACAAACCAAAATTGAATTGTGCAATCCTGAATGAAATCCCCAAAACTGAAGTCCAAATCTTTTCTAAACCCTAACTCTCAAATCAATTTTGCCCAGAATTTAAGCTTGATTGCTAAAGCTTTTCTATGATCACTATGGTGAAGACGAAGATGCACTCAATGAGGGACTAGGCGAGGTAGAGGTGGCATGCATGACCCATTCGGCATCTTCCAATCCTTGATATCGAGGAACAATGTGTCAATAGTAAATGAAGCTAATATATTTATTGATGAGTTCGAAATGATTTGTGCATCCATTAATTCACGAAGCCAATTCATTTGATCGGGATATTGAAGTACTATACGTAGGTCAATATTTGTACTGACAAGAAGGGATTGTTGAACTTTCTAGAAAGAATGTGTAAATGTTACACTCTAGGTCCAATCGATTTTAGACGTAAACACTTTTAATATGTTTAATCCATTTTATTTTTGGCGGATCATTATTCAATTGACTGAATTATTATTCTAATAAATTAAATTAAAAGAGTCCGAAGATTCAATTTCTCGTAAGTTGTTAATCACAAAGAATTGTGATAGTGAGAAATAAATTACATATGATTGTATCTTAAATTATTCATGGTCGTAAGTAATAACGAGATACGAATATCGTTATTACGGATAGACTATTACGTGTGACATTTCTCACTTATGAAGTGAGTAACTAATCTTACAAGCTAAAATGTAGTGATATTTAAATGGACGTGTGAATGTTTTGTTATGAGAACGAAATATTTAATACTTGCTCGAGAGATTTTATATGAATTACTATTTGAGCGTCAATGATTAATCTTTAACGTTGGGGAAGTGAAATTGGTCTTTCAACTTGGAGTCATTATAGTGCCTTATATAAGGACATTCGTACTTTGGTGATATTAGATGGTGCTCTGTCAAGAGTCACTAAGACTGTATAGTTCGGGTAGTCAAAAATCATTTGAAAATTTTGAATGATCAATAAATGATTCATCACTTAAGTTGATAACAAAATCCTTGACTAATGTGTATTCATGAGTTGAAAAGAGTTTTAGACTAATATTGACTTAAAAGTGAAAAGATATGATTGATAATAGAGATTTACACACATTCATATCTCATAATTGATAGGATCATATTGACGAAGTGATTATAATTTAGAAATCTCTCTCGAGTAATGTCAAACATATTTTAATATGTGACCTGACTATATTTCTATGACAGATGTGAACATAAAAGAATGCATGAGTTTTATTGAACACTTAAATATTCAAATTAAAATTTTATTTCTCAGACTGTGTGATGTTTCTTCGCGTTATTGCTCTGTATGTCTCTCCCAAAATCATTTTTATATGGTCAAAATTGCGTAGCCACATTTCTAGATGAGTTTTGGGTTATATGGAGTCCAACAATTATGTTTCCATAAGAGTTTCAATCTACCTAAAGGTTTCAAATTGTCGATGATAAAGATGTGTGATGGAGTCACAGATCCTCTAGATCACCTATGGACTTTCACTGATTTGATGAGATTGTGTACGGCCACGGATGTGGTGATGTGTCGATCCTTTTCGTCGACGCTAAAGAGAGAGGCTTGAGATTGGATAGCTACCCTAGCACCTTCTATCTATTAGAAATTTTGTAAGTTGTCGGGGAGTTTTGTGGCATATTTCTTGAGTAGTAAGAGAAAGATGAAGACAATCATTGGGTTAATGCAGGTTGTCCAGGAGAAAGATGATATCTAGCCAGGTTCAGTAGGCTACACTTAGCATAAACAACCTCCAACTATCTGTCATGGCCACATTAATGAATGACATTAGGAAGCTGGCATTTAAGATGTCACTCTCTAAAATTTTCCTAGAGTCGATGCATAACT
The DNA here is from genome assembly GCA_019395295.1 of Osmanthus fragrans. NCBI lineage: Eukaryota > Viridiplantae > Streptophyta > Magnoliopsida > Lamiales > Oleaceae > Osmanthus > Osmanthus fragrans. The sequence goes on from CM033351.1 coordinate 18,273,096, forward strand.
TGTTGAAAAAAAGATACAAGTATGTAGATACAAAGGAAGCAGAGAAAATCACAAAAAACCTTTAAGAAGGGCAAGAGCCAGAAACACAAGTGAAAATTACACGATGAGGGAAAATCCACTAACATAAACAATTCAAAAAATGAGCACATGAGCAAAAAATACGCCTACGATCAATCGACTAAGCAAAGGCGAGAAGAAGTTAAGGCCTTCACTCTTTTAGATACCCCGCATGCTAAGATGCTGATGGAGATACGAGATATAAAGGAGCTCGATTGGCCAAAACCAATGGTTGCGTTAGAGAAAAAAACAAGTATTGTTATTTCTATAAAGATCACGAACATGACAATGAAAATTGCATACATCTAAAGGAGAAGATAAAGCGCCTTGTGAAACAGAAATTTTGACAAAGGCAAGGAAAAAGTCGATGATCGTTCGCCACTTAGAGTCGAAGTGATAAATGTGATCATCGGTAGGATAACTGCAGGCTGAGACTTAAATTTAGCTAGAAAAAGTTATGCACGCTCTGTTGGGGTCTACTTATTCATAAGAAGACAAGATTCAATTAGAGAATTACTTTTGGTTAGGAAAATTTGGTCGGTGTGGCTAGCCCCATGATGACACCTTGGTAGTCATCGATGACATAGTAGATTTTGATGTCAAGAGGGTGTTAGTGAATGACGACATCGCAACTAATTTTCTCTTAAGAGGTATTTTTAGGCTTGAAGATATCTCTAGAAAATTTGAAAACAGTGACCACTTTTCTTCAAGGTTTTAGATGGGCGGCTGTGATACCCGAGGGAACCATAGAGCTTCTGGTGACGTTAAGCACTAACTCATCGAGTGTGGTGATCTTGACGAGTTTTTTGGATGTCAAAACTCCCATGATGTACAATGCAATCTTTGGTCGACCACTATTAAACGTTGTTGGTATTGTCCCTTCAACTTACCACTAGGTTATGAAGATTCCAACCAATCTAGGAGTTGGATGCTTAAGGGGTAATCAACACGCTTTTGAGAAAGTGTTATGTTGATATTTACAAGTGGGTGATTCTTTACCAGTTATGATGTTGGATGTCGAGCCTCCAAGGGGACGGATTAAGCCACTTGACATGAAGGAAAAATGTTTGGTATTACGGGGACGTGATTTTAACATTAGGCAGATTTGAAGTCTGAAAAAAAAAAAGAATTGGTAAAGTATTGACTGGTAGCTTAGTTGTTTTTGCATAGAGTCCAAGTGATATTCCAAGGATCAACACATATGTCACTCAGCATCGTCTTGGCGTCTCACCGGGGGCTAAGCCAGTAAAGAAAAAGAAAAGAAGCATTGCTCCAAGAAGATAAGCTGCAACAAAGGCGGAAGTCGAAAAGTTGCTACAGGCACACTTCATCCAGGAAGTACAGTATCCTTAGTGGTTGACAAATATTGTCTTTGTGAAGAAATAGAATGGAAAATGGCGTACGTGAGTAAACTACACTTGGCTAAACAAAGTGTATCCGAAGGACTCATACCCTCTACCCATAATATATCACCTGGTAAATGCCACGTTTGGTTATGAACGACTAAGTTTTTTTTATGCCTTTTTTGGGTATCATCAAATCTCTATGGACGAGTCAGACCAGGAGAAGACATATTTCATAATAGACTTTGAGTCATATTACTATACAACTATACCATTCAATTTGAAAAATGCATGAACGACTTATCAAAGAATTGCGAATAAGGTCTTCAGAGGCCTAATTAGTAATGTTGTCGAAGCCTACATTGATGATATGGTTGTCAAGAATGCTAAAGCTAACGACCATGTGGCTGATTTATAAAAAGTGTTTAATGTCGCTAGACGAAATGTGTTGAAATTCAACCCTAAGAATTGTGTTTTTGGTACAACTGGTGGGAAGTTTTTTGGTTTTATGATCACACAGAGAAGCATTGAAGCAAATCAGATAAGATTCAAGCTGTTCTAGTGATGAAAAACCCTAAAACTAAGAAGGAAGTTCAAAGGTTAATAGGACGGGTAGCGGCGTTGAATCATTTCATGAGTCAAGTAGTGGATAAATGCTACCATTTCTTCAAAGCATTGGGGGCTCAACTAACTTTGAATGGACCAATGAGTATGAAGAATCTTTTGAATCCTTGAAGTAGTCGCTATAGCAACCATCGATCTTGACTAGGACATGCGCATGAGATATGTTATGTCTATAAATGGTAGTTTCAAAGCAGGCGGTCACTGCGGTACGAGTGAAGGAATTTCCAAGGTCATAAAAGTCGGTCTACTATGTTAGCCAAGTGTTGAAAGGCACAAAAATTAAGTATAGCGTTACAAAGCATCTGGTGTTTGCATTGATTGTGGCAGTCAGAAAGGTAATTGCAACTGAGATGCTTACTCCCAACTGAGGCACATGAAGTGTTATTGCAACAATCATCAATGAGTGACTATCATTGCATTCAAAGCTCTATGACGAGGTATATTGGCCCTATAAAGAAAGATGCCAAAGAGTTGGTGAGAAAGTGTGATGCATGTCAACGTCATGGAAATTTGATTTATATTCCAGTTGAGCAACAGTCTGTGTCATTTCTTTTAGTGGAGAATGGATATTTTAGGTTCTTGCTAATAGCTATTGATTATTTTACCAAGTAGGTCGAGGCGGAACCATTGGCCACAATCATGACAGCTAAGGTGTAGAGTTTCATGTGGAAGAATATTATATGTAGGCGACATACCTAGAGTCGTCATTACTGATAATGCCAAACAATTCAACAACCATAACTTCAAAATTTTCTGTGCAAGTTATCACATAGACCATAAACTCACTTATGTCACTCACCTTCAGTCCAATGGGCAGGCGAAGGTAACAAATCGAAAGAAAAAGGCCTTTGGACAAATGAATTGCCTAATGTGCTATGGGCATATCACACAACCCTACAGGAACCAACAAGAGAAATACCATTCAAGTTGTCTTTCAGATCGGAAGCTATTGTATGTGTGAAAAATCCTAAACGAAACCGACATGATGAAAGTCAAGCAACTTGACATCGTGGCTACCAGCGTAAAACTCGACCTACTTTAGAGGGTGAGAGAAAAGTCGGTTGTGAAGATGGCGATTTACAAGAAAAAGACCTTTGGATACTTTAATTTAATGGTGATGCCAAGGTAGGTAGCATCAGCAGGGCACCATCCATTTGCTCAGGCCAAATTGGGAAGGACTGTACGAGATGATTTGCAGCCCTAGAAAGAAGCTACAACCTGAAAGACTTGAAAGGGAAACCACTATGCAAGCTGTAGAATACCGAGCATCTCAAGAAGTACCATCAATAGGCCGTCAAGTAGGAAGGTGAATTATATGATGTTTCTTGTAAATATAGTCGCTAGGACGTTTTATCAATTGTCCTAATGTAATGCCTAATGTTTCTTGTAAATATAATTGCTAGGATATTTTATCAGTTTCCCTAATATAATGCCAGCTACATGCACACACCTTATTGTAATGATTCATATTATTTAATGAAAGGTCGTGATGGCGACAGATGATGAATGCGCTAAGGAAAGGGCCAACCTGGCTGGGACGTCCCGGAGCACCCACTGAGTCCCTCAAATCCAAGCAAGTTATATGCCAGTGCAAGAATTTAATTTACGATTGATTGTAACATGGACCCCAAGCCTCTCCCAACGCTTCAAGGTTGATCAACTGATAACAATGAGCAAAAAAATCGAAAAAATTGGTTAGCTCGAAATCACCCTACGCCTAGTGGTGAGCTTTCAAAACCAAATAATGGTTTAAAGCCCAAAATCACTAGACCTTATATTTTACACTCCCAGATTTCTCGACGAATAGCATTGAGCAACAAAATCAGAAAATTTGTTAGTTCAAAATCGCTCTATGGTCTGGTGGCGAGCTTAACCAAAAAATGGTTAAGGCCCAAAATCACTACACAACGTGCTCTACACTCCCAGATTCAACGGATAGCGATGAGCAACAAAATCAAAAATTAGTTAGCTCGAAATCTCTCTATGGTCTAGTGGCGAGTTTTCAACATAAAAAAATGGTTAAAGCCTAATTTTGTTGGAGAATTATAAGAACTAAGCCCCTGTGAAATTTCAAGAACTACCACATTGCCCATCGGATCCCGTCCAATTTCAAATATTTGATTTGGAGACTTAAAAGCACCATTGTGATTTTTGAGAGAACATGATTGAAAAAAAAAAATGAGACTCAGCGGAATGAGTCGGGCTATCAATAGGCAAAGGAGAGCACCCAACCCCATGAGGGGAGCTGTCGATGGACTAGCTAGCTGTTCGATTAGTTGGCCAGTCCGATGATGGGTCAATCGACCCGCTCCCTCTCTCATTTTCAATTCATCCGAGGAAGATAAAAATATTTTTTTATAATTTTCATGAAATGAAATTTAAAAAAAAAAGATTAATGGAGGAATTTCCTTCGATGTGAGAAGATTTGAGGAGAGCTAGGGTTCGTAAATTGAGACAAGTGAAAAAAAAAAAAACACATCATCTTTTATATAGACCCAACCTTTGATTTTTTTTTTTTTAATTTTTTTTCGAGAGGAGTTTTAGGGAGGGGGGAGAGAGAGAGAGAGAGAGAGAGAGAGAATTTTCCCCAAATACTAACACACTCATGAGGTCCCAAGTGCACGGGACTATTATGCCTATTGCACTTCGCCATTGGCGCGATCGATCCACTTATGCTCTACCATATGTCATTATGTAATGACAAAAAAAAAGATCGGGTTTGCAAATGAGTGTAAAACCTCTTAATGATAACTATGATAAGAGGTAGTGGGCTAGTGATACTACATAATATGTGAAATGGACTATGATGACCAATCAAGCGAAGGCTAGCTCGACTGTTGCTATGCTAGCCTGACTATCGTTATATTAGCTTGTCTACTGATGAGTACTCCACACTCATGATATTTATGTCACTTAACTTATTATTTTGTTATTGTTGAAAATGTTTTAGAACGTTTTAATGTGTGTTTTGATGTTGTGGTATAGATTGATGAAATGGAAGAAAGTAGACAAAAGTTGGCAAAATTGCAGAAGATGGCTAAATTGTAAGAGATCAAAAGTTCGGAGACTGAAATGCAAATAATCAAAAGTTGTGTCGAACTTTGCAATGAAGATCCGAGAGTACTAGGAGTCTATTGGAGAAGAAAGATGTCAAAGGGATCAACTTTAGTCAAAATATGATCACAAATCAATTTCCAACCGAAAAAGTAATGCTCCAGAATTTTAGTCTCACATTGAGACCCTTTTTTTCACAACAAACAGTTGAATTGGAGAATGATGTCTGAATCAAAGTTGTAGCCCTTTGAGTTTATTTTCAATGCAATTTGAATCATTTCAATCGGACGTCGGGAGAGATAAAGTTATGATAAAAATAATGAAAGAAGTGCGTGCAGATTTTTCACGCAGAAGGTAGCGCCACTACATGGCACTAAAGACACCGTTTGGGGCCGTCTAGGGCGCGTTTTTGGCCATTTTTCAAGTCCATTAAACCTTAATTTCATGGAAAATGAGGAACAACTATAAATACAACTTCTCCACACTTTTAAAAGGGTTCCAGACATATTGAGAAGAGGTGGCAATGTGACAATTCAAAAGGGGCAAGATTGAAAAAATCAAAAGGGATAGAAACCAACCACAAGGAATGGAAGAAATCAAGGAAGAAGTGAAGAACATCAAGGGGAAAATTCAATTAAAGCTTCAGATGAGTTTTTCTTCTTTTCTCCTTTATGTTTTTCATTATAAACTGTACTGATTTTATGAATCCATTCATGAACTAGATAGTTTATCTAGGGTTTGATGTAGCTAAACTTGAAATTATAGATTGATGAATTTATAATTGTTTCTATTTGATTTTTCCGTTTATATTTAATTGTGTCATGATTATAATGCTTTCATTTACATGATCACTAATTGAATGATTAGATGCTAGTCAATTTCAGCACTCGAGAGAGGAAAATTTAGACGCGATTATAGGATTGACACGACGTAGGTTTTTACACTTTGAGAGAATGTATAAAATCTATGAGACTTACTCTACAAAAGAATCGGAACTTTTGTAAATTCTAGGTTTTAATTTAGAATAAAGATATTGAAATTGAAATTTAGAATTTAATTTTAGCCGGCACTTGAGAAAGGTGAGAGAATTATATTAGGATTCTTGCCTTTAAATAGGGGAAATTAGTTGGAATAATTGAAAATCGTTGAATGATAATTGAGAGTAAGGTAAAATCATTCCCTAGGCTTTCTCAACTTGATAATTTGCATTCATCTCATTTGTCTCAAACACCCACGTTAATTTAGTTTAAAAAAATTATCCAATCATTCAATTGTCTAGATAAAATAAAGGTTACATAGTTATAGTACTTAGTGAAATTAATTTACAATCTCTGTGGGTTCGACACTCTAACTCCATATTATATTACAAAACTTGACACCGTACTCTTGCGGTATAATCACGTTGTAGAAAACGCGTGACATCTACCACTATGTTGTTTTGTTTATCGCTATGCTAGACCGTCTACCATTATGCTGTTTAGTTTATTGCTATCCGAGACCATCTACTGCTAAGCAAGTCCGTCTACCGCTATACTAGCCTGACTAGCACTATAGCAGATCGACCGTTATAACTCTCAATCACCTGACATCATTTGAATTGATCGAAAACTGTTTAATGGTTATCTTTGATTCCATTACCCTATTCATGGATTGAGTATAACCGTTCAGTATGGGGACGAAAACCGCTTAGTGAGTGGATGTGTTGTACTTAACATGTAGACGATAACCGTTTAGCTGTTATATGGCACTAGACGTCAGGCACATTTTTTGCCCAACACAATTTTTGGCATTCTCATTTTTCAGGTATTCATTCTTTCATCAAAGAAATTGAAACCATCTTACTATGCTCATGAAGCCCGGAGGCCATTTCTTAATTATTTATGGTGCAAAAAAACTCTAGGGACATTCTCTTCATATTTCAGTTTTCACGTTTTGAGTTTTGAATTCATCTTGGGTTTTCTGTTTTAAGTGTCTATTTTGGAATTGTTGAAAATACGTTCTTTTTGTCATTCTGAAAAACTATTTCTCAAAACAGAAAACTTGAAAACGTGTTTACTTTGAAATTTTGAGAATATTTTTTTATAGCATTTTATTCAATAAATTTTAATAGTTTAATGTTAATGTATTATTAAATAACATATATATTTGAAATATATTTGAATCTTGAAATATTTTTTCAAATATTAAAATAACATATAAATTTTTATAATCTTTTTTGATAATATTTTATTCAATAAAACTGACTATTTAATAAATTTGAATAGTTTAATGTGAATATAGTATTAAATAACTTATACATTTTGAAGTTAGTGAACCTTGAATTTTTATTTCAAACCTCAATTAAATTTGGCAATATAGTTCAATTGATACGATTACAAGTTTACATGTCATGAAAAAATAAGCAGACACTAAACAAAATATAGAATAAATCCGAGGAATCATGTACGACATCTCGAGTAGTCATTCCACATTTATGCAGCAATTTGATCACTAACTTGTCCCATTTGAACTGTTTGATTAGCATCAAAATGCATGACTTCTTGATCTTAACTTGATTCTGGTATATCTTAAAACATCATATTCTCCTCTGAACACTCAGCGAACAACTTATCTAAAGTTTGCTCCTAGCAAATAAAATTATTTTTTGCACAACATGCAGTAGAGATTTGTCTTTACCTACTCATTGGATAATTGGCAATCAACTTCAAAATAGGAAATATTGCCTTTAAAACTCCAATGCAACGTTCAATAATGTTACGGCATGTGGAATGTCTATAGTAGAAGAATTCTTCTTTTCCACGTGGTCTTCCCAGTCTAACATAGTCATGCAGATGATATCTTTGACCTCGATAAGGAGCAAGAAATCCAGACATGTTTGCATAGCCAGAATCAACAAGGTAAATTTAATTTACAAAATTTAAAAAAAAAAAAAAAACTTACATAGTGTGATACTGTAAATATATTCGCAATAATTATTTGAAGTGCAAAAAAATACCTCCTCGTGGCATTGGAAAGTTTTTCGATCTTCTTGTGACTGTGTCAACGAATACTCGCGAATTATTAGCAATACCTTCCTAACCAGAATACACAAATGTGAATTTCATATCAAAATCATATATCAACATCACATTTTGTGTAATAGTAGTTTTCCTTCAACGGAAGAGATGTTTGTCATGATGCAGGTGCCCAACTGTAACATGTGTTCCATCTATTGTGCCTATACAATCCTCAAAGAAAGGATCTCTCATGTGCAATGTCTTGATGTGTTGGACGGATTATCTTAGTGCCAAATGACCAAACAGCTCTTACAACTAGTTTAAACCATTTGTGTATTGTGTTGTTGGAATGCTAAAACCTATCACCAACAATATTGTATTGTGTAGTGTGCTCTACAATCATAAAAAAATATAGCAACACCCTCCCCGACGCTCACTTTTTTTCAATCTTTCAACAACCATATCTCTTTCAAAACATCATAAAAATTCATGAAAACGTGTTTCTGCATACGAAAATTTTGATAACACACATCCGAATGTCCATTAAGAATTTCTAGCATGTACATATTTCCCATAAGCGGTGATGTTCTACAAGGTCTCCTGCTAATAGTGCTTCCTTTGTTGGCAAAAAGCAATTAAGCATCATTAAATCACCAAATGTTGCGTCCAAATCATCCATAAATAACAAATCATCATCACTCGAATCTTGATCAACGGAATCATCGACACTCACATTCCTATCCACATTTGATTCATTGGTCATACTATGAACAAAAAAAAAATATTCTCATCATTGATTGAAATAAAAACAAGCAATCAAGCATTCGGAAATTAAAAAAAATTTAACATTAGTTCTACATCCAACAACATCACTAAGTTTCAAGTTTTGAAAACAGCATAACATCACCAATAAAGGACAAAAGTACTTCAAGTTGTGAAACATAAGACAGTACGTCAATCTTCAACATCGCAAATTTAAACAACAAGATACTAGAGAAATTAAAATAACAAACATATCAAAGTAGTTCCAAGACCGGTCTTCTCCTTGCTTTTGGCATCTTCACAAATTACACCCTGAAATCGGGATCATTTAAAGCCGTTATTGCTTTCATATAAAACTCATTGGACACCCCTTTCATATTATTAAAGATGTCCAAGCAGTAAACATTTGAATAAGGATCAGACTATTAACTTCACCGTCCAATTGAGTATATGATTTTCCTTGGATCTTTGCAAGCTTTTCTTTTAGGTAAAGTGTTCTAAGTTCGGTTTCTTCATTCCTCATACTAACTGTAGATGATCACTGTGTCATGTAGGCCTTGAGTTTATCACTTTTACTGATCTTAGGTTCATTCCGCCGGCGTTCACTAGATGTATCAATTTCGTCACGGCGATGAGTCTTTGAAACCCCATGAACTTCATGATCATTTTCCACACTTATATGCATTCCCTGTTCAAAAAAATTCATGTTCTACATGCTTTTCTTTCTCTAATGTGTTTGGAAGCTAAGTGGAGACAACTCATAATCTTCCAGTAGCTGTAGTCCCGCTAAATATCTCCCCAACAGTGTTGTAGTGCTTACATCCTTCCCTCTTGAACAGTTTGTAACCCGACTTATTAATCTACCATTGAAAAAAGAAGCCATATTGTTTTATTGTTCATCGAAAAGGGGTAAAATTGATAAGATAAAAAATCGAATGACGAATATATTTTTTACAAAATATATGTACTGTATAAAAGTGTTGCCAAACTTCCTTTGCAGCATTAACATTGATGGTATTTGGATCCCATGTAACACCTGTATGTCCCAAAAGTTCTGAGAACATACGATAAATCTTATGTAATCCATTCCACTTTTCCTTTAATCTATCTATGCCGTAGTCCATTTTGTTGAAGCTATCATGGTTTCATTGATCATGCTTCATTCGTCTTTCGTGAATGTAGAACATTGCAATGTGTTTGATTTCACTCTTGTAAAGAATTTCAATAAAAGTGTGTTCATTCTCATTCGACAATGACGTGGTTCCTTATTTCTAACTCTGTGACCACCCATGTTGAAGCTATATTGAATATACATCAAATGATCAAGAAATATATTTGACAATATTTGAATCTAAAACTTGAAACTATAATGAACTATTTGACTTGTATATTTCAGAGTAATCATAAATAAGTCTATATTATACAAACAATTAGTTCATAGTGAGCAACGCTTGAATAATCAAAATATTAAGAACCATATCCACAATCATCTAAGCGTGTCCTGAATAATCAGAAAGCAGAAAACATATATAATTTCCACATTTCTTTCCTCTTTCCACCTCCAATTATGGATTTTGAAGGCAAAAAATAAATTAAGAATTATTTGAAAAAAGGAAAAAGAAGTTCATATCCAATGCCTTCTCTCTCTTATTTTGCATAAAAAAAGATTGAATTTGAAATTCAATAAGATAAACCATTATGAACACAAAATAAACAATTTCTTGCACTAATTTTGGAGACACAATTTACTCAATTAGAAGAAGAAATAATTAAATACTTGAAATTAATGAGAAAGTAACTATTATATTATCCAAAATTCGGCAATAATAATTCACATAATAGCACACAGCTCATACTTTTTGTTCAGAGAGAAACATAAAAGCGAACTCTGAAGGCGCGGATACAACAAAATGTTAAAATCATAATTGCTTCTTTTTGTGTTTGGTGAGAAATAGTTTTTCAGATTCAAAATGGTCTGCGACCTAATGAACAAAAATTCACTGCCCATTATTTCAATTCAAAAGTAAATGAACTTAAATGATGTAAAATTAACAAGTTACCTGGAGAATGAGTAACCCCAGTAGAATGGGTAGTGAACCATGGTGGTATTGGATGCGCCCAGTAGAATGGGCAATGAGCAACCCCAGCAAAACTCACTCGACTATTTTTACAAGCTCACTTGATTCTGGACCAAAATTGCAAGTGAATCCATAGTGGTACTAGATGCGCCTGGTTGAGAGGAGTGGAATGGTGGTGGTCCACGATCGAAACGGTTGCCGACAGCGGTGAAAATATGGCGAAAATCGTGACTGGTAGTGCAATTTTGGGTAGTGATTGGAGCTGTTTTCGACAACTCCGTGGCCAGGTGATGACAAGAGATTGAAGAATGAGGTGAGATGGTTCCAATGGTAGTAGGGGTCAGGTGGTCTAGGTGGTGGGTGGTAGTCAACTATTGAGGAAGAAGGCGGCGGTTCTTCCTTTGTTCTCTCATGCACAGTTATGGAGGAAGAGGATGGCCATTTCTCGTGTTTTTCATTTTTTTGCGTGTTTTGTATTGAAAATGCTAAAAACGACATTTTGTCGTTTTGAGTTTTCTTCGCAATTTTTTTATTTTTTTTTATTTTCAAAAATACGTTTTCAAAAATGGGAAAGAGAATGTGTTTTCACCGTTTTAAAAAATCGAAAAAAACAAAAAAAAAAAGGGCTTGAAAACGGCAAAGAGAATGGTCCCTCAAATTCCTTGAATAGATCTCAGGGTTTCTAATTTCGGTAACATTCCAAAGATTTAAGATATTTTATATATTAATACTTAAAATAAGGATGGTATAATTTTCTTTTAATAGCTTAAATTATAGATTTAAGATATTTTATATATTAATACTTAAAATAATGATGGTATAATTTTCTTTTAATATCTTAAATTATATTTGATAATTCTTTAAATGCGTGGTTGAACTTGAACCGTGTAAAAGGTAACCACGGCGAAAGTTATACCTTGTGAATGCGTGCAAAGAAATTTCTACGAAAATCCAATAAACCATATACGTATGATCTTGAAATCTTAACCAAACCCTGATCGACAATTGAAAGATCGCTCATAAGGAAAAAAGGAGAATGGATTGTGTTAGAATCTTGGGTGTTTAATCAACTTAAATACACATGTATCAACATACATTCAATGCACAAAAGTTAAGAAACAATAAACCGAAAATCTGGAAACTTGAAGCTCCAACAATGGCCAAAATCTGAAGCTTTTCTTTATGGTTGATTTGTAGGCTCAGGAACAGCTTCCATGCAATGCAAATCACCTTCCAAGAGAGCTAGAGAAAACCAGCAAAGAACCTCCTATACTTGGCTTGAAGAAACCACCCCTTCTCCTTCCCTAATCACTCAAGAATCACCAATGTAATCTAGGCCTATTTCATGCCTAAGAATACACAAGAATCTCACAGTAGAAGAGAAGAGAAGAGAAGAGAAGCCAAGAGGTTCACCAATGGAGAGAGAGCTAAAAAACGTGAGAGAGAGGCTTGTCCTTTGGAAAGTATGGTCTAGCCCTTGTTGTGTAAGAGAGTAGGTATATATTCAAATGTATAGATGAAAGCTTCTCTAACAAGTCACAAGAATATCTACCAAGTAATCTCCACCATCCATTTAATCTAAGGCTCCCATTAAACATGAGTTAAGAGAACCATTTCTCACAGATTGCTTTGCTTGCTTCGATGGAGGAAGCAAGCAGCAGAGAAAAGAAAAGAGCGTTTGGCCTCTGAAGAAGCTCGTACTAAGGCCGTCGAAGCTGCCCAGAAAAGGTAATTTTCATCCCTCTTTCTATCCATATTTGTGTGCTTTTTTGACGGATATCTTATATTTTTTTGTAATTTTTATGTCATTTGCTTGAAATTAATATGATTTTCTGGGATTTTTGTCTTGGAAGCATAGTTGACATTTAAGAGGAAAGGCTGTTGTCCTAGATGAAAATTGATTATCAAAATCAAGAAATTTTCATCATGGCCCGGATATAAATCCTTAAAAAAGAGAAATTTTTTGTAAGTCTTAGCCAAATATTTCCCCACTTGTAACTTTAAGTTTCTACCTTTTGTTTGACGGAAATTGTTTGTCTTGAAAATTTTCTTCTATTTCGTGTTAGAATTGAACTAACTTACAAAATGAATGTATATTTTTAAAAGTCTGACTATGCATGCATGTCCAAGTGAATTGATTTTATATGAAATATTCTCGAGATAATAGGAATGAAAGAAGAAATAGCTTTAGGGAGTATTTGTTTATGGAATTGGAATGTTTTAACTTTGTGTGTTTGCGTATGGGAGGAATCGAATTGTTTTAGTTATCTTATTTATCCTTGATTGGTTTGCAAGGTTGAAAATATATCAGTAGATCACATTTCAATCTTCTGAAAGATCTACATCCGAATATCACTTCCAGTGACATCTTCATAATCTGTTTAATGAACTTTTTCCTTCATGTAATGTCAATTTTCACTTCAAACTTCAGTTCGTTTTCTATCTCTAACATTAAAATATTGTGGCCTCTTGTTCTCATTGTCATGTATTCCTAATGATGAAGAATTGAGAAACTGTGTTCCAATGTGGATGTATTGCAAGTTAAGCTCTTACTTTGAACGATTCATCATTCACTGAATACATGATAGAATTCAGCAAACTATTTGTCATACCTTTTAAGGAAATGCGGTGTTATACAAATTTTCTGTCTTGAAAGAGAATTTTCTTTTGGATTACTCAAGTTAGTCCCCAAATCCATGCAATCAACTCTGACACCAACGTGATCTGGTCTTTATCAGAGGAATTCATTAAACCTTGTCTTGAATTTTAAGTATAGACTGTACAGAATACAGGGAAGAAAAAGGAGAGAAGACATTGAGAGAACCTTATGATATCTGCAAGGAGAACTTTTACGATATCTGTAATGGAATCTCCCCATTATTTTGCAAAACTTGGAGACAAATACTTATTCCAACTCTATTCTGATTGATAAAAATTAAATTATGGGACCCGAAGATTGGAATTTTACTAGATAATATCCACAAGACTAGGAAGTAGGAACATAATAATTAACTATTATTTTACTAAGGCTTTCAAACAATTGATTTATTACCCAACCTAACAAGACAAGGAGTCCAAAAGTGCTCAAAAACATTAACCCTCCCAGCTTCACAATGAGTGTTCAGGCTCACCTTCATATAAATGAACTTCATATCTTTGCATCCTTTTTTGCTTTTTTGGCAAAGCTTGAGTTAGCTTTAATGGACCAAAATCTGAGTCGAGTCAGAGTACCTCAGTTAACTAAACAGAGTATAGTAAATTTTGCAACTATATGAGCCAAGTTTAAGAGTTTAGGAATGTGTTGAAGCTGTTGATAAGTGCGTTTTGCGCACTTATTTAGATCACAAAACATGGACAATTGTGGATATATATATTGAAATATAGCTTAAGTCGATACAAATTGTGTTTGTAGGACAATATTGATAGATATAATGAAAAGTATGATAAAAGAGCGAAAAATGACCAAAATGGAAGAAAATGAAAGTTCAGGGACCAAAGTGCAATTAACCAAAATTTGAGCCGAGGGACGAATCAAGCATGAAAACGAGCTAAGTAACAAATTGGTGAAATCATGAGATGCTAGAATGAGGAGAATGAAGAAAAGAGGTAAAGAAGTTAAGAGATGAAATATAGTCGGGTTACTTAGTTTATTCACAATTTAGTACAAAACACAAAACACATTTCTTGTTTCGGTTAAAGTCGAATTAGGTAAAGTCAAACTACTAAATCTCTGTAGGAATGATACTTGAACTTAAAATTCACTTTATTACTTGAAACGAACAGTATACTTGTGGTGATAAAAGTCAAACTTATTTTTGTCTATCAAGTTTTTGGCGCCGTTGTCAGGGATTTAAATTAGTTTGATTTTATTTAGTTTGACACTAATTCGAACTTTTTACTTTACTTTCTTTTTTTTTATATAGTTATTTCATTTTTTTTTAATCTGAGTGCTACTATTGTTTTTCTCTTAGGTCTTATATGGGAATGTCGATTGACAGTGAATTGATTCCAACGGATCCAGAAATCGAAAGAATCTTTCATCGTATGCAAAGAGAAGCATTAGTAACACAACAAAAAGATCAAAAACAACAAGTACTAATGGCTGATCATCAAATTAACCCGATAATCAATCTTGTACCTCCAGCAAATGTAGAGACAGAAGACGAGGGAAACATGCTTATAGGGGATTTCATGATCCCTCAAATCATTCAAAGCCAGTCTAGCATCGTGTATCCACCGTTGGGCAACCAAATTTCCAACTAAAGACCAATGTTTTACACTTGTTTCAGAATGGACATCAGTTTTACGGGAGAGCTAAGGAAAATCCATATACACACGTCTCTCGATTCTTAGAGATGTGCCAACACTTCAGATACCAGGGTATCTCAGATGACACTATCACATTGAGGTTGTTCCCACACACATTGCCTGACAAAGCAATTGAATGGTTGGACTCTTAACCCATTGCCAGCATCACCACATGGAACGACCTTGCTAAAAAATTCTGTATTAAGTTCTTTCCGCCCGCCAAGATAGCCAAGTTGAAACATGATATATCTATTTTTTGCCAAGGTGAGTCAGAATCATTTGATGAAGCTTGGAACAGATTCAAGAATATGCTTCGGAAGTGTCCATATCACGGTATCAGTAAAGGACTTTATCAGGTTCAATATTTCTATGCAGGGCTACTTCCATCCTTCAAGTGCATGGTGGATTCATCATCAAATGGTTCATTGACAACAAGAACCATAGATCGATGCATTGAAGTTGTTTGAAACTGTGGCTACTACCTCAGCCATGTGGGCATCTGAACGAACTGTTCAAAAGAAGGCATCAGGTGTATACGAGGTGGATACTTATTCAGTCTTAGCTGCAAAAATTGATTCCTTATTTCATACAGTTGAAAGCCTTTCACATACCGCCAATATAGCAAATGTCAAGAAGTCAAACTGTGAGGAATGTAGAGCAGATCACAGTACTACAAACTGTCCAATTCTCACACAGGGAGTAGAACATGTGAATTTTGCGTAATGGGGTCAGTGCCAACAAAACCATCAAAATTCCTTATGGGGTGGTAATCAAAATCAATTTCAAAATCAGACCAGACACCAGGAACATTTTCAACAGGAGAGGAAAAGTCAGTTGGAAGAGATGTTTGTGAGATTCATGGAAATGACTGATAAATACATTGAAGCAAATAACCAGTTTATGTTGAATATTTAGGTAGATACTGTTATCAATTGTATTTTCATACAATTTCTAGATCATCAAGTTGACAATTCATTGTCTTCACATATTTCATATGTTTTTTTAATTATGCTTTAGAATTTATCTCCATGAGTGTATTCAATAAAATATAAGTAAAATCCATTATTCAGAAATATATAATATTTTATTGTGTCAAATATATTTCCAATGGACTAGCCTTGAATGAACTCTACAAGCTGACATCGTTGAGGGATTCCGATTTTTCACTATAATCATAGAATGCGAATAATAAACATGACTTATTATTTTAATGAGGAATTTTACATGCAAATGTCTAGTCATAATTATGTATATATATTTTGTTATATATATCTAACATAAAAATACACTACGCATAATATATAGTATGGACGATTATAGACTTATATTATTCCAAGCCAAAATGAAGACTAGTTGGTCAATTCCTAGAGGACATAGCATTGAATCATACAATGCTCCATCTCTATTATTTCCTCATCTTCCCGTATTTTCAATTAATCCAACTATAACATGTATTATACACTAACACCACATAAGCCTAAAAGAATTGGGCTCGTAGGCCCATAAAAAAAAACAATAACGAATTAAGCTCAAAGACCCAAAACAACAAATTAAAAACCAACTATTCAATACATCCCATGATCAAGTGCATAATCATCCACTAAATATACATTCATCACATAAATCTAATCCTATATAATATTTAATGATACATGTAAAGTTGTTTAAACTAATTTATCCCAAAATCAACCCTAACCCTAAAAATTGTCAACATTGTCCTTTGGCAACGTGCAGGACATACCGTAGTTGCACAATGCTTGTTGTCGCCAATCGCTCTCGCTACTTTCCAACCCAATTTTTTACCATAAATTTATTTTCTTTTCAAAATATGATTTAGAACATGAAAATTAATTTTCTTAAAAGATAGAAAAAAGAAATCAATAATAATCTACCATTGATTGTTCCCAAGTTTTTAAAAATAACTTCTAACAAACAAAAACGTCTGCACTAATACCACTGTTAGTAATTTATTTATACATGCACAATGAAATTTAAAATATTTTTCAATTTTCTTCAAGTATCATTTTTATGTTTAGATAAAAATCATGATTAGAATTTTACTTTTAGCAAATTTTTCAAATTTCTTTTAGAATCTTGATCATGATTTATCATGATCTCTCATCCTTTTTGTGAATCTCGATCAACTATGATCTTTTCACACCGCAACTATCAAATTATTCAGCATCCAATTGTAATCCACGAAAGAACAAGAATAAGAGATTATGGCTTCTCTTTCTTCTGCTAGTAAGAATATGAATATTGTAATTATGTTGTAATTTGAGTTATGAAAAACTCAAATCTTAGTAGTTTATTAATAAATGTTTAAATGTGCTGGACCTATATATTTAATATATGTCGATACATTAGTTAATTAATTAATTAATTCAAATTACTAGTCCCCCAATTGATATCTAACAATGTGTTGAGCTATACATGTGATGAAAAATATCACCTAGTGTGACATAACAAAACTTATTTGTTTACCATGAAACTATAATCTCTACGTCAGTATAATTCAATCAATTACGACATATTAACATGTGTCAATTTCGATTGATTGATCATATTTCTCGTCTTGTTCTTATGTCAATTATCTTTAGATCTCTTTTTAAATTATGAACTCACCTAGGCTAAGAATTTTGGCGCCAACTCAAGTGGATGAAATGTAGATCATAATCTCTTACTATTTAAGAGTGACAAATTCTCTAATAATTATTCACAAATTTTATATGATTCCTGATATACATGAGCGACATTGTATTAGTGACTGTTGGTAGAGCAATATCCAACATCTCCAAGTATGTTTGTCCTCATATAAGGTACTATGATGACTTTAAATCGAAAGATCAATTTCACTACCAAACGTTAGAGATTAACCACTGATAGTTACATAGTTATTCATATGGAATCTTTGTAGTAGGTCTTCAATATCCTTGTGTCATTATTATTTATGATCACGGATAATTAAAAATTCAGTCAATATCAACTTGTATATCACAATCACAACTTCTTATGATTAACAAGTTACAAATACTTGAATTTACGAACTCTTATAATTTAATTTATTAGGCTACTAATTCAATTAAATAATATATATCTTTCATGAAGAAACGTACATCAATCATATGAAAATTATTTATATCCAAAATCGATTGACTTTAGAGCCTAACACTTAGCACTTATATGGTTTGGTGAGGCACACGCCATGAACTCTTGTGTGGAAAAATTAACAAAGATGCATTCGAAATGTCAAAGAAGAAAAACGATGTTAAAAGAATAAGTAATTTACGTTACATAGACAGCATAGGTTTCTGCCCAAAAATGTCAAACTTCTAAGACGCTTCAACCACAGGGTGCGTCATGTGTTTTTTACATTTTAATTGAATATGTGCTCTTTTCATTTTGGCTTTTTCTTTGAAATTATTTGTAAACATTAAATTATAGTGGTTTAAGTAAAATTTAAAATAATATTTGATAAATTTTATTACGAATACTCACTCACTATATTCATTATATATATAGAGTAAATATTTGTCTACAAGATTTCCACTTAGTATGGAAGTCATTAGAACTGTATTAGTATGTCATAAAGGTCTCAATATGTGTTGAAGATAGTATCATAATTAAGAAAACTTGTAGATTAGCTACAGAACTAGCTTCGATATCATATCATAACTCATAAGATATAAACATCTTGAGATCAAGTCTAAACATAAATGTGTCGACAGACTAGCTCACTGATTATTCTATTCCGTAATCATTTTCCTTTTTAATAATGTATAATATAGTAATCAACTTGCTAGTAATTTTAATTTTTAGATCGGAATAATTATTATTATTATTATTTTTTTAATAATTTCTATGCTGAAATCAGTTACATCATCTTCTATTCCAACTTGTTAGTTAGGGATCAGATCCTGATACCTTCCTCAGAAGTGTTCCCACTCACAAGTCAAAGAATCAACAGTCAAACACGCATTTTTCACATTACACTCACCTTTTTGTCTGGGCCATAGTTTATATAATTTCTCGATGGAATTTGAAGTAAAACAGACTTTGGTTCCATCTTCTACATTGATTGATTTATGGAAGATCCATAAAGAAGACAGCGTACATAGAATTTGTCAAATAAATCCAAAGGCTTGACAAGACCACCCCCACTCGCACCTGTGCTTGCCATCACTTTCTTTCTCAGGAGTAGAAGTAATTCTTCCAAAGAATTATAAGTCCAATATTTCTCTGATCAAACATTTTACCGTCTTCTTGAATACTATATGGCTCATAACAAGATTTCACTAGATATGGATCCCGGAATATGGAGCCAGCTACCGGAGGAACTCCTCGAGAGGGTGCTGTCATTTCTACCACTAAAAACTTTCTTGAATCTCAGATCAACTTGTAGAAATTTCAATTCTCTCCTTTTCTCCCCTTGCTTCATTTCAAAACATTCACCATCGTCTTCTTCGTCTTTCTCGTCTTTCATCCTCCTTTCACACCCACAGTTTCTCCAAAAGTGTCCTCTCTTCAATACTGTATTGAACTCCTGGTGCAGTATGTCACTCTCCTTGCCTCCGGTGGTTTCATGTCCACCTTCAAATCTTCTGTCCAGTTCCAATGGCCTCCTATGTTTTTCTATCCCGAGATCATCTTGTTTCATTGTATGCAACCTTCTGGCGAGATCCACACGGAGAATAATGTTCCCTACATGTCCATTTGACTTTGAGTTTCTTACTCTTGTTTCAACATCTAATGGTTACAAATTATTCATGTTATCTTCTTTTGGATCATCCACCATTCACGGCCTTGTATACGACTCTGTGCTTCGTTCCTGGCTACAAGTCGATGGGTGCAATCAAATTTTGAGCCATAGCTCTTATCAGAAGGGTGCGTTTTATGATGGATGCTTGTATTTTACCACTCCTGAACCCTTTAATTTTGTGTGCTTAGATTTTGATACTGGGAAATGGGGGAGATCAAAAATTGAGTTGCCGGGAAGCCTTACATTTGTTCGACTAGTAAGCGATGAGGATCGGAAGTTGTATTTGATTGGAGGAGTTGGGCAGAGTGGGATTTCAAGAAGTATAAAGTTGTGGGAATTGGGAGAAAATGGAGAGAATTGGGTGGAGATTGAAACATTGCCTGAGTTGATATGCAGAAAATTTGTGTCTGTTTGTTACCATAACTATGAACATGTTTATTGTTTTTGGCACCAAGGATTGATATGTGTTTGTTGCTATACATGGCCTGAGATTTTGTACTACAAGTTGTGTAGGAGAACTTGGCATTGGTTGCCCAAGTGCCCTTCGTTGCCTGATAAATGGAGTTGCGGTTTCCGATGGTTTCCCTTTAAACCCGAGCTATATGCCATTGTTTAATAGTTAGAGGTGTCAGTTGGATGTATTGGGCTCTACTAAAAAGCTTTTACTATTTTTTTTTATCCCGCAATTCTATGCAATATTTTCTTTTACTAGGTGAGTCTTTCGACACATTTTTATGCCTTTAATAATGGACCATGCTAGGGTAACATGGGGGTTGACCACCCCATTCCCCATGGCAAAGAAGCAAAATCCCTTTAATAATAGTGACTAGATTTGCATATCTTGTATGTTTGTGGATTTGTTTCTTTTAAGTTTTAACCATTGTTAATATTGATTGTCATGTTATTAGAATTTCTTCATTTCCACGAAATTAATTAGTGTTACATTTTAATTTTAATATATTTTTTCTCTTTCTTTTGTTCAATTACACATTATTTAATAAAATAATATTATATTTAAACAAAAAATTTATTCTTTTTTACTTCGCAATTTTCAAATAATTACTTTCCCAAAATACTTTTTTTTTTTTTTCTAAAAATCTCCTTAGAATGGAGCTCAAACAAGGGCTTAATTTTCTTTTATTTTCACACTTAATCCAGAAAGTTTTATATTTTTAAAATATATGTTTTTAACGTTAAATTGTAGTATTTATTTAAAAAACCCAAATAGTCAAACTTTGAATTCCGCGTGCCAATGTCTTTAATATTTGACTATGGTAACTACGGGGAAGGGGAAGCTTCCCATTATTACGTATTGGGGAAATTGTAGAATATGGTCAAAAATTGTTTGCATTCATGGTTTTAACGGCTTAATAACACAAAACGTCTATACATTTGCTTTATAGTGTACAAAGTGTCCCTACATTTCAATTTTTTTGCATTTTTCTATATTTCATTGCGGAAATCATCTTTTTCATCAATTTTTAATGTAAAATGATTAATATACCCTCTTATTTAAATAAAACAAAAAAAAAAAAAGAAAAGAAAAATAAAGAACAAATTGTAAATGTCATTCAAGGATTCTTATTTTAATTATCAATTATTGTTGGGTTGATTGGTGTCAATGTTTTAATTGCCATTTTAATGAATTAATAACTTCTAAACGTATTTATGACTCATTTTACTTTCGGATTGTATGTGATAATATGTTTAACTTTACTCTGGAGAAATTGTTAAAGAACTTAGGATTATTGATAGTTAATTTAACCGTAAATTAGATTAAAAGAGGGAATTTGAGAATTGCAATGGATACTAACAGTGGGATCGTAATCCTAGCACAACTTTCTTACTTGATTTTTTTCTCCAAATTCACATTTGTACCTAGTTAAAAAGACAAAGTTATAACTTAGATAGAATGCTGCTAATTGAGTTCAATCATTGATTGTGCTTATTCAATTTGTGTTTGGATTGATCGAAATTAAGCTAAACTCTAGATCTTCGTAGAACGAAACTCTTTTAATTTTCATCACTATTACTTGTGAACAAATCCCTATACTTGTGGGACTTCATTGAATATGAAATAATGAAATTTCAACCCAACTAACACTTAGAAAGGAGGTGAATAGATGTATATTAAGGAATTAAAATTAACATTCAATAATAAGCAACAAATCACTAATTATTGTTGCTAGATGAAAACTTTTAATCGAATTAAACCTTAATTAAACAATCAAACATGCAAATCAATGCAATAAAAGTAAAGAATATGAATACTTGTTAACGAAGGAAAATCCATTGAAGAATTCTTGATAGGGATAAAAAAATTATGGGCAAACCTTCCAAAACGGATTAACTGTAAACTTTTTAACTTACAGTTGGTCCATACACAACTAAATTTTAATAGACTCTGACTCTGACCACTCAACCTAAAAATTGCCCAAAAACTCTTCTGTTGTGCTCTTGCACTTTCCAAAACCTTTTTACTTCTTTTTACTTCGCGTGAATCATCGAGAATGAACTCGTTCTTCTCCAACTGGAACTCTAGTTACCTCTCCCAATCTTTAGAATTCTGAAAGCTATTTGATAAAGGATTTTGTTGGTATTTGATATTTTGGACTTTTTGTATTTTGATCTTGATGTGAATCCACGTAGTAATTAACCACGAAAATCTACAAGAAATTGATTTGGAACCTAAGAACGCCAAAGTAATTAAGTTTGGATTTGATTCGAAAATATCGAACCAAGACAACCAACAAGCAAACGACGTGTTGACATTTTTTATTGGATATTGAAGAATCTCACCCGGTTGATTTGAACGCTACAAGATTAATTCTTGATAAGTTTACAATTGCCCCACGAAGAACAAAGGTTGAATGAAAAATTGTCTCTCGTTAAATTAATTGTCAAAAAGTCTTTACAATAATGAAGAAAAAAACTATTTATACTAAACATAAATCTAGTAAAAATCGTGCACCAACTAATTAGAATATTACAAGTTATGGTAGGAATATAATTCTAGTCAAAATAAGAAAAACGCGAAAAAGAAAATAATTTGGCCAGAAACATAACCATGCGGTCGCACGAAACAAGTGAAACACCCCCAGTAACTCTCAGTAGGTGTCTATGCGACCGTAATAGGCTTTGTGCTATGCGGTCGCATGGCCCGAGCCTCCGTCTTCATCTACTTGAATCAAGTTGTTCCAACCTGTTTCGACCTTCGACATGCACTTGGACACAGCCTACATGATCTATTTTATGGGTCTAGAAACTGATTATAAGTGATTTTTAGCAATTTTCAAGACATGTCATTCTTGATTCAAAGCATATATAGCCATTTCAAAATGGTGTTCACCGCAACTAGCGACATACACTAATTTTTGAAAAGGGTCAATCCTCAAACAAGTTGCTCTAACTCGGTGCTTGAAAAATCAATTGCTAACCTCACAACGCTAACTTGATCTTGAAATTCGATCTCAACAACTTGAAACTATGATATATATTGCCTTAGGGTCCAAAGCAAAATCCATCCAAACAAACAATTCAAATTTTGCTTCTCACCTGAGACATGGTAGATTATGGCATGTTCAAATAAGCCTCTCTTTGGTGGTCTTTATTTCAAACAAACTATATTTTGAATAGTATTTTTTGAAAAATGCAGGGTTAAAAAATATGGAAAAATTTTAGGTTTACGTGTAGAATATTTTATTGTGTGAATATATAGTTAAAAATGAATATAAAAATAAATTGAAGTGAAGTGAAGTAAATTAAAATGGAATCAAACAGGGGCTAATTGTGGTGAGAAGAAATTTTTTGGCATAAGTCATGTTTGGATGAAGCCACTAAAAACTTGATTCTGCTTAATGTCGACGACATTATAGATTATATATGATGGGTTCAATCGATTGTAGTGAGTCAGATTATTCTGGCATGGTCGCCTATCAAGGCATGGTGGAGCTCTAGTGTGGTGGGAGAGTAGTTACTCAAGGGTTCTTATCAACCTTGCCGATCAAATTTAATTTAGGTATTATCTATCGAAGAATATGTCTTCTATATCATTTTGACATCTACCTATTGATTTAAATGATTTCATCTATTTCTCTTAGCTAGATGTCATTGAAAAATTCAAAATATATAACTAGTCTCTTCATAATTAAATCAGTCTCCACATATTCACACGATATTAAGGCATATTTCAAGTATCCATGATTTAATTGAGCATGTCAACTTGATAGGCAACAAAAAAAAAATCATGACATGTTTTTTAACTAATCCATGTTAAAGTAAGCACAACTTTAATCACTTCCCACACAAGATAAAACGATGTAAATAGAACACAAACAAACAAAAATAATACAAATTCCATTTCTTTGCATTCCTACTATGCCAAATTAAGCTCCAAGGCCAGAAACGGAGGAGGAAAGAAAAGTACAGAAATAAAAAACAAAAAAAAAGGAGAAAGACGACCGTCATCACGTGAAAGTCATGTGAAGATTCATATTCCTTTTCTGAGAAAATCAGATGATCTCAAAAACCCAAATGCTAGATGAACTTTACCTCACCGGGATAGAGCTCGCCGGAGTTCTTGGGCCAACAAATTGGGTGCACTCAGGTGTGGCAAATGCCCCTCCACGTTCAACATGTGCACCGTGCTCCGCTCCTCGAGGTGGTTCTTCAGGTACATCGCCACCAACATTGGGACGGAGACATCCTCGACGGTCTGAATTATCAAACATGGCACTTTTACTAGGCCTAGAACACCTCTTAGATCACTGTTAAATGCGGTGCGAGATACAAATAACGATATGTCTGGTCTCATATTGAACAAAGTACGGCTAAATTCTTGAACCGCCACTGGAACATCCGCCCCCACCGCCAGCGGTGTAATTGGCTTCCATTGCCGAGAACACCTCCTCAATTTCACCGTATTCGAATCCACCGTGATAGTCTATATCATTCAAGAACCTAAAAAATACACTGGTAGAAGTCTTGAAAACTGTGGCATATACCACGGGTTATGCTATTTGAACAAGGCCACCTCGGCCCTGTTCAAGGAGAATAATGTTAGATTTATTAAATTAAATCATCCATGTTGAAACATTAAGAATTTGTAATCGAATGCGGAAGCGTACCTGAATCAGACATGGTTATTGTAATGAATAATTCATGCGGCTTTAGTCTTCCAGCTCAACACGTTGTTCCTTTGTTTCTCTCTGACGATGAGATCCAAAATGAATGAATGCAGAACCTGTGATCCAGGGACCATAACCCTATATATATAGATTGCCTAATTAACCTAATTCGGCCCATCATGAATTAGGAACATGCCTGGTCTCTACACATAAAAGCTCATACTTTAATTAGATGCATTAAAGCCCAGACGGGTTTAACCATAATTGATAGTCTTTAATCCAATATACAATATTTCACATATAAGCCCACATAATCGATTAAAACCTTACAATCTCCCACTTGGACTGTATGTGTTACCTTATAATTGTGCATTAAATATAACCTTATGAGTACTCAGAATTTTGCTATCATTACCGAATGCATTCCCAAACAATCCGGTTCATCAATCATATCAACATAGGATCAAAGCGGCTTTCGCTACCTTCTATCGTAGCTAAACCCATCAATGGTCACATATATCAATACAACTAAATGATATGGATCAAGCATGGATGTGTAGCATGAAAATTGCATGTAATGTGGTCTTATCATGCATATTTCCAACTGGTCCACCTTAATACTTTAGTGAGATTATTTTCAAAAAAGTTCAAAGATAATAAACCAAAAACTTTATAACTGAAAATAACCTTAACCATAAACATATCCAAAATGATAGTACATGTGTCTAATATGAAAAGCAAAAATATACAAACTCTCACTGAAACTAGATATCCTCAAGAGATACTACACCCATATGAGCAGTGTGCTCATGAAAGACCTTGGGTATTAATCTCTTAGTAAGCGGATCCGCAATCATAGAGTTTGTCCCGGTATGCTCTATAGACACCTGTCCACTCTGAACTCTTTCTTTAATAGCCAGGAATCTGATCTCTATATGTTTTGACTTCGTCGAGCTCCTGTTGTTATTTGAATACAGTACTGCTGATTTATTGTCACAAAATAACTTGAGTGGTGTTTCGATATTGTCCACAATGTGCAGCCCAGTAATAAAATTTCGCAGCCATATTCCTTGGTTTGATGCATCATAACATGCTATAAACTCTGCTGCAATGGTGTGAGTGTCTGCTTAGCACTCTTCCAGGAAATAGCACCTCCAGCAAGTAGGTAAATATAGCCTAAAGAGGATCTCCTACTATCTTGGCATCTCGCGAAATCAGAATCAGAATAACCAATGATCTCCAACTGATCCGATCTCCTGTATGTGAGCATGTAGTCTTTTGTTCTCTGTAAATGCTGCACGACCCGTTTGACTGCTTTTCAATGATCCATTCTCGGGTTACTTAAATATCTCCCGAGCATCCCAACAACATACGCTATCCGGACGCATAAAAACCTAAGCATACATCAGACTCCCTACAGCTGAGGAATAAGGAATCTTCTGCATTTCTTTAATTTCCAAGTCATTCTTGGGGCATTGACTTAAACTGAACTTATCTCCTTTAGCCACAGGGGTTTCACCTGGTTTACAATCTTGTATGCCATATCTTTTAAGCACCTTTTCGATATAGCCCTTTTGCGATAATCCAAGAATACCCCGAGAACGATCTCGGTGTATCTGAATTCCTAATACAAAGGAGGTGTCACCAAGATCTTTCATCTCAAAGTTCTTTGCTAGAAATCTCTTGGTTTCGTGCAATACGCCTATATCGTTGCTGGCAAGTAAAATGTCATCGACATATAAAACCAGGAAAATATACTTACTCCCACTGAACTTGTGGTATATACAATCATCGACCAGATTCATCTCAAAGCCAAATGAGATTATTACTTGATGAAACTTGTAATACCATTGACGAGAAGCTTATTTGAGTCCATAGATGGATTTCTTTAATTTGCAAACCATTTGCTTTGCATCATCCGATACAAAATTTTTTGGTTGCACCATATAAATTGTTTCATAAATGTCACCATTGATAAACGTTGTCTTAACATCCATCTGATGTAACTCAAGATCGAAATGCGCTACTAATGTCATTATAGCCCTGAAAGAGTCTTTTGAAGAATCTGGAAAGAAAGTCTCTTTATAATCAATGTCTTCTTTCTGTGTAAAGCCCTTTTACGACAAAACGAGCCTTATACCTCTCTACATCACCTTTCGAATCCCTCTTGATTTTAAATATCCATTTGCAACCAATGGGTTTCGCACCTTTAGGCAATGGAACGAGGTCCCATACGTCATTGTGCTTCATAGACTTTATCTCTTCATTCATGGCATTGAGCCACTTTTGAGAGTTAGAACTTTCCATGGCTTGACGAAAATTGATAGGATCTTCTTCCACCATACCAATGTCAACTTCATGTTCTTGGAGAAATACGATGTAATCATCTGAAGCCGTACTTCTCCTATCTCTAGTGGATTTTCTTAATGACATTGGTTCTTGAGGCTATAGAGTTTGTTCCTCTAGAACAATTTGTTGACCTTCAGAGGGAGATACAATGACATTGTCTTGATCCGGAGTTACTTCTTGAACAATGTCAAGGATAAAAGACTGATCATTGTCAATGACAATTGGAGGGATTTCAACATATTCCTCTTCAAAGACAAAATCTGTAACCCTTTCTCCCCCCGCAAACTTAACATCCTCAAAAATCGAGCATTTCCTATCTCGAAAATTGCCTTAGTTGTGGGATCATAAAACTTGTAACCCCTGGACATTTCAGAATATCCAATAAAATAGCAACTGATAGTTCTTGCGTCCAGTTTCTTTTCATTTGGCCTATAAGGCCTTACCTCAGCTGGACATCCCCAAATGTGTAGATGTTGCAAAATAGGCATTTTGTCCGTCCAAAGCTCATAAGGTGTTTTATCAATGGCCTTAGTTGGAACTCTGTTGAGTATATATGTTGCGGTCTTTAATGCTTCACCCCAGAGTGATTCTGGCAAGGTAGCATGAGCAATCATACTCCTCACCATGTCCTTAAGCGTTCTGTTTCGTCTCTCAGCAACACCATTCATAGTGGGCGAACCCGATATAGTGTACTGTGGGACAATATCGCATTCCTCTAGGAATTTAGCAAATGGTCCTGAACGTTGTTCACCTGAACCGTCATATCTGCCATTGTATTAACCACCACGGTCAGATCTAACGCTTTTAATCCTTTTTGTCGAGTTGGTTCTCAACTTCAGTTTTATAGTTTTTGAACACATCCAGTGACTGTGATTTTTCATGAATGAGATATATATAGCCATATCTTGAAAAGTCGTCTGTGAACGTTATAAAATATTGTTGACAATTCCAAGAAGCCTTAGGGAATGGTCCACAAATGTCCGTATGTATAAGTTCTAAGACGTCCAAAGTCCTGTTGGCTTGAAATATCCTTTTATTGGCTTGTTTTCCCTTTATACAATTAACACACATGTCATAATCTGTAAAGTCAAGGGGATCGAGAATCCCATTGGACACAAGTCTCTCAATTCTTCTTTTGGAAATGTGACCTAATTTTTTGTGCCACAACGAGGCATAATTCTCGCCGGTTAATTTACGCTTTACACCTCTAGTACTTACATGCAAGGATTCATTAAAAGAAACAATTGTTTCAATTAAATAAAGATTATTGTAACCTGATAAAGAACCGGAACCAACCAATTTTGAATCATGAAACAAACTAAATTTTTCATTCCCAAATGAATAAGAATAACCAGATTTGTCCAAAGCAAAAATAGAAATCAAATTCCGTCTAAAGGATGGTACAATAAATGTCTCATTAAGATCCAAATAACATCCAATTTTTAACAATAATCTAAATTTTCCTATTGCCTCTACTTCCACCGTCTTGCCATCGCCAACATAGATGTGTCTTTCACCATCACTTGGTTTTCGGCAACTCAAGCAACCCTGCATAGACATACTGATGTGAGTTATTGCACCAGAATCAATCCACCATGTATGTCTAGGTACATAACTTAAATTAACCTCAGAACAAACCAAATGAAGAAGAATACCTTTCTTGACACGCCACGCGTGGTAATTGGTACAGTTCTTCTTGTTATGACCTGCAGCTTTACAGAAGAAACAACCACTTTCAGTTGGGTCCTTATGTTGTTTCTTGTGTGATGCTGTACCCGTAGCTACCTTATCATTTTTTCGTTTCTTGTTCCTTTTGTCCTTGGAGGTGCTGGCCAGATGAGCACTTTCTGTCTTATCATGCTTCAATATTTCCTCTTCTTGGACACAATGTGAGATGAGCTCATTAAGGGACCATGATTCCTTTTCACAGTTATAACTCACCTTAAATTGACTGAAATGTGCCAGAAGGGATATCAGAACCAAGTGCACTAACAAGTCTTCAGATAAATCCAACTTGAGTGCCTTTAGTTTTGAAGCAGTATGAGACATTTCCATAATGTACTCCCTTATATTTCCTTTTCCTTTGTACCTCATTGAGGTAAGATTTGCCAAAAGTGTACTAGTTTCAACCTTTTCATTCTTGGCAATTTTTTTCTCAAGGTCCTCAAGGAAACCCTTAGTCGTAGTCACCTTATCGGACATAGTGTCCCGGAATGCTTCTAGAATAGCACGCTTTATGACTATTAAGCTTATGCAATTTGATCTTTCCCACTTTTCCATCTCCCTCTTGTCATCAGATGTACTCTTATTAGTGAGTGCAGCAGGTTGATCAACCCGTAAAGCAAGATCCAGGTCCATGACTCCGAGAACAATCATCACGTTCTCTTGCCATGCCTTGAAATTTGTGCCATTAAGCATTGGAATTGAATTGATGCTAGCAGAGATATTAGCAGCAAAACCTGAAACTGAATTGGAGAACAATGAATTTGAACAGCTCACATGAATATCCTTAACATGCAAATTATAATAATAATAATCTCAAATAATGGTAGGACCCATCACAAGATACCTAGCACAACATCAATATTTAGTTTTTGGACAGAAATATTGACTTGTAAGTGGTACTCTTGGTGTAGTGATCAAACATTGACAATAAAACAATATGTCAACCAATAAACCTTTCTTTGGACCGATTTATTGATCACACATTAAACCAAATAATTGTCACATGTTTATCACCACAGGTGCACGTGTAATTCGGCTGAATATTAATCTTCCTTTGGGCCGATCAAGTATTCCCATGAAAGACACATACACATACACCTTTTAATATTCTAAGTTAGTTAATTTCCGCAAAAGAGGTTGCTTTGACAACATGTTGCTTCAATTAATTCACTTTCGAATATTATATCTCTTAAAAAGAATCTTTTGTACCAAAATTTGAGAAGAGAAATCGTCAATTTTGCATATTTGATTTTGTTTTATACTATAGGGACCTTAAAGTTAATAATTCAGAACTTTAGGGGTTGAAAATTAATTATTCAAAACTTTAGGGGTTAAAAATTAATTATTGGAAACTTTATGAGTCAAAAATTGATTATTAGAAACTTCAAGGATCCAAAAATTAATTAATAGAAACATCATGGGTCAATTTAAACCAATTATGAACTTTCAGGAGCTTAATTGTAAAATTCAGAACTTTAATGACACAAATTAATTAATTTTCAAACTTTAGGGACTGAATTATTAAACCCGAAACTTTAAAAAGTCCAATTTGATGAATATTAACCTTAGGGGGCTGAATAACCAAAATTTAAAACTTAAGGGACTCAATTTTTAAATATTTAAAACTTAACCCTAATTTTAAATTGCAACCAAGTCCCTCAAAACTTCTAATTTTCAAAAGTGGCCCCCGCCCCCAAAAAATTCTCCCAAACTGAAAACGAAAATCTCCCTGAGCCATAGCCTTGAGCCGGCGCCACCTTAGCTACTGCGTGCGGCGTTGCGCGCGCAGCAGCACCAGAACGAAGCAGCAGCGCTGGGGGGCTATTGCTGCTGTACCCAGTAGCTGAAGCTGCTGCCGGCGCCGCTTCCAGGAGCGGCGTCAAACCTTTTTTTTTTTTTGTGAATCAAAAACAAAACAAATTGGTAGAGTAATGTGAATCAACAAAAACATCCGTAATTCTTCAAACTGAATCAGACATATGCACGAGAATGGCCAGAATTTGCAGAAATCAGATCTACCATAAGTAAATTAAAAAAAAAAAAAAAGCCAACTTCAATTCGCCGTACATTGGCCACCAAGAGACAAAGAAATCACCAATTCTTGACCCAGTTTGATAAACATATATATATATATATATATATATATAAAAACTGAACGTATTTCTCTCCGAAGCTGTAAGTTTTGACCGGAATGAACCATAAACAATGCAATTCTCTCACAAGGAAGCCATAAGTTTTGACCGTATGCATTGCAATAATCATAAATTTGCAGAAACCAGATTTACTGAATCATATGAAGGAAGATCAATAACCCAAATTTCAGAATTTTGAACCTCAATTTCTCAAAAATTCAACAATGGATTGGCTCTAATACCACTTGTTAGATTTATTAAATTAAATCATCCATATTGAATCATTAAGAATTTGTAACCGAATGCGGAAGCGTACCTGAATCAGACATGGTTATTGTAATGAATAATTCCTGCGACTTTAGTCTTTCAGATCAACACGTTTTTCCTTTGTTTCTCTGGGATCCAGAATGAATGAATACAGAACCTGTGATCCGAGGACCATAACCCTATATATAGATTGCCTAATTAACCTAATTCGGCCCATCATGAATTAAGAACAGGATTGGTGTCTACACATAAAAGCTCATACTTTAATTAAATGCATTAAAGCCCAGACGGGCTTAACCAAAATTGATAGCCTTTAATCCAATACACAATATTTCACATATAAGCCCACATAATCGATTAAAACCTTACAAATAATACTACACTTTGTGGGAATTGAATTAATAAAACAAGAAAAGACACAAAGATTCCCATTTGTGGTCTAGAAAAAACCCCATCCAACATTTTCAATTTTTTCTTTGCACGTGCATGTCAAGATATGATGCCATTTTCTTGTACTTACCTTGGAGAGGCACCGATGAGGATAAGCTTGGCGAAGAGCTCAGGGCGTTTAATGGAGGCGAGAATTCTGATCATGGCCGAGACGGAATGGCCGACATGGGAATGGTCAACCCCAAGGGCATCTATAATGTGGAGGAGGTCATCGGCATGCGCATCAACGGTTGTGTAACGACTAAAATCAAAGAAATTCGGGGTTGACACTACCAGCACAGACGAGGTCATAGAGGACGACGCGGTAGTCGCGCAAGAAAAAGGGTAGAATGCGCTGCCATGCGGACTGATCAGTGCACAAGCCATGGGCTAAGACGAGGATTTTCTCGCCAGAGCCAACCACTCACACGTTCAAGTCTTCCAACACACTTTGTCCCATGTTTTGACAAAGAATATGGTTTAAGATAATTTGAATGAGTGATGGTTGTGAGCCACATCCAATGTTTGTAGGAAATAATGTAGGGTTGGGGCCCAGGTGGGTGGGGATCTCACATAATTTATGCTCTATGGAGATTTGGCCCTTGTTTAAGCCCCATTTTTTTCATCAAAATATAGTTGAATCTTGATTGTGTATTTTGTGTTGACCCATTTTGGTACATGACTTGGGGGTGTTCATGTGCCAAAGATTAACGATAGGTGGTCATGCATGAAGCATTAAAAAGAGTAGTCTAGTGTATTAGCACAACGACGAACTGCGACAAATTTTAAATAACTAAGATAGATAGGATGGCTTGATCTCAATATGTTAATTGCATTTATACATCATTTGCACCACTATAAAAGGGAAATATATTATTTGTATATATGTTTGGCGACTAGAAGAATGAGTTGCATTTACATTTGATTTAACTTTTTACAAAATTCTTTCATTTTTAAGGGTCAACAAATTTGCTTCATCTTTTTGTTTTATATATAAATGCATGCTCCACTTTATCCATTGGGATAGAGCTTCAATCTTGTGATTAAGTCGTGTTAATTATAAGTTAGTTGTCTAATTACACAAAATCTTCACATAAAATTCACATAACTAAAATCCTCATGTTTGGTACATATATTATAAAACGGGATCGTTATTCCTACTCATAAATTTGACACACTTATTTGACAAATAATCTTGACATTTAATTTACGTCAATACAACGCTCAATATATATTTTACAAATATCATTTGAGAGTTTGTTATAACCATTTAAGATTAATAAACTATTGAGTGTTAGATTGACTTAAATTAAATGTCACGATTATTTGTTAAATAAGCGTGTCAAATTTATGAGTAGGAGGAACGATTCCAATTATGAAATTCATTTTTTACTAAATTAATTTTCCACTACATATTCTCTCAATATATTGTTTTCCACTTGGATAAAAAAAAAAAAAAAAAAAAAAAAAAAAAAAAAAAAAAAATTATTTTGTAACTATATATTTTTCAAAAATATTATTTTTCATAAAATCTATTCCAAAAAATCTACATCATACATGCCCACAATGTGTTGTTAACATTTTACTTTCTTGTTGATTTTAAATTAGGGGACACAATCCATTAAATAAAAACCTGTCTTTCAATTTGAATTGGAACCTTAACTAATTCGTAATTAACCTATAAGACAGATATTAATTTAAAATAAACCTTATATAAATTTAATTATCGTACATTACAACACAAATTATTGATGCATCACGACGTGATTTATGGACTCTTAAAGACCATTCAAAGAGGTATAATTGTTTATTGAGATTTGGCACGCAAATGAATGTGGTACAGAAGCATGTAAACCGAATCTAGTTAGGATGGAAGAGCTCTCTATCCTCGAACGATGGATTACGTTATTCCCTTCCTGAGAACTTTATAATGACAAGTCACATCGTTCTTCAATTCCATCATCTCCTCGAACGTACCATGGGGAAACTCACTCTTTGGATACCTCAATTAAGCTTCCATTTAAGTCCCATTAATTTTCATTTTTTCTCATTTTCTTGAGTCAACATTTGTAGGAGTGGGGATCACATGTGTACTGGAGTGATTGTGGACCGTACTTTGCTCTATTTGAATGTTGAATGTACATTATTTTAGAATTAACCTTCTTGTATCGCATGAGTTACTGTAAGTTTTACTGCACTCTGGTCTTATTTTAGAGTTGAATGCTTTATGGAATGGTAGTTCTGATGAGAACCATGTAGTAACGAACACTACGCAACCCCTCAACAAGATTAACGATTCCAAGAAAACCTAAAAATAACCCAGTTTAGAGATTCAACCAAGAACGTTGAACCAAGCAACCAATCAAGAACGTCGATTGAAAGACCTCTTGATTACAAAACCCGTGATCTTCAGTCGATGTTGAACGTCACAAGAAGATCTTGATAAGTTCGTGGTGTTCTAAGAAGAATAAGACTGAAAGCAAATAGCCTTACTTTAATTAATAATTTGTCAAAAGGTTCATACAATGAAATAAGAGAAAGTATTTATATCCCCGTACCATAAAACCTAATGAAAAACGGAAATAAGTCCTAGGATCTTGCAAAGTTGGAAAGCAAATAGAATTTTAGTCAAATAAGGTAATTCCTGAAAATTGAAAAACTCGTCTAAATTTTACTCTATGCGATCGCGTGGTTCATTCCGTGGCTGTTCGCATCATCGCTGATGGACGTGCGTGATCGCATGGGATTTACTCCTTGCGATCTCGTGGTTATGCGGGTAACTCTCATCTTCGGTTGATTCTAACACATTGATCCAAGTTGTTTCCAACCTCGACCCCAACATGAAAATTGCCTCTTTTTACGTGTAGATCACGACGTCATCCATCGTCGCTTGCACAAGTAGTCTCATTGCTTGATTTACCCGTTTTGCCCTTGATCGCATCATCGGACCTCCTTTGAAATCAATAGGTCTTGTCCTAGGCTCGACTCCTGGATCATATCATCCCTTCCCTCTTCAAAAGAATTCGACCTCGAATCTACTACTGCACTAAACGAAGCAACATTTGAATGATCGTTGATAAAAATTATTAAATGCTTACCATTTAGAAGACTCATGTTATAGCCCTTGTTTCCAATCATGGCAATGATGTGAAATGACCCATCTCCTCTAGGGTATAGTTTAGAACTCCTTTGAGTTCGTATCTGCTTCCTTCGTATATACACTCAATCACCATCGCATGGATCAAATAATACACGCCTTGACCTCGCCCTTTTGCAAGTTTGAGATGTACTAAAGAATATATCATGTTTCTCATCTAAGCTACCACTAGACTCAATAGTCAAAGGAATTAAACCCAACAAAGAGAACGGATTAAAACCAATCACCATATCATACCATGAGCTACAAGTAGTAGAAAAAGTAGAATATATTGAGTTAGTTCCTAGCATATCCCACCCAACCTTCCACAAGTAGTTTTGTAAATTAAGATCAATGTATCTCAAGTACTTGTCATGCACATCTAAATTCGAACCAAAACATTCAAGGA
The DNA here is from genome assembly GCA_019395295.1 of Osmanthus fragrans. Lineage (NCBI taxonomy): Eukaryota > Viridiplantae > Streptophyta > Magnoliopsida > Lamiales > Oleaceae > Osmanthus > Osmanthus fragrans. The sequence goes on from CM033351.1 coordinate 18,308,650, forward strand.
CTTCATGATTGAAATAGAGACGCTCATACCTTAAATCACTAACAAAGCACCCAAATTGCCTATTATGTTTGATCCATTTCTTGCAACATACGAAGACATTACCATATAACACGTAACCTCTCATTTTAGCATGCATACATCAACTCTTGCAAGACACTAGATTATCATAAACTAGTAAGAATTTTTCCTATAGATGGATGCAATAAGCGTTTATTCAATCTCGTGAAATTGCTAGGTAGATTAGTGAATTCTAACGACCTAACTAGCTACCTATATGTTCCACAGTCAATCTTTAACCTAGTTTACAAAAGACATATGACTCATACAAGTGTTCAAATTCATCACTTGGTCTAGATATGGTTGTGAATTTTAAATGACGTGCCCCATGTGAGAAACTATACCTACATGCTAGACCATTATCTAACCTATATAAGAAATGATGATATATTACCATTGGCGAGTCATCGTGCATCCTCCATGTCCTATCATTCAACCCTCTGCATATGAACTCCTTCCATTGCCTTTGAAGTTCTGGTGTCTTCTTAGGGATCACATAGTCATCCTCCTGTAACAAAGGAATATCTAAACTGGGGTGGGGTTGGTTAGTTTCATCCACAAGTCGATGCTCAATGCCCGAATTGTGTGGTATCCCAATAGGCTTGTTCTCATGGACCGAGTCTTCAAAATTCTGTAAGACAGAAATAGACAAACTAGGGAGGAAATTATTAGTTCTCACTAAAGTCCCATCAACTTCACTCTCATTTTCATGCACGCTCACTTCTAACTTTTCTTTTCCCTCCGAAGACTTTTCTCTTTCTTTTCTCTCATGTGACTCCGTTCTCTTTTGCTCTCTATTAGTCACCTCAACATTTTCTCTCGTACTCTACATCTCACTATTTTTACTCACCTTATCTAGCTCTTTCACACTTTTCTCTAACTCTTTCACTTTCATTTTTCCTCATTTCTTTCATTTTTCCTCTATTTTCTCTAATTCTTTCACCTCTCATTTCTTCTTCTTGTTCATTGGTATGATTAATTTGAGAATTAATCATGTCGCGAATCTTTGAAAATTCTAGTTTATAATCTAAACCAGTTAGCTTACTACTAACATGCTTCACAACAGGTGTTTTACCCCTTATTGAATTCTCAACTTCACCACACTTACTAGAATTCTTTAGAAACCCCCTTTCACGCATATATCTCTCATAGCCATAATAATGATTAGGTGCACATTGTTATTCTCATAATATTCCTCAACTCACCCCAAGATTCAATAGGTCTCTCAAAATTTCTCCGCCTAGATGTTGTCAATCGATCCCACCAAATTATAGCATAATCTACAAATTCAAGAATTGCTATTTTCACCTTCATTTCCTCCGAATAATTATGGCACTCAAATATCAACTCTACATTTTTCTCTCTCTAAATAAGCCTCCGGATCACTCCTTTCCTTAAACGGTGGAATTGACATCTTAATGTTACCCATATTCCCATCGACATCATCTTCAAAGTTGTTTCTACCCCTTCGTTCAAACCTACCACCTCTATTCCTCATCCTACCCATTTCACCTACCATTGATGCATCCTCATTCAAATCATTAACATACTCATAGTCATCATGACACTCCCTCCTAGGCTCTCTCCTACCCGGTCTCCTAGCATTTGAGTGTTCCCTATGACTATTCGACCCCGACGCCTCTAACCTACCAAACCTTTCAGTCACATCCCCAAGCACCCTCTCAAACCGCCTTATTGCATCGTCTCCCATGTTGATTTTGATTCGGCTGCCTTATTGAATTTGAACCTTCTCTATCTGACATCCTAATTCTATAGAATTTTAACCTCGCAAATATTCACTCGTGTATCACTCAAATATTGGCTTTTACCCTCTAATAATCTCATCAGTTTTGCCTTTTACCACCAATGCTTTGGCTCAAGTATCTTCAAAGAACAAGGTGAACTCACAAATATAATCTCGAGTATCCAATTGAGTTTGATCACGAATTTGATAGAAGAAAATAAAAAAATGAAGAAAAACTTGACAAGGACCAAGTATATGAAGTGAAACTAAGAATTCAAAAGTAAGAAAGTGTAGGAATTGAATTGAGATATTTTTTTTTTACTCTTGAGAATTTGAGTAGAAAACCAACAAAATAAAGGAAATTTAATTCGGACCTTTAAATAGTCCAAAAATAATTTTTAAATTTTTTTTTTGAATGTTTTTGGATCAAAGACTCAAAATTTTTTACTAGATACACGAACACGAAGAACAATGAAAGAAAGAAAAACGCAAGACTCAAAAACAATAAAAGATATAACTTTGATTATTTTGGAGCAGACTCTGATACCAACTGATGAGAACCACGTAGCAACGAATACTACGCAACCCCGTAACAAGATTGACGACCCAAATAAAGCCCAAAGATAACCCAATTTAGAGATTCAACCAAGAACGTTGAACAAAGCAACCGATCAAGAACGTCGCTTGAAAGACCTCTTGATTACAAAACCCGTGATTTTCACTCGATATTGAACGTCAGAAGAAAATCTTGATAAGTTCGCGGTGTTTTAAGAAGAACAAGATTGAAAGCAAATAGTCTCACTTTAATTAATAATTTGTCAAAAAGTTCATACAATTAAATAAGAGAAAGTAATCTAATGAAAAACGGAAATAAGTCCTAGGATCTTGCAAAGTTGGAAAGAAAATAGAATTTTAGTCGAATAAGGTAATTTCCCGGAAATTGAAAAACTCGTCTAAATTTTACTCTATGTCATCGCGTGGTTGAAATTCATGCGATCGCGTGGTTCACTATGTGGCTACTTGTATCATCGCTGATGGGCATGTGTGATCGCATGAGATTTACTCCTTGCAACCGCGTGGTTATGCGGCTGACTCTCATCTTCGGTTGATTCTAACACATTGATCCAAGTTGTTTCCGACCTCGACCCCAACATGAAACTTGTCTCTTTTTACGTGTAGATCATGACGTCGTCCATCGTCGCTTGCACAAGTAGTCTCATTACTTGATTTATCTGTTTTGCCCTTGATCGCATCATCGGACCTCCTTCGATAATCAACAAGTCTTGTCTTAGGCTCAGCTTTGTCGGGCTCGACTCCTTGATCATATCAAGTTTCGAGCGGTGGGCCCCGCCTATTTAAAAAATATTTTCCCCCTAATGTGTGTGTATGTGGTAAATCGAGCGGTAACTATAGACTGACTGGTAAATCGAGTGGTTGTGAGGGTATTAATTACCCTCTGACATGTGACAGAAGTCACTATAGGGCTGTCTCTGACTTCTGGGACGAAAAATGTGAGAAAATGAGGAAAAATGAAAATGAATGGAAATCAAACGGAAGCTAAACTATTTAGTCCCTGTTTAGTGTAATACGAAAGTTAATAAAAATTTAAATTAAAGTCAATAAATAATTTTAATTACACATTTAATGAAATTCATAACTTTTTAATCTTTCATTTCATTAATCTTTATTAAAATTTACTAAAACTCTTTTTAAGTACACTAAATATTGGCCTAGTCAAATTTAACATTTTTTAACTAATCCATAATCATAGCTCATTATGTGGACATTATTATTTGAGTACCCCGTCTAGAAGAGCAACTTGGTTTGTAATGTTGTCATGCAAGATAAGAACGTCACTTACAAGTAATATAACTAAACTCATCGATGGTCAAGTATATCAACATAGTCAAATGACAAAGATCAAATATAGATGTATAGCATGAAGATTATATGTAATGTGATCCAAATATTTCTATTTTCAACTGGTCTTATCTTATTCTGTAATGAGATCAAACAAAAAATTTAATCAAAGTGAAAATAACTGAATACTTTATTTCTACAGAATAAATTGAATATTATAAGCATAAAATGCATCTGAATGAGACAACAACCAAATACAAATTTCCACTTAACTAATATATCATCAAAATATGCAAAACTCATCTATGGAAACTTGGCCACTCTGAATTCTTTCTCCTTAACAACTAGGAATTTGATATCTATAAATTTTAACATTATTGAACTCCTTTTGGAATACAAAATTACTATTGTCACGGAATAACTTAAGTAGTCTTTCAAATCCAACTAAAATTGTGCAGCCCAGTAACAAACTTCCATGGTCATATTCCATGATCAGAATCAGAAAATCCAATGATCTCCAATTAGTTTGAATTCTGTATGTTATCATGTAATCTTTAGTATTCTACAAATACCGAATAATGTGTTTGGCTGCATTTCAAATATCCATAATCCCAATGATATTTAAGCATTTGTCCAGGGATTGGAATTCCTTATGAATGAGATATATGTAGTCATAATGATAAAAACATCTATGAATATAATAATTGACTGTTGACCATTTCAAAAAATAAAAGAGAATTGCCCACAAATATTCGTATGTATTAGTTCTGAGACGTCCGAAGTCCTTTTGGCATCTAATCACCTTATGTTTGTCTTTTTCCTTTAATACAATTAACACAAACACTCAAGTCTGGAAATTTAAGGGGATCAAGAATTCCTTTTGACACGAGCTTTTTTTATTCTCTTTTGAGAGATGCAACATAATTGCTTATGTTATAACGAAACGAAATTAGCATTAATTAATTTAAAATTAATACCATGTGAATTCACATGTAAGGTTTCATTAAGATGCAACCGTATTAAGCAAATATAAGTTATCATAATTAAATAAAGAACTGGTAGCCACAACATTGGAATTAAGAAAGAGATAAAACGGGGTACTTTCAAATGAACAAGAGTAACATAATTTGTCTAATATAGAAATAGAAATCAAATTACGTCTTAAAAGACGGTACCACAAATATCTCTTTTAATTCCAAATAATAACCAGTCTTTAATGATTACCTAAAAGTCCTTATAACCTCAACTTTAAATGATTTGTCATCAACCTCACATAGATGAATCTTTCAACGTCAATTGACTTTTGGTTGTTCAGCCAACCCCGTACAGACACTTATGTGAGTAGTGGCACTAGAATTCATCCACCAAATGTGTCTTGGTATTGAAACTAAATTAACATCATAACAAACCAAAGTGAGGAGTCTATTTTTCTTTACACGCTAAGTGTGGTATTTAGTATAGCCTCTCTTCATGTATTCCAATTTTTTTTTTTACAAAGTAACAGCTAGATAATTTATCATTTCCAAGCTTTTGTTGTTTCTCCAGAACTGAGTGTGATGCAACTTTCTTATTCTTTAACTTGTACCTAGAGATACTTGCCAAGCGAGTACTTTCAGTTCTATCTTGCTTTAACCTTTCTTCTTCTTGCACACAATATGATATGAGCTCATTAAGAGTCACTTTCCCTTTTGACAGTTATAAATTACCTTAATTGACTAAATTGTGCAAGAATAGAAATCAACGAAATGCACAAGCAAATCATCGAACAACTCAATCTTTAATTCCTTTGGTTTTGAAGCAAGATGAGACATCTCCATGATGTCCTCCCGTATATTTTCTTTACCTTTATACTTTAGTAAAACTAAGTTTGCCAGGATCATACTAGTTTTGGTATTATCACCTTTTGCAAAGCATTTTTCAATTTCTTTAAGAAATTCCTTGGCAATAGTTATCTTATTGGACACAACGCCTTTTTTGTTGTTGGAATTCCACGCTGTTAGATTTATATTTTGTATTGGCAATTTTGACCAAAAGATCCAACTTGAACAATTATAAAAGTTGAGGTACTTAGTTGTAAAGTTTCATAGTTGGAGGTTAGAATAGGGTTTGGGGTTCATTATTGGAACAAGAAGGATATACGTCAGATTTTCGTTAGCTGCGAGTCGGACTTATGCTCGAGCTGATGCAACAGTATATTGATCACTCGACCTTCGCCCAACCGTTGCTCGAGTGACAGACCCTTCACTCGAGCGAAACAGCTCTTCGCTCGAGCGACAGTGTTTTATGGCCAAATGTAATTTCTGATTTTCGAAATTTTTACTTGGGCCACAATACCTGAAATGTCCAACATATAAATAGAGGCGCTTCATTATTTCTAAACTAGAGATTGAACACTGCATTCATTGAGAGAATACATTAAAAAGATCTTGATCTACTTCAATCCACATTTGAGATATGCGTCAAACCTTGTGAAAACATCAAACAACCAAATCAAACACCAAGGAGCAATATTCGCTTGGTTCTTTCAAAGAGTTGAAATTCAAGGAAGATTATTGAAGAACGGGGAGTTCTTTTCAAGATCCATAGGAGATAAACGTTCGTGAAGAGTCGGGAGTGGAGTTCGCGTGCTTATTCTAGGAGGATTTCTTTACAAAGAAGAGTCAGGATTGGTGTTCATGTGTACATTCCAGGAGGGCTGCTTCAAACTTCAAACAAATATCAGTAAGTTTATGTCGTCAACTTTGCTGGTGGTTTGTAAGTTTATTGAAAAGTTTATAGTGGATCTTTGACTGCCAAAGCGCCTGGAGTTTTTCCCACATTGGAGAAATTGAATTGTTTGACTAATCACCTAGATATAATTAACTTGTGACTTGTTGCTTGTTGATTATAATTTTAATTCCTCATTCACACCTAATCACTCCCCTCTAGGTGTAGTTGGGCTGAATCTTATGTTTTTCAAGTGGTACCAGAGCATGAAATCGTTTCCTAACCACATATTTGTCTAAATGAGTCAATCACTGTCTGTACCACCTTATTTTGATGGAACCAATTATGCGTACTGAAAAGTTAGGATGAGAGCCGTTCTTAAGTCATTAGATGAGCGCATATGCAGAATGGTTGGTCTGCTCCGTCTACTACAGTGTCTGGAGTTGTTACTCCTACTGATATTTTCCTTTGGATAAAAAAAGAGTTAGTTGAGTACAATTGGAATAATAAAGGTATCCATGCCTTGTTCATGGCTGTGTCATCTGAGGAGTTTAGGAGAGTGTTGATGTATGAGAATGATAAGAAGGTTTGAGACATCTTAGAGACTACCCATGAGGGTACTATTAAAAGCTCAAAACTGCAAATGTTGACATCTAGATTTGAGGAATTAAGAATGAAAGATGATGAGATGTTTGATGAGTTCTATGCTAAATTGAACGGTATAGTGAACTCTAGTTTCAATCTAGGTGAAAGGATCCCGAGGTTAAAATTGTTTGAAAGGTCCTTAGATCCCTATCTGAGAGGTTTAGGCCTAAGGTAACTGCTATTAAAGAAAACAAGGACATCGATAGTGTTAAGATAGAGGAACTCGTAGGATCCCTCTAAACGTATGAATTGACCTTAGCACAGTCTAAGAATTAAAAGTCCATTGCCTTAAACACCCGTAGGAAAGATGATTCTGAGTATAGTGATAATGAGTCACTAAAGAGGGAAGAGTTACTCTACTTTGTTAGGAAGTTTCAAAAGGCTTTTGGGAATAGACATATGACACAGACTAGGAAGATGAGTCCCCCTAGGAAATTTCAACAAGAAAATCCTGATAAAAGTAGTGGCAAGGGGTCTAATAGTGATCTCCAATCTGTTAGGTGTCATGAGTGTCAGAGCTTCAGGCATTATAGGAATGAGTGTCCTAATCTTAAGAGGAGTTCATCAAGAGACAAAGGTAGAGCCTTAGTAGCCTCACTTACTGACGATGAGTCTAGCTCGAGTGATCAAAGTGAGCAATTAAATAGTAAAAAATTAGGAAAGTATATTCCTTCGTGTCACTGGTTGGAAATGGATCTGATAAAGCTAGTGAAAAAGCCGAGGTTGATGAATTAGATGAGAGTTGTGATGATGACTCTGAAGAGGAGACTGACATTCGAGTAGCATATCAGGAGTTGTTTGAAGAGAGTCTCAAGATTAAGAAAGCAAATCATGCCCTGTTAAAGAAGCTAGATTTGTTAGAAAGAGAGAAAGAGAGACTAGTAGGTGATCTTCAAGATTCTACTAAAATCCTAAGTGAGTTGAGGTGTATTAATGAGAAGTTAAAAGGAACTGTTAAGAACCTTACAATTGAACTAAAAAATCCAATTCTCAACTCGAAGCTTCCTCTTGTGGGACTAAAAAGCTAGATAGCATCTAGGTATGAATAAACCTACAGATGATAGGAGAGGTCTAGGTTATGATGTGAAAAATTCTAATGTTGCTAGGACATCTAAGACCCTCTTCGTTCCTGTCTCTACCAAATCTCATGGTGTTGGAGATTCTGAACCCAATGGTAAGCGTATCTTAAGACGAAAGTTTCCTAGATCTCGTAGGAACACAACACCTCATAATCGTTATCAACAATCATATGTGTCTGAGCCTAGGTTTGTGCCCACGTGTCATCACTATGGTGCTTTGGGTCACATTAGGCTGAGGTGTCGTGAGTTTGTGCGTAGGGAGAGATATCAGGATATTCCTAGCCAAGTTAACTCTCTATCCAATCAAGTTGTTCAACTGACTGGCATGATCTCTAAACTGACGAAGGGTACCTCAAAAGCTAGAAGGGCTTGGCTCAAGAAAACGGATCTTGACAAACAAGGTATGGAAGCCACTGGTGCTTATGCACCTCATCGATCCCGTCTATGGGAACCTGTACGCATTGTACATATCATATATGCCAAGTTGCATTCATTATACACTATGCGTGCTTTTACTTATTTGATTTTGTTTATTTTGCTTTAGGTAGCTGATTGTTTTATTTTGGTTTGTGTGCTTGATATTTTATTTTCTTTTGTGTGCTTTTCTGCTCTTTGAAATATAAAAAATCCAAAAATATTGAAAAAATTGAAAAACCAAATTTTTTTTTGTGGACTACTACATCATGTGTGTTACACTTGACAATGCATATTGAGATCGAATATGCATTTATTAGATGAATAGACCGATTTCTATCACATGACTTGAGTTTTTATGGAGTACTTAGTATATGTCCTTTCATGTATTTCTTGCACTGCACACAATATGATTATGTAAATAGGTCTAGACCGCATGTGTGAGACTTGGAATGATAGTCATTTGTCGATAGGGTGACTTTGAGCTTGAATAGACTTATTTTGTTAGATCTAAGCTCATACACATTCCCCTCTATTGGTAAAAAAAATGCTCATTATCTTAATATTCTTTTTCGAAACTATTTGACTCGAACAATTAAGCTTGCATGGTGTTTGTTCACCTTGTGCCTATGGTCAATTGATTTGGGTTAACCGTCAAAGCTCACTACATGGGTCATTTAAGTTGCTCAATGAATTAAAATTTGCACTTGAGATGAAAAATTATGAGTTATTGAAAAGAAATATATTTTGAGTTGGTTCAATATTGAAAAAGCTGAAAAATTATATATGCTCAAAGATATGAGAAATAAAAAAATTGACATATTAACAAACGAGTTTCATGTATAGGTCTTAACGCACTTAAAAGTTTGACTTTCTTAAGTAAGAGGATAAATCTATTGACAGTGATTTTGCTTGTCCATTCTCATAAGTTTAAGGTTTGAAGTCTGATTTACTTGGAAATAGTGACATATTACACACGTGAGTCACATATACAATTTACTCTGTTTTAAACTTGATCTATGTGTGTGGGGCAGCACTTATGTTCTTAAATTTATCATATTTGTGATCAACTACATTTTTTTGTTGACCAACAAGTTGAAATGTGTGTCATGTGTTTTATTAAAAAAATCGAGTAGTGCTAAAATTGAAAGTTTTGAAAAATGTGCTAGATGTGTCAATTTTAGTAAAATGTGCTTAAAATGAACTTTACAAAATTCTGGTGCTATTTGTGACATTGATTTCGCTTGATTTTCGCTCGAACGACCCTTCCAGATTCTTTTCGCTCGACCATCGCTCGAGCGATTACCCTTTTTAAAACACGATTGGACCTTTCATTATTTTTTCGCACGTTTTCTCTCAATCCTTGATCTCGAATCCTTTGATTGCTGCATCCCACCGATTTCCATCGATTGGGCATCACTTTTGGGCTTCAATAACATCAAATCCTTCATCCAAATCGAATAAATTCGAAGGTAATTTTCTAAAACCCTAAATTTTCATTTTTAGTCCATATTTGGGGATTTTGATCTTTAATTAACTTTTAGCTCAATTCCTCACATGTATTCGTGTGTTGTGATTACTACATTACGTTGGGAATGTATTTGCATCATTACCCACTCATTCTTGTTCGAATTTGAAGCATTTTTGTGATTTTTGGGGTTCTTGGGTTGTTGCTTGATTTAATGCATATTAAGGTCAAATTTGGTGATATTTGAGATATGATTAGATGCTGAGTGTGTTGTTTTTCATTGTGTGATTACGGGTTGGCCTTGGTCTCTATGATTTATACTTTGAAATTCAAGAATTTTACTTGCCCATAATGTGTTCGATAAATTACCTCATAGACTCACTCTTACATTTTTTGCCACACCTTTGCCCATAATGTGAGGGAGAGCTTGTGAATATGCAGTTGCATTGCGTATCATGTACTAAAGGGGAGCATGTGTTTTGCATCTCTGTTGCACGTCATGCATTACTGTTTGAGTTTTGATATTTTGTGGTATTAATGTGGTCATGGTGTTTTGGTTAGCATTAATATTGCATCTCAAATTAGCATGCTTATTCTGGTTGATTGTGTTTATGACGCTTCTGAGTGCTTTATTGTTATATTACCTGTATCACGTGCTTTTAAACTAGGTATGTGAGTTTTTTATTTCAGGATACAAGTTTGACAAAGTTGAAACAATAATCAGTTGGACTTGGATAGTTTTGATAGGATTTATTTTCATTGTAATTGGTTTTGTCACAGAATGTCAAAGGGGAAGTTTGTTAGATTTATATTTTGTATTGACAATTCTGTTACCAAAGGGACCAACTTGAATATTTATAAAAGTTGAGGGACTTAATTATAAAGTTTCATAGTTTGTAGGTTAGAATAGGGTTTGTGGTTCATTATTGGAACAAGAAGGATATATGCCGGATTTTAGCTAGCTGCGCGTCGAACTTGTGCTCAAGTGGATATAACAGTACATTGATCGCTTGACCTTTGCCCAACCGTTGCTCGAGTGAAACAACTCCTCGCTCGAGCAACAATGTTTTATGACCAAACGTAATTTCTGATTTTCGAGATTTTTACTTGGGTCATATTACCTAAAACGTCCAATATCTAAATAGAGGCGCCTCATTATTTCCGAACCAGAGACTGAACACTGCATTCAATAAAAGAATATATTCAAAAGATCTTAGATCTACTTCAATCCACATTTGTGATATGCGTCAAACCTTGTGAAAACATCAAACAATCAAATCAAACACCAATGAGCAATCTTTGCTTGGTTCTTTTAAGGAGTTGAAATTTAAGGAAGATTATTGAAAAACGAGGAGTTCTTTTCAAGATCCACAGAAGATAAACGTTTGTGAAGAGTCAGGAGTGGAGTTCATGTGCTTATTCCAGGAGGATTGCTTTACAAAGAAAAGTCAAGATTGGTGTTCATGTGCACATTCCAAAAGGACTGCTTCAAACTTCAAACAGAAGATCAGAAAACTAGTGTCGTCAACTTTGCTGGTGGTTTGCAAGTTTATTAAAAAGTTTATAGTGGATCTTTGACTAGAAAAGCGCCTGAAATTTTTCTCACGTTGGATTTCTCCGTGAACAATTCTCGTATTGTTTATTGCTTTATTTACTACTTTGATATAACTGTAATATTCAAACATAAGAGAAACTGAATTGTTTGACTAATCACCTAGACATAATTAACTTGTGACTTGTTGCGTGTTGATTATAATTTTAATGATATTTGATTCATGTACATTGTTTTTTACAATGAGTTTGATATTGTACTCACATACAAGGGGTGAAGCCCACGATTAAAATAATAGAGAATCTCACACATTATGAGTACAATGTCAAAAAGAGTGTACAAAAACAATGTACAAAATGGCATTTCCCAATTTTAATTCCGCATTTACACCTAATCAACCTTCTCTATGTATAGTTGTGTCGATTCTTCTGTTTTTCACACGCTTTACGATCATAAAATTTATGTGGATTGAACTATTCCACTTATCCGAATTTCGCTTTATTAGGAAAACCCTTATCCGTAAGAATAGTGGATTGTTCAGTTTTTGATCTTAAATTGAATTAACATTTTTACATGAGAATCCATAATAAGCAATAAAAAAATTCAAATAATAGTGAGTCCATCACAAGAGATCGAATACAACATTGATATTTAACCTTGGATAGAAATATCAACTTGTAAGCGGTATTATTAGTGTAGTAATCCATTGACAATAAACCATGTCAAACAATGAATCAATCTTTGGATAAAAAACAAAAATTATAATTGTCACATATTTATTGCCACAGATGTGCTTCTAATTCGACCAAATATTTACCTTTTTTGAGGTGGTTAATATATGTATGAATTACATACATATTACCTTTCTAATATTTCAAATAAATTAATCTAGACAAGATATATTACTTTGGTAACATGTTATTTCAATTAATCTGTTTTAGAAAAATAGTAATCCGAAAGAAACTTGATTGTATCAAGATTTAAATTTTATTGTCCCTTTATTACTTTTTGTTTTTATTTTTCTTTTTTTTCACAAAAAAAATTAAAATTAGAAACTGGGCGCTGCAGCGCCATGTGTGGTGATTGGGCAGTGCTCCTAGCAGCATTGGGAGACCAGTGCCATAGCACTGGTTGTGCTGCCTTTTGGCAGCCATCGAGCACCACAAGGCGCTACTACTACAATTTTTAGCCAGAAGTTTTTGAAAAATCCAAAATTTTGAACATTAGAGCTTGAAATTCACATCCCAAAATTTAGAAAATTAAATTATGAATTTCAACTCTAAAATTCTTCCTTTAATCTCAATAGTTTAAGATGGATTGACTTTGATACCATTTGTTGAATATTTCTGAAACTTAAACTTAAAAAACTAAATGAATTACCAAGATCTCCACGTTAAATCATCAAGAAAATTAATTAATGTGGATCATACTTTGATCCATGACTTTGTATCTTGAATCTTTAATCTTGAAGATCAACTTGCAATCTCCTCTTGATTGACTTATTACTTTTAATCTTGATTGCCTCGTTTTTCAATTTGATTGTTTCAATCATTCTTCTTGATTTTTGATTGTCAAATTTGATTGTGGGTTCTGAATTTTCCTATTCAATACGCTTCCTCTTGTGCTGATGAGATGTCACAAAGAATATGAATTACATGTGAATTGAGGAAAATAAACCTATATATAGTTTTCATGTGTTTTGCATCATGAAATACAACCTTATTGGATCTGATCTTTACACATATCTAGGCCCACACTTTATATAAATGCTCAAAGCCCATTGATTTTAAATCTTTATTAGACCAATTTAAACGGGCTTAACTTTAAGATAGTCTGTATACACAAAATAATTACATATGTAAGTCCACATGATAAATTTAAAACTCAACTCAAATTCCTTCATTGAAACTGTCAAATTGAAATTTTTATTAAAAAAAAAAAAAAATTGTTTATTTCCTTCTTTTAACTATTAGCTGATTTCTTTAGGTTATTTTTCTAGATTTTTTCTTTGTTTATGATAGTAAGTTTAGCATTTTTTTCTTTCTTTTGAAAGTTAGAATTAGGGCTCAGAAAACTTGATTGTTTATTAATGAAAAATTTGAGAGTTTTCAAATTCTTTTAATTATGCAATATTCTTAGCGAATCAATGAATATTTGATGTCAAATTATCAATATTCAATTGAATCGATGAGTGTTTGAAATATTAATCATGTTCCGCATTATTCTGAAGCATTTTGAGTTATGGCCATAACAAGAAGGGTGCAAGATCCAAACAGATGAAGAAATGTGTTCTTATTTGTTTTATTTAAAGCATATTTCAAATATGCATATTTTGTTGTCCATGGATTTTGTATTATTTTGTCTTGAATTTTTAACGATGAGTCAAAATGCTATAATTCTTCTCTTTTGTAGTGGGTTGTTAAGAATGAAATTTGAAGGACTTTCAAGGTTGTTTATGAATAGTGGACGAGTCACATGGTGCCACGTGGAATTCATCGACTTCACAAATTTTCGATTTCTGTCTCTTACAAGGTATGTAATTAGACTCTTTGTGGGCACTAGTAAATAGAAACATTGACCTGTTGAGACATATTCATCGATTTATCTCTTTCACGATGCTCTAAAGACGGGGTGATGGGAGACCTTCAAGGTTGGGGTTCAACTTTTAAAATTTCATTTATTATTCCTAAAGAACATTGTGCACGACTTTTCCCTTAAAAGGCCCAAATTTGAAAGGGAAATATATTTGTATACTCCAAAGTTTACATCATGCTAACATTAATTTTGTTTTAAAAAAAATGTTGGAGGGAAAACTATTTTTTTTTTAAATTGTCAAATGACAGTTTGTCACGTGGTAAACTGTCAAACTTGATGTACACTTTGCACCAAAGTGTACACAACGCGTGATTCAGGTCTCGTTTGGTACCTATTTTTCCTCTATAAAAATGAAAAATATGACTGTTATCTATCACATTCAGCAATCATTTTTAACTTTTCATCTTTTGTGTAGAGTCCATAACGATTATATTTTTTATTCTTATTTTATAAAACATGAGAATCAAACAGTCCTTAATTTGAAATCACTGATTAATTTCTCATATGAATTTGTTTATTTTATCAAAATCTAACACCTATCACTAATCAACTGTCAATGGAGAGTGGAGAACACAAATATTTAACACCAGATCACCTCTCTTATCATCTCTCAAATCTCAGCCTGTTTAAAATAAATAAATAAAAAAAAAAGAAAGAAAGAAAGAAAAAATAAAATTGGACTTTATTTTTTGATTCTCTTCTACAATGAAATTTGTCTGACACAGCCACTTTTTATGATTATTTAGCCCATGTTTGAGTCTAATTTTTTTTAATCAAAATATATTTTTCAATAATGATTTGACTCCACTTCAACCACACATTATTTAATAAAATAATATTACATGTAAATTCAAAAAAATTTTTTATATTTTAATTATATATTTCTCATCAATACACTATTTAAAAATGTATTTTTTTGAGCTTATTGACACAAAATGACTCTACCTTTGATATGTATTGTGACGGACGTCCACACCTTTCATTTCTTAACATTTATGCCCTTACCTATCACTTTTCGTGCAATGGACGTCCTTTTTGTTGCTTTTTCACGATTTTGCCCTCCATTCAATTGAACCAAAAAGAAAAGAAAAGAAAAATAATCTAGCAAATTACAATTACAGGTCCAAAATTTTTAAAAAGTGCAAATAATCCACAAAACTCCACCTTCTTCCCAAAATACACCCTAACCCTATCGTCGCCTGCCGATTATTTTCAGGCCACCTTGACCACCAAATTTTTGACACCAACACCATCTTCTCATCAACCCCGAACATACCTACCTAAATTCGAGCCCCAAAATTTGTTCCAATTGTCAAAAAAAAAAATGTAAAAAAAAAATTAAAAAGTGATACTGAATATCATTCGTTAGACTTTTTTTTTCATGAAAATTGTCAATTAAAACGATAAATTTTTTTTATCATTGAGTTTAGAATTTGTTCCAATTGCCAAAAAAAAAAAAAAATAAAAAAAAATGGAAAGGCATTACCCACCACTTTGGTGAGAAAAACTTTTCATGGAAAAAGTGGAAAAAAAGACGTGGGTGGGGGAAAGGAAAAAACATTTTCAAAGAAAAAAAGTCCATCAAACAAGTAAAAGTTGGAAAATGGAACTATTTTCCATGAAAAAAGTGAGTAGATCAAACAGGGACTAGTTCTTTATAGGAATTTCCTATTAGTTTATGTTAAACTTCATTTCTAAGATGATGATATTGCTAATTATTAAAATTATATTATTACATGAAGTGGAAAGGTGCTAGTTAATGCCTAATGTTGGAACCACAACGTCCTTAAAAAATTAGGTTATGTGCTCGCGTACGACAATTTAACAACCATTTGGACGGTTTCCACCAACAATTTGAAAAGGCCGAGGACTAAAATAATAAGAATTGAAATATAATTATAATTCAAGAAAGCCATTGACTGTTCACTCTTCCAATCGCCATCTTCAAAATACCAATCTTCCTTTGCAATCTCAGTAAATTTCTATTTTGAATTTTTCCATTGCTTTTTGCTGATACATTTGATCTCGGAGACTCCATAGTCAAGCGCAGTCTTCGTCAACTGCTTTTCCAAAAGTAGTAGATGCAGTGGATTAGGTGAACCAAACTAATAAAAGCTATTAATATACGCTGAAATTTCGAAGAAGCAGATTTGGTGGATTAGAAGGATGTATTTTTTCCATCTGGAGGTAAAATAGGCTGCGATTTGTTGTTTATGATTTGGTAGTGTGGTGTAAGGAAAGTAGTTTGATGGGAAGCTATATAAAGGAGTTTTCGGAGGTGAAGGCGAAGAATTCGTCGGAGGAGGCGTTACAGAGGTGGAGGAAGGCGTGTTGGCTGGTCAAAAATCATAAACGAAGGTTCAGATTTACTGCTAACCTCCCCAAGCGTATTGAAGTTCGCGAGATCCAAAAATCTAACCAGGTTATTTATTGTAATAACTACCACAAGAATATCTCTTTTGTAAAGCTATTGACACCAACAACAACTTACAGTTTACTGATTAGTCAAACTGTGTGATTTGCCTGAAGATTTTCAAACATGAATTTGACTAGGTTTTCGTTAAATATAAAATAATGCAAGTATCAAGGATTGTTTCTATTTGCCTTTAAATTAAGGAAAGGGGAAAATCTAGTTTCATAGGAGCAGAGTGATCAATGTTCTACAGAAATTAATAGCTAGATCTTCACAGTTTTAGGCCTTCATTTGCGAATGATTGTACTTTTTAGACTTAGCTTAAAGATTAATCTGGAATGGAAATGATTATGAAATCTGATATTCTCCACCATTAGGAAGTATAATGAGGTGCCTAAGTGGCAATACTTATGGATAACAGAATGTTTCTACATGTATCCACCTACGTGTTCAAGGCTTGAAATACCAAAGAGAAGTGGAGACATTTTTTCTGAAGCAGTTATGATTTATTTATTTATTTCTGCTTAAAAATCTCCTATTTATGATGGATTTGTGAAAAAATTATTTACATGGAAAAGAAATAATGGATTAAATTGATCAATTTTAAGTTCTATTTTAAACTGAACTACGATAGGCCATCGTATAATCTTGCCACATATACACAAGGAATAATTCTGAAGTTATGGAATTTTGTGATGCGGTAATTCTGAAAATTTGAAACTTGAATTTTGAATTTTTTTGGTTTTGAACTAATTCCACATTGTCGCGGAAAGTGGAGTTTGCTACTTGATGCTTTTTCTTCTGATAATTTCTAAATCTTTGGAAAGTTGTTTTAACATCTAAAATTTGTGCAATATTGTAGGAGAAGCTTAGAATTGCTCTATTAGTTTCAAAAGCTGCTCTCAGTTTTATTCAAGGTATGATTTTAACAATATACTCAAACATGAAGCTTTCTGTACAGCACTTCACTTTCTATTGATTTTCTGCCGTGTGTCTCCAGGTATAAATTACACCGTGCCAGAGGCAGTCAAGGGTGCAGGATTTGAAATATGTGCATATGAGTTAGGATCTATTGTTGAAGACCACAGTTTGAGTAAGTTAAGAGTTCATGGGGGGGTTGAGGGTATTGCAGACAAGCTCTCAACTTCACTTAACAGTGGAATTAGTGTTTCAGAGGATTCACTTAACAAAAGAAGAGAGATTTTTGGAATCAATAAGTTTGCTGAGAGTCCAGCCAAGGGTTTTTGGCTTTTTGTGTGGGAAGCTCTTCAAGATACAACCCTCATGATACTTGCAGTTTGTGCCCTGGTGTCTTTGATTGTTGGCATCGCAACAGAAGGATGGCCAAAGGGCTCTAATGATGGACTCGGTATCATTGCTAGTATCCTTCTTGTAGTATTTGTCACTGCAACAAGTGACTATAAGCAGTCCTTACAGTTCAAGGATTTAGACAAGGAGAAGAAAAAGATTACAGTTCAGGTTACTAGAAATGGGTACAGGCAAAAAATTTCGATATTTGATCTACTTCCTGGTGACATTGTTCATCTTGCTATTGGGGATCAGGTACCCACTGATGGACTCTTTGTTTCGGGTTTTTCTTTGTTAATAAATGAATCAAGTTTAACTGGAGAGAGTGAACCAGTTAATATAACTGCCGAATATCCTTTTCTCCTATCTGGAACCAAAGTGCAGGATGGATCATGCAAACTGCTTGTTACTACTGTTGGGATGAGAACCCAATGGGGCAAATTGATGGCTGCACTTAGTGAAGGAGGTGATGATGAGACCCCATTGCAGGTCAAACTGAATGGAGTAGCAACAATTATTGGAAAAATAGGTCTCTTTTTTGCTGTTGTCACCTTTGGTGTTCTGTTGCAAGGGTTGTTCAGCCGCAAAATGATAGAAGAGTCCCACTGGAGCTGGTCTGGAGATGATGCCATGGAAATGCTGGAATACTTTGCTATTGCAGTTACCATTGTTGTGGTTGCTGTTCCTGAGGGTTTGCCTTTAGCTGTTACACTGAGTCTTGCATTTGCCATGAAGAAGATGATGAATGACAAGGCACTTGTTCGCCATTTGGCTGCCTGTGAGACAATGGGATCTGCTACAACTATTTGTAGTGACAAGACTGGGACGCTAACAACTAATCACATGACTGTTGTAAAAGCATGCATATGTGGGAAGGTGAAAGAAGTTGGTAACTCTATGAAGAGTTCTGTATTCTGCTCCGATATTTCTGATTCCGTTGTGAGAATGCTGACGAAATCTATATTCACCAACACTGGAGGAGAGATTGTCAATACTGAAGATGAGAAAATTGAAATTCTTGGTACACCAACTGAGGCTGCACTTTTAGATTTTGGCCTGTTCATGGGAGGAGATTTCCAAGCAGAGAGACAAGCATCAAAGCTTATCAAAGTTGAGCCATTTAATTCTGTGAAGAAGCGCATGGGTGTAGTATTGGAGCTTCCTGGTGGAGGTTTTCAGGCTCATTGCAAAGGTGCATCTGAAATTATTTTGTCTGCTTGTAACAAAGTTCTGAACTCAAATGGTGAGGTAGCTCCTCTAGATGAAACATCCATTAATATTCTGAAAGATACAATTGAAAAATTTGCAAGTGAAGCTCTCAGAACTCTGTGCCTTGCATACAAGGATATTGGAAGTGATTTTTCTGCTGAAAGTCCTATTCCCTTTGAGGATTATACTTTGCTAGGAATCGTGGGCATTAAGGATCCAGTTCGTCCTGGGGTTAAGGAGTCTGTTGCAATTTGTAGGTCAGCTGGAATAACTGTGCGGATGGTCACTGGAGATAACATAAACACGGCTAAGGCAATAGCTAGAGAATGTGGAATATTGACTGATGATGGTATTGCAATAGAAGGCCCGGAATTTCGGGTGAAAAGTGAAGAAGAGTTGCATGAACTTATACCGAAACTACAGGTACTCTAATTTGGAAATGATTCCACTATTGAGTGTTCCTACTGTGTGTTACTGAAACCTTGTACTGTTTTTTTGTCAGGAAATTTAGCAATGATTTCAATGTGGAGCTCTAATCTGTTAACTTGGTTTTTAGCTTAACCATTCATTATTTCCCCAAAATTTTGCCCCAGTATAACTATTAGTGCGATATTCTCCACTCATTTTAACTCTAGGTTCACATTTCTTTGCATGGGAAGATATGACATTTGTGCATATAATAAAGATTTTCTTCCTGAATATAGTTGTCCTAAACTTCTAATTGGCCATTGGCTCACATATAGACATAGTTTTTGATCCAAATATTATAGACCTATATCTGATACTGATATACATCTTTGGAAGGTAATGGCTCGTTCTTCACCAATGGATAAGCATACCCTTGTGAGACATTTGCGATCCACATTTGAAGAGGTTGTTGCAGTGACTGGTGATGGCACAAATGATGCTCCTGCACTTCATGAGGCAGATATTGGGCTTGCAATGGGCATTTCTGGAACTGAGGTGACGTTTGAATGCTATTTTATTCTTGTCCATTACTTTCATCTGTGACTTTCTTGTTGCAATGAGCTCTCTTATATATTTCTTGAATCTTTTCTGACTGCTTTACTGGGCTGTTCAATTGAAATATCCAGTGAAGAGCAGAAAATTACTGGAGAACCAGTTCATGTCGTGTTCAATGTTCCTTTTCTTTTAACTGTTTTTTTTTTCCAAGATGAATCCCATTATTTTGGTTGGAAGAATGATATTAACAGCGTAAAAACTGGTTAATATGTTAGTGGACAACTTGATGAATCACCTCAGGCATTATAAAAACATGCAACCATCTTGTGCTTGGACGTGGCAAAGAGGAAACTAAAAATACATTTTAGAGCCTCGTTTGACTCCATTAACATTGCAACTTTACCATAATGATTGTATTTGTTTAATGACTTGCCATACTTGCCAGTCAGAAATCGTATGATAATGTCTTGTATTTAGACTTCATTTTGTGGCTGATTTAACTTTGAATTCGTTCTAGATCCCCAAGAAAGGTGTTTGTGCACTCTAGCTTTGACCAGTTTTCACACTGTGAGAAGATATTTAGTTGAATTGGGATACTGGTTTCAGAGATTATGAAAGATTCTTTTCATGGTCAAAAGTGAGTTCTGAGATGTCTTCACCCCAGGATGTAGACATCAGTATGTCCGAAAAGTAAGCCCCCGTTTGGTTCCCATTTTTTCACCATAAAAATGAAAAATATGACCGTTATCCATCACATCCAGCCACCATATTTGACTTTACATCTCTTGTGTGGGACTCATAATGACTATATTTTTCATTCTCATTTTACAAAAAATGTATATCAAACAGGGCCTAAATATATATATATTTAGGCCCTCTCTAGTTCTTGACATGATCATCATTGACCTCTTTCATTTGGAGTGTACACACCTCTGTTGCTTGAAAAAATACCTGGATCGATTGTACCTTATGTCCCTTCATGGAGTTTGTCTTGGATTTTATTTCTTGATCAGTCCCCAGTATATAACATATGTGGCTGAACTCTCTTTCTCTGATCGTATTGGTGCTTGCTTATTGGTTCATAATTTTCCAGGTGGCCAAAGATAGTGCTGATGTTATAATTCTAGATGATAATTTCTCTACCATTGTTACTGTGGCAAAATGGGGGCGCTCAGTTTACGTGAATATTCAGAAATTTGTTCAGTTTCAACTAACGGTGAACGTGGTTGCTCTTGTTGTCAACTTCTCTTCAGCCTGCTTGACGGGTAAACTCACCGATCTCCATGTTAGGTTTCCCTTGTACGATATAACTAGTGTAATATATGTTTTCATTAAGGTTTCTGATCTGCTGTGTTGACAACTTTTCAGGCAATGCTCCGCTTACGGCAGTTCAGCTTTTATGGGTCAACATGATCATGGACACTCTTGGTGCACTTGCCCTGGCAACTGAACCTCCCAATAATGAGTTAATGAAGAGATCACCTGTTGGAAGGAAAGGAAACTTCATCAGCAATGTGATGTGGCGGAACATCTTGGCACAGTCTGTTTATCAATTTGTTGTCATATGGTATCTTCAGACATCAGGAAAAACAGTCTTCAACCTTGATGGCCCCGATTCTGATTTGATTCTTAACACACTGATTTTCAACTCATTCGTTTTCTGCCAGGTAATTCTCAAGGAACAAGAAGAATAATTACCTTTACTTCAATGGTTATCCCCAAATTTTTGTCAGTCAGTGTAAATGACTATTTCCGTGAAATTAATTGGGTTCACAAGTGTATAGTTTTAATCTCACTAGTGGTAATACTGTTAACTCTAACTTCTGAGTTGCTAAATAGATGTTACTTTCAGAAAATTGTATTGATCTTTGTTTTACTTGCAGGTTTTCAACGAAATAAACTCGAGGGATATGGAGAAGATAAATGTCTTCAAAGGGATATTGGAGAACTATATTTTTGTGGTTGTTCTGAGTTGCACGACTCTATTCCAAATCATTATCGTCGAATTCCTGGGTACTTTTGCCAACACGCACCCTCTCACTTGGCAGCAATGGACTGTGAGCTTTCTTTTTGGTTTTCTTGGCATGCCAGTTGCTGCTGCTGTAAAGATGATCCCAGTGGGATAAGGTGAAATCATATGGAAAATAAGTTTATTTCCTGTCTATATATATTCTCAGAATCACGTCGGATCCATAAAGGATGATCGTTTTCCCCATTTTCGAACTTTACAGCCATAAAATTGGAGACCTATAATGCAACTGCTCGAGAAGGCTGGCAGTCTATATGCATGCTGTACTCTTTTCAGATATTTTTGTTTGAAGTATGTTGACTCGACTGACTAGAAATTCCAACTTACTTTGTGAAGGAATCAGGATTTTTACTGTGTCCTGTAATTTTTTTGGCATTATTAATCAATGAAATTCAACTAATTTTCTGTCATCGTTCATTTATCTATTCACAATTATTTTTATTCTTATCGTTAATCCTGACTTCATTTTCTTCATTACTATTACTATTACTATTACTATTGCTATTAGGATATGTTTGATTATCCTTTTTTTTTCCTCCTAGAACTAGGAATTCAAATTTCATTTTCCCACTTTTTGCTGTTTGATAGCATATATTTTTCCATGGAAATGATTTTCTTGTTTTTGCTCATACATGTGCATTTTCTTACTTTTTGAGGAAAATGTTTTCCCACCATTTTGGTGGAAAAATAATTTGAAGTTTTTTTTTTCTGGGCAGTAGAAATAAATTCTAGACTCAATGGTAAAAAAAATTATCTCTTTTATTGACAATTTTCATGTAAAACAAAGTCAAACGATTATATTTAGTATGACAATTTTTTTGACAATTGGAACAAGTTATAGATTTAATGGTAAAAAAATTTATCACTTTTATTGACAATTTTCGTGCAAAACAAAGTCAAATAGATACCAACTTTGATTGCAAGAATGAAAATTTGGGTGGAAATAAAATGAATTGTAGGGAATTGAATTGTCTAGAACATATTTTATTGAAAATTGTCAATTAATTGTGTTTGATTAGTATAATTTTTCACCTGAAAAATGTTGAAATTTTCTATCTTTTAATGTTCGTTTGACTTTATTTTTCATGAAAATTGTCAATGAAATGGATAATTTTTTGTACAATTGAGGATAAAATTTGTTTGGATTGCAAAATAAATAAATAAATAAAATAAAAATAAAAATTGAAAAATTGAAAAATATTTGTTTGACTTTGTTTTTCATACAAATTGTGAATTAAATGGATAGATTTTTGTACAATTGAAAATAAAATTTGTTTGGATTGTCCAAAATAAAATAAAATAAAAAATAAAATAGCAACCTAGAAAGGTTTTTCTCACCAAAGTGGTAGGAAAAGCTTTTCATCCAAAACACGGTTTTGCCAAAAAAAAATTTGCTATCAAACATTTTAATTCAATGGAAATTGAACTCTATCAAACAAGTCCTTACTATTATTATTATTTCCCCCCCCTTAATTTTAAGATTTTTCCTAATTGCTGTTTGGTAGTTCGCACGACGTCTGTCATTTTGCTTGATTTCCATCTCTCTACTTCACAAGTTTGCATTCATGGGGTTAATTTTATTTATGTGGTTGTTAACAAGTTTTAAATGAATTATCTTAGCAATGGCTTGATTTTCATAAAACTTGGTCCAAGGCGGTAGAAAAAGTCAAGGGTTTGCTCAACTGAAGAAACACGAACACATACATTGGCAAGCGACACGACCGGACACAATATACATAATTTTTTTAAAAAAAAAACTCGACGCACGAACGTGCCAATTAAAATTCTTTAAAATGTATATTATATATATTTTTTTTATAAAATTAAAGGAATAAAAGAGAAATATAAGAGAGAAAATAGAGGGTCAAATGTGTATTTTATTGAGAATCAAGACCAGTATTTATAGGGTTCAAAATGAAAGTTACAATTGGAATGAAATAGATTTTCTAAAGTAGATAAGACTTATTTATGCATGATAATAAGACTGCATAATCATCAATAGTTATTTTATAATTTTACAAAACCTCTTTTGATAATTATTTATACAATAACTATATCATTAAAAACATTGTTTGCCAAAAACTCGATGGAACAAAAATATCAAAGAAATGAAAAAATGTATAAATAATTTGGAGTAAAAAAATGGCTACCCCGTTAAAATATTGTCAAGAAAATTCAGTGGGATAAAACTTGATCAAAGGAAAAATAGTACAAATACTTCCCCTGATTTCAATAAACGAAAATCTTGTTTTAAGACATTCAAGTCTTGTACGTCAATGTCTTTGATATTACAATTCTAGGGAAACATGTTTCATGTTGCCTTATATAGTCTTCAAATAATATTGTCCTTATACGAGATATTTATCAACCTTTGATGACTGTAGGAACATGACGATCGTTTTGTTAAAAAAAAAAAAAACATATCTTCTTGTTCTATTCAAGAGTTTCGTACACAAATTTGTAATATATAAGTGAAGTTGAAATCAATGATTGTTTTGTATTTCTTGATGATAATAATAATATAGTCATAATACAACATATTTATAGTACACACTGATAATTGTAATTTCTACACTTATTCTAGGTCCTAAAAGATGATATTTTATTATTCTTTAGATAAAATACTACCTAAATTGTGTTATATTACATTTTGTACGTAAAACTCAATGTTTAAGGAGGAATTGGAGAAAATGATGCAAAAATAGTGAAAAAGGGGGTCAATCCGAAATTTGAGGACTAAATTGTAAACAATTCATAGATGAGACGGGCGACCAAATGAAGATCAAAGATGCCAATGATGTAATTAGATACAATTGGAAGATAAATAGACAAGATTACAAGAGAAAATAGCTTAAACGAATCAAATACAAAATTTGAGGATTAAAATGCAATATTTCAAAAGTTGAGTCAGATTGCAAAACGATGATTTGAAAATGCCAAATGTCAATTGAAATTGAAGAAAAATCAACAAGATGAGAAATTTTGGAAAATGATCAAAACACTTACGTGAAAAAATTCAGGGATCAATTTGCAAAATTGGCCCCCCAAAATTGTACCATGCGTATGCATGAGCCTACATGCCTTGCGTACGTAAGGTTCCAAAAATTCATTCCCGAAACTAATCATATATACTATGCTTACGCACTAAATGAACCATGCTTAAGTATTGTTCAATTTTGGAAACAAATTTGTTTCCTTATTTTGTTTTGGAAAATTTTGGTATGCAATCTTTTGACACCCTATTTATACCAAGAGTCGTCCAAAATGTGGGAGACCTAATTTTTATAATTGGGAGCCGACTTTTGGGAAAAATAGAGAAAATTTACATCGAAGAATGAAGAATACATCGCTTGGATCTGAATTCAAAGGCATTAATTGAAGATTTCCATATTTTGTTCATAGTTTAATGATCCGGGTGATGACTTTTTATTTTTATTTTCTTGTAACTCTTACATTAATATGCTAGGCTAAAATATTTTGTATTGGATGGATGAGAAAACTCTTTGATTCTTAGTTTTTAATTCCAAACTTTGTGTTTTTATTTTAATTCTTGCGTTGTGATTCCATTAATACGCATAATCACATTGTTTTAATGTTTGCGCACTATTAGGACAATAAGTTGCTTATTTGTAGTGTTGAAAAACTCACGGTAGAGTTATTGGAACACACGGAAAATAAATATTAGGAATAATATTTATGGTGTGTGCGATCATACGTGATAATCTTAAACGTCAATGCATGTTTGCCAAATAAATTTGGACTAGGAATATGGTCATCTCATGGTAATCATAAGTTTATTATATCTTGTGAAAGAATAGTAAATAAAAATGGAATTATCGATCGTCACAATTGCATGAATTAAATTAATAATCACTAGTTGAGAATTAGAACTAAGAATTGATCAGTGAAGTTGGAAATCCAATACGTTCACCCCACATTTGATTTTTAAACCAATTTTTATTGATTTCACAATTATAAAACGTAGTTAGATACCAACCAACCTTCTTTTATTACAATCACGAATTTAAATATATCAAATACATTAGAATTGAGCAGTATTTCCTGTGGGACGATAACTCTATCATCACAATTATTACTTGTACAACGAACCCGAACACTTGTAGGATTTTGACGAACACACACTATGAAGAAGAAAAGGGAAAGAATTAATCAGCTATGAAAGAAAAAAAATCATCCTACCAATCATCTTAAAAATCAATCGCTAACTAACAATAAAATACAACTTTTCATTCTGAGTCCTTCCCATTCTCGATTTTCTACACTTCCATCAAGTTGAATTATAGATATTGATCATGTTCAACTTGTTACCGAAGTCATTGAAAATATGTTGAGACAATCTTTTCGTAAAGATATCTGCAGTATGTTCTTTTGTAGGAACATTTGTTATACGAATAATCCAATCTTTCACATTCTCTATGATAAAATGTCAGTCTACTTTTATGTGTTTGGTTTTTTCATGTTGCACTGGCTTAAAAGAAATGTTGATGGTTGTTTTATTATCACAATAAAGTTTGATTGGAAATTCCACTTCGACTTTTTGTTCTTCCAAGAGTTTCTTTATCCATAACCCTTCAAATATCCCTTGTGCAATAGATTTAAATTCAAGTTCAGCACTATTTCTTGCCACTACAGCAGTCAGTAGTAGATCTTCTATCTTCTATTGATCCAGCCAAGTCTACATCCGTGCATATTTCTAATCCTTTCCTCATATTTTTTTTAAAGAATAATCCTTTCTCGGAGATGCCTTTTTTATTTTAAGGATTCTATATTCAAATTTCAGGTGAACATCTTTGAAGAGTGCATATGCTGACTCACCACGCGACTGTGAAAGTGAAGTCAGGTCTAGCACGTGAGATAGATAAACTTACTAACAAGCCTATTGGATTTTTGGTGTTCTTCGTTATTTTTCCTACCTCAATTGGTGTGTCGCTTGGTTTGTCCCCCAACATGTCAGTTTCAGTCAAAAGATCAAGAATGTATTTCTGTGGAGAAACACTAATACCTTTATTTCATCTTGCAACCTCCTTTGCTAAGAAGTACCTCATTTGTCCTAAGCATTTATTTAGTCTTTCCATCTCATCTATGTTGTCCCTAGTTAAGATTATATCATAAACATATACAATTAGAATTGTCTTTGCCTCGTCTTTGGATTGTTGGAAAAACATGGTAAGATCTGACTATCCTTATTGGTATTCTTGACTTTTCAGTACCTTTGAAAATCTGTTGCGCCATGCTCTTGGAGGCTGTTTGAGACCACAGACAGACTTCTTGAGTTTGCACACTTGATTTTCTTCATTCTTTACACAAAGACTTCTCATTTCTAACTCTCCATTCAAGAATGCATTCTTAATGTTAGAGGGGCTAGTCCAGATTAACTGCTAAGTACTAAAGAACCCGAACTGTATGTAGTTTTGAAACCGATGAAAATGTTTCTGTGTAGTCGATTACATAGGTCTGTGTATACTCCTTGACAACCAGATAAGCTTTGTAGCTTTTTACTGTCCCATCAGCCATGTACTTTCCATTAAAGATCCATTTGTAGCCTACATATCTTTTTCCTTTCAATTCGATAGGTTAATCATTTCTCAGGTTTCATTTTTCTTTAAGGCTCTCATTTCATCCATTACTGTATTTCTCTATTTGGATGATTCCAAGGCCTCCTGAGTATTTCTTGGAAATTCTGTTTTATTAAGGTTAGTCATAAAAGCACGAAATTATGTAGATAGAGTGTTATACGATATGAATTTAGAAATATGGTGGAGAGTACATGACCGAATTTATTTTCTGAGAGCAATGAGTAGATCATTATTTGGAGGTCTAGTTGCATCAGAAAGATCACGTCCTATTACCATTTCCGACTCTCTTGTTGTCTCGGGTGTGAGATTTTCCTTATACTTTGATTTAGGGTTCATTGAGTAAACTAGTATCTGATTGGCATTTTTTTCCAATATTTCCCCATGGATTCAAGTTTTCTTATGTGTATGACACACTAGAATGTAGGATGATGGGTTCTGTACATGTTGGTTTAGAATGGAAAATTTCAAAGTCTAAGAACTCTTGATCCTAGGACAGGTTTTCATTCAAATTCTCCTCCTAAAGAGTAGGGTTTTGGAAGTAATGTGTTTTCTCGAAGAAGATGACATCTAGGCTAACAAATGCCCTTTTTGTAGATGAGTAAAATCATTTGTGGTCTTTTTGAGTGGGTGAATACCCAATGAACACATATTTTAATATCACATGGATCAAGTTTGTTCCTCTGATGGGAGTGAACATATACAAAAGTAGTACTTTCAAATTTTTTTAGGAGTAGATATGAAATAAGGCGGGAAGTAGGAAAGTATTTTTGGAGTTTTTGTATAGGTGTGTCGAAGGAAAGAGTACGACTAGGCATTTGGTTGATAAGATATGTAAATGTTAGAATGACATCTCCCGCATGTTTGTAGTAAACATTAAGGCACAAGCAACTTTGAGTAGGTGTCTATTTTTGGTTCAACAATCCAATATTGTTGGGGAGTGTTGACTCACGAACATTGGTAAATGATACCATGTTTTTTAGGCAGTCTTACAAAGTATTATTAAAGTATTATGTGCTATTGTCAGTACGCAGAATTTGAAGTTGTGATTGAAATTAGGTTTGAATCATAGAGATGAAGTCTATAAACATTGTGCGAACATCAATTTTTTCCTTTAGAAGATAGACCCAACATAATTGAGCGTGGTTGTCGATAAATGTGACAATCCATTATGTGGAGTTAATGCTAGGATTGCGGGAAGGTCCCCATAAATCATTGGTAATCATGGATTTGACTAAGATGGTTTTTGCGTGGAATTTAGAAGAGACATATGCTAATGTTTTGCAAATTTACAACTCTCACATTGAAACACAAATGATGCTTTATTTAAGAAAATTGAGGGGAGTACACGTTTCAAGTATTGAAAGCTGGGATTACCCAATCTATACTGTCATAACAAAATTCCACTATCCCTAGAGACATATGTAGAATTACAACTAGTAAGTTGACCTAGTTTACTCATATATGTCTCCTCGAAGTAGAATAGTCCCTCTCACTCTTTAGCACTGCTAATTGTATTTTTCGATGAGAGGTCCTGAAAGACAAAATATGATGGAATGACATTAGCGGAGCAATTGAATTTTTTTTGTTAGCTAACTAATAGATAATAAGTTACACGATAAATTTGGAAATGGAAGCTAGATTCTAGTGTTATAGAATTAGATATTTTAATATTTCCTTTTCTTGCAACTGATGAGAGTGAGCCATTTGCAATTTATACCTTAATATTTTCGGCACAAGTAGAGAATGAGGAGAATAGGTGGTACGTGTCCATTATGTGATTATACCCATCATAGTCAATAATCTAGTTGGTTTTATATTGTGAGGTATTTAAAGCTCTCGAAAAGTTACCTTTGTGTGCTAAAGACCTTGAAGGACCTTCAAGAGAAAGTTGACCAAATGTTTGAAGACTTAAGAAATTTGATAGAGTTGCTCCAGTTGTTCAAGATGCCCGGTTAAAGAAAGATTCATTTTTGTCTTAGCTTGGTACCCCCGGCTCCTAGGATTTTGTTTTGGTTTCCAGTTGACAGATTTTCCATGAATATTCCAATAAATGTCTTATTTATGCCTCGACTTCTGACAATGTTCATGGTCCAATACTTACCCGTTGATTATGCCCAAAGAATAACGGGTGTTGTAGTGTAGCTTTGGGGTGTTGTATCCGCAAGGAGATGATAAATTAATTTAAAGATTCCAAAAAGGCTAATCGTTCTCTCAAGATGTATAGGAAATCTCAATGTAGGGAAATTAAGATCAATGCTTGAAAATGGTGGAATTAAAATCAATTAATTAAGATAGTGAAGCATCGGAATTCCCTCATTCGGATCGGATCATTCAACATCAATTATTCATTTTATAACACAATTGGAGGCTTTCATCCCGACACTCTAATTGGAGAAT
The DNA here is from genome assembly GCA_019395295.1 of Osmanthus fragrans. NCBI lineage: Eukaryota > Viridiplantae > Streptophyta > Magnoliopsida > Lamiales > Oleaceae > Osmanthus > Osmanthus fragrans. The sequence continues at coordinate 18,338,686 of CM033351.1, forward strand.
TTATCGTTCAAACCAATTAATTTCAAAAGTAATCCTAGAAATTAGATTTCCTTTAACAATTTCCCACAATTATTTATTGAAATTAGATTACAAATCGACCATATACGTATAGCATAAGGCAGTAAATAATCATACCAATAAATCGCTGAAATTGAAATTCAATAAGTAATTCAATCAAACAATGGAAAAAATGTGATTAAATCCATGAGCAATCTCATAATAATTAAACCAATTTTAGAGTAAATCCACAAGAATGGAAAACTAAGTCTAGAATTGTTTATAACATGAAAAGTTCAAAAGGATGAATGAAAAGTGTTGAAATCACCGAATCCGATTGAGTTCCTCCCTTGTTTCACCAATAGATTAGTTCTCCATGATGTTTTTGAGAAAATTTGAGAGAAAAAGTGATAAAACTTCAGTGGCTGCGTTCTGGGTCGAGTTAAGGCTTAAAAACGCGCTTGGGAAGAGTTTCCATAGGTAGTTTAACCAATTTCGAAAATAGAAAATTTTGGTCCAGAAAAAACCAATGCGACCGCATGGTATAAACCCTTGCGGTCACATGGAACAAAGTAATTCAGCTTTTGAGTTCTCGGTAATATCCATGCGGTCGCATGGATTTATAACCATGCGATTGCATGGTTTTGCCAATTTTCTGCCGGACAACTTTCAGTATTTCGATGATATATTTCTCTCCTGGTATCCAATTGAGCTGATTTAAGATGCGTTGGAAATTTAACTCCATGGCTACAACATCTATTCAGATATCATCTTCGAATTCCATCACTTTATATGTCAAAAACTGGTCTCAATATGAGGCTAAAAATCGGTACAAAACTTTTCAGCTTGAATGTTGATATATGATAACGTTTTGGCTTTATTTCATCCCTTTGAATCCTTTCCTCATTCAATTGACTTCTATCACTCTCGAATCTTCATCACAAGGTTAGAAAAAAGTTTAGAGTACTTGCACTTTAGTCCCTGAACTTTCATTTTCTTCTATTTTGGTCATTTTTTGCTCGTTTCTTCAATCTTCCACTGTATTCATCCATTTCCACCCTAAATCAAAATATAAAGGTATTTAGTGCTTTAGGCATCAATTTATCACAATGATGCAAATATAAATGGATGAAAACTTAACAATTTGTGATATTATCACCCGTCCATTTGGTTTAAAAGAAAGAGGCACGTTTCCTCATGACACTTCTGGAGAGAAACCAGAGCTTTGCTTCAACATTATCTGCTGGCGAAACTCCTCCCCATAACACCTTCACAAACACTTCAAGCGTAGATGGCAGTGGTTGCCAATCGAGAATCCTTCATCTAACGTCGTCCAATTCACGATTCAGACTGGAAATTTATACATCCTATTGTTTTCAAGTTTCTTTTTGTACTTAGTATTGTCGCTCGGACACTCACATTCTTATTCAAGACTTAGGTCAAGTTCCCACTAAAGAGCCACCATCACCATATAATATTCAGTCACTTCTCTCGGTCTTTCATTTGACTGTTGTTCACTAAAAGTACAAACTGCAAGTGCACGGGTCGCATTCAAATAATAAAGTTGGCTTTTTGAGTCTGAGTTGTTGATCCCTCAAGGAATGTTTACTTTCAATTATGTAAAATTAATCAATTTAATTTTAACAATAAAAAACAAACACATAATGAAAATTTTGATCTTGAAAAATAACTAAAAATCTACAAACTAAGAAAACATAATTTTTTCGCTTAATCATTGTCTAATTAATTTTTCCACAAGTCAATTAACAAATTACTCATTTACCATGTTAGACCCAATTTTTCGAGTTTAATTAATTACATCTCTTGAACGAAATTAACCATAATTGATTGTTTAACATACTAAATCAGTATTTGGATTAAAACTAAATAATCGCATTAATTATTTGTGAAAATATCTCAATGGATCACCTAGGGTTAGGGGTATATATTTATCTTCTAGACAAATGTAGGGTATTTACTATTTGGTATAAAATAATAGTCTTCTATGTATAAATCACTAAACTCAATCATTTAATGACCAAATAAATGAAAGACATTCAATACGATAATAAATACACATGAAAATAAGCATTTTAACACTAAAGAACAAATATTAATATTAATTACAGTTAGGTTAAACTATTACCATAAATGATGAGATCCCGGTTGGTGGAATTGCATAGAACTCGAGGAATTAGTTTGAAAATGCCAAGAAAGCTTAAATTCAGGTTGTAGACAATAGGATCTCGACCCGATGCTTCACGAACAAAGAACCTAAGGTATATTAAACCTTAGATCCGTTGATGTGCGGAAACATGAACCCCAATTTGCGAAAGCCACAAATGGTGTCTAATCCTTTGATAAGTTCTAAGGTTGAACGCCACAAATATAACAATATATTTGATAAGTTTGAAAAATGTTCATTCAATAACAAGAGAGAAAATCTCAATTTAATTCATATCAAAAGTCTTAAAGTTTACAATGAAAATAAAACCTATTTCTATGAAAAACCTATAAACTAATTAAAAATGGAATAAAGTCCTAAAATCTGGAAAGTTACCAAAATATAAGAATTCTAAGTTAAATAAAACTCTTGCGAAAAGGAAACAAAATCTGCCTCGAAATTGCCCTATGCCGGATCATATCATCATCTCTCTTTTTGAAATGATTCGACCTCGAATCCATATCTTGAATGCTCAAATTATAGCCCTTGCTTCCAATTATGTCAAGAACATGAAATGGTCAATCTCCTCTAGGATACAGTTTGGACCTCTTTTGAATTCTTTCCTATCTCTTTCGTATGAACACCCAATAACCATTACATAGATCAAAGTGTGCTCTTCCCAACGGCTTCATTTTGCAAGTTGGAGATGCTCCAAAAATTGAGTAACTGTGTTTCTTCCATTCCCGATCCTGCTTAGGTGTTTGTAACAATGACACTGCAAGTTGACTCATTTTTCCCATCACTTCACCTTGGTAATTCAACCCACTGCATATAAGTTCCTTCCATGACAACTTCTTTATCTTTTCAGGGATCACAAAATAAACCTCCAGTATTGAAGAAATTTGCAAAGTGGGGTAGGCAATAGGTTTGCCATCATGGACCAAGTCTCCAAAATCCTGCAAAACAGAAATAACAAAACTAGGGAGGGGATTGCTAGTTCTCACTAAAGTCCTCTCAACTTCACTTTTATATTCTTGCAAGCTCACCTCTAACTTTTATTCTCTCTCCCTCTTGTAACTCCACTTCATTTTCTTTTTCACTCTTTTGTGGCTCTACTCTTTTTTCATCACACTTAGCCACTTAACTATTTTCTCTTTTTTTTTTTCTCTCTTCCTTACTGCTCACTTTGAATTGATCTACAAGGGACTGTTCTAATATCAAGCCAGCCATAGTGATTTTTTTTTGTCCTGAAAAAACATATACCTGTTACTCCCCTTATCATAAACAACCTTCATTTCTTTCCTCCAAGGTCTCTCAAACAAAATATGAAAAGATTTCAATGACACTAGATCACACCAAACCTCATCATTATATCTCCCAAGGGTAAATTTTACTCGAACCTGCTTAGTCACTTCTACCTTCTCACACTCCTTCAACCAAATCATCCTCTAAGGACTAGGGTGTTGTAAAGGTAACCCCAATTTTTCAACCATCGTGATACTAGCCAAGTTTGATATGTAATCTCTATCAATAGCTAGACTACATACCGTACTATCCACAAATCATCGAGATTAAAAAAATATGTCCCCAATCACTATTTATGCTTAAATTTTTTTTAGTTGAAAACAGAAAATTGAAAACTACTGGAAATTTCCGGAATTAAATAATAATTTTTTTTAATTTTTTTCGGAATTTTTTTACTCAAAAATTCGACTACAAGTCCAGCCAAACAAACGAAAACTAATTTGGACTCTTAAATAGCCTGAAAAACAACTTTGACTTTTTTTTTTGTATTTTTTTGGGATTACAACCTCAAAAAATTATTGGTCACAAGAACACGAATAACAAATAACAAAAGACTTAAAACAAAAATAAAAAGATAGAACCTAAATCTGGAGCCCGAGCTCTGATACCACATGATGAGATCCCGGTTGGTGGAATTGCATGGAACTCGTGGAATTAATTTGAAAACGTCGAAAAAATCCAAATTCAGGTTGTAGACGATAGGATCTCGACCCGATGCTTCACGAATCAAGAACCTAAGGTATATTAAACCTTAGACCCGTTGATGTGCGGAAACATGAACCTCGATTTGCGAACGCCACAAAAGGTGCCTAATCTTTTGATAAATTCTAAGGTTGAACTCCACAAATATAACAATATATTTGATAAGTTTGAAAAATGTTCATTCAATAACAAGAGAGAAAATATCAATTTAATTCATATCAAAAGTCTTAATGTTTACAATGAAAATAAAACTTATTTATATGAAAAACCTAGAAATTAATTAAAAACAGAATAAAGTCCTAAAATATGGAAAGTTACCAAAATATAAGAATTCTAGGCTAAATAAAACTCTTGCAAAAAGGAAACAAAATCTGCCTCGAAATTGCTTTATGCCGGATCATATCAATGAACCCCAACACTAAATTAGCCTATATTATATATATGATTGAAAAAAAGAGTATTCATAACATTCATTACAAATTTAGATAAAAAGTTGATTAAATACAAAAGAAGAGATGGAACCCCCATTTGGTTGTTTTTGAAGATGATAAACCCTTGTTCTTGATTTTTCCTAAAACTTCTCTAACTCATTGATTGAATCTCCTTTGTTGTGCTCTAATTTCCCACAAAAATACCAAGAAAAATGGAAAGAAAAAGGAAAGGAAAGAAAAAGTAAATGAAAATGAAAAGAAAAAAACGGAAAAAGAATGGCCAGCAGCCCCTTTTGCTGGTTTTAAAATTAAAACCTTTGAAAAATTGCAAACAAATCCCTGAATTTTGAAAGAAAATACAAAAAGGTCAAAAGTAGCACCTAGGTGATAACTCTCTGCCAAAAGATTCATTTTTCATTTTTTTTTGTTTTCTTTTTTCTTTTTGCACACAAGTCCTCTAGCAATTTGTACTAAAGGTTCATCAACTTTGAATTTGTACAATTTGGTTCTCAAATTTTGACTTTCATTTTAATCATGCCCTTAATAAATTGCATCATAGGTCCTCCAACTTTTTGATTTGTTTAATTTGGTCCTCAAATTCACAATTCTACACACTTTTGTCCATTTTCACCACATTTTGCCTTGTTCTCTTTTATTTTGGCCATAATTGTACAATTGTGAATAGAAATTCGAAATCAATAATTAGCTTGCAAAAGTATCTTAGAAGTGCACAAAAATGCACTTATCAAATGCCTCCAAACTTAAACTCTTGCTCACCGTGAGCAAGATTATCTACAACACAATCAAGCAACATGTGATAATGATCAACACATTAGATAGCTTGCAAAATATCAATAAGTGTAAAATTATATAATCAATTCACAAATATGCTCCAAATAATGCTCGCAAAAATAATTTAAGAGTTTGTATTTTGATTCTCAACCGAAAAAACTTGATTTTGGGGCCGTTATTTTCAAATTGTAGGACCCCCCACATGTGAAACAATGGGTCAATTGTTGTGGCTGAGTGGGAAACAAACGGCTGGAAAATTGATTTTTTTTTTTTGGCCTCCAAAATCAATACCAGACAAGCCCTACGCTTATCCAATGTTCAATTGGTGTATGTGTCTGCAAAGTCACTTTCAATCATCATCTAAATTAGAAAAATGTTGTCAAGATGGAAAAATCTTCAAATTGGCTCCAACTCGACCCTTTTTGGTCAAATATTTCATTTCTCACTTGTAGCGACCGAGAATTTTAAATTATTATCTTGAAAAACGTGTTGCTAAGTTTTAACCTCAAATTTTAAAATGAAAGTGTGTTCGTCTAGCTGTTATAAAACCAATTTAAATCCATTCAAATCGAGTCCAATCTCGAATATTTTAAAGTATCAAATTCCTTATCGTTTTAAAATCGAATTTTAATAATATTAAGTAAGATATATTATTAATTAGAGTCCAAACTTTATTAGTCCAAATCTTGATTTCTTTCGGCCCAATTCACTTAAGCCCAATTAGGAAAATTCTTTTAGCCCAAATTCTTGGCCCACTTAACTCCTAGGTTTTTGTGCCCTAAAATTACTGTTCATATACCTCTCATTTACCCATTCTCACACCTCACGCAGCCAACAACAATCTGGTTAAGAAAGAAAAACTTGCATCTCCTCAATGCAGTTGATTTCCAAAATTCCCTAGTTCAACTTCACATTTGGGAAAAACTCACGTTGATACTAAAACCCCAATTTCTAGCACCAACAACATGATGATTTCACACAAATCCTAAGCCTCAACCCAGCTGAAATTCACGTTGGAAACCTCCAGCTCACGTTAACACTAGAACATCAATTTCTAGCATCAACAACATTGGAGATTCATGTGTGATGCTAGAAAACCAATTTCTAGCATCAACACCACCATCTCCTTAGCTCACCACCTCCAACCCACAGACACTACTGCACCAAAAAATCGCCACTGCACAACGCCACAGTCAAAACACCAACTCCACCACCACAGCCACCTCCTGCAAAGTCAAAACGAGCCACCACACCAGCTCTATCATCACAAAACACCACCACCACAGTCGCCGCCCGCAACACCACACGGACGACCACACACTACCCAATCGACAGCCACTCCTTCACCCCAAAAATCAACACCAAACTGCCACCAATAAATCGTGCAACCAACACCACTACTTCACCCAAAATCCATATCAAACAACCACAAAGAACCAAGAAAAGCTAAACCCATACACTTACCTCAGGAAAGATCGAACCCGAACTCGTTAACCTTCGACCCGTACGCCAAAACCACCCCATCACCTCCACCCACACACCGGCACCACCACCACCACGCGACGGTGGCGCTGGCATCGCTGACCGAATCGGAGGAAGGGGCAGAGCCCCTTCCCGTCACTGCTCCCTCTTCTCCTCTCTGCTCTCGTTCGAATGTGTGTGTGTGAGAGAGAGAGAGAGAGAGAGTGAGTGAGATATATAGATTTTGTATATATTTTGTACATATAGAGAGAGAGAGTGAGACATAACATTCTCATCTTATCTCTTAAGTCCCAAGTTTTAAAAGCTGTTCATTTCAGTCCCAAAGTTTCTGTTTTAAAGAAAATAGTCCCTAAAGTTTTTGTTTTCTCACAGTTAGTCCCTAGTTGCTGCAAATGTCTATTTCAGTCCTTAAACTTTTCAAATTCAGTTTTAATAAATTTTCAATTAAGTCCCTAAACTTTATTTTATCATTTTAAAACTTTAGAATTTCGAAATACTAATTCAAAACTTATTTTTCTATTTTGGCTTAGCCGAAACATACGGACGATTAAGAGTTTGAGGTTACTTTCCGCTCCACTTTTTACGTGACTTGAGATAGATTGAGGTAGACTCGCGCCTCATTAATTAGTTTAAATTATAATTACATGTATTATGTGGATTTACGTGATTTATATGCTTAAATGCATGAGATGGGAATATGTTATATGAGATATATGATGTTGTTATGCTTGTCATAACTTATATGCTTTAATGCATGAGAAGAGACGAGTATCTCTTATGAGATAAGATGAGAATGTTATGCATAATTTATGTGCTTAAATGCATAAGACGAGACTACCCATAACCCATAATTTTAAAGAGCCTATGGTTTTCAAGAAAACGAGCCAATGATGATGATGATGATATCACGGTATAAATATTGCATAATTATGTGCTCAATTATTCTGTAAATTAATTATTGACGATGAGTCTACTCAGTATTCATCTAAAATACTCATTCCGTTATTTTAACAATTTTGCAGATTTCGGAGAGAGTCGATACTGATGGGCGGTGGTGGAAACGATTTAATTTACTTTTGAATTTTTACTTATTTGAACATTATTAATGTACTTTGTCATTTCAGTTATTTCGAAAACTTGAGATTTAAGGTTTAATCAATTTTTTTAAGTTAATTCAAATGAGTTTTATTGCCGTTAAAGTTCACAATTATAAATGTGATTTTTTTAAAGATTAGTTATTTTCGCCAAACTTTTTAGTTATTTTAGGGCAAAAGATGATGACGTAGCACTCCGAGTTTGCAGAACTCGGGGCGTTACACCACTCGTGAGATTTATACTCCTCAAATTGCTATTCATTTTCGTTCTTGGGCGTAAATCTAAAAGTTGCTCTCAATTCACTATTTTTTTTACTCTAGTTCGATTGGGTCTAACCGGCAATATCAACCTCTAGTTATATGATGATTCTCCACTAGATGAGTGCTTTGACATTCAAGTTTATATTAAGTAATTCAAACTGACTAGTTATTTAAACCCAAATATCAAATACAATTACACAATATCAATTTTTTTTTTCTTTTTCAGTTAAATCTTATATTTTATCTCACTCCCTTAACCTTTCTCTTTGATCATTGTAGCGAGCTATAGGTTGATAGCTCCCCAATTGTCTAGACCAAAGAGTACGAGATACCCAAATGGACTTAATAACTCGAGTTAAAAAGGCTACAAAGCGAGGCCTATGATCCAACAAGTGCAATATCATTTTTCAAGCAAAACAAAACTACATGGGGCTTAGATCCCTAACATATGGTCATTACCTATCTTATACTTAGCAAAAGACACTCCACACATATATTTTCAACATGCACGGAATCAATACACTTCTAGATAATATCCTTCACCGAGTTGACCGATCCCAAACTTATCTCACAATATGGTTAAGTGAAAGAGAAATGGATATAAGTTTATATAAATACATAAGCAACTCACAACCTTGTTTTTCCAATTCAAAAATTTCTCCATCAATAAAATTTTTTCACATCTAGTTAACAATTAAACATGATTTTGTGCTCAAAGTAACATAAGATCTCACATGGATTAACAATTTTTTTTGTAAAAAAATTAGGCACAAATAGAATTTTTGGTCATGCATAGCTCATGAGTCCACAACAATTTTAAACCACAAGCAATCCTAAGCCAACAAGGCTATCTAACATGTCAACATAATTTTATAACAATTAAAGCACAATCACCTCCAAACTTAAATCACACATTGTCCCCAATGTGTTAAGAACAAGATAAAGAGAAAGGAAATAACGAAATTTTTCTGATTGTATATTTGTGAAGACATCAATGCTTACTTGGACTTGTGATGTTTTCAATGAACTTGGGCAAGTGACCTTCTGTACAACAATTTACCCCCAAACTTGTCTTAAAACCATGGATAAATAGGACTTCAAAAATTTCCTACAAAAACAATGATAGCTAATAAAAAAACAAGATGCATAAAAGTAAATAATAAGATTAAAAGTTAGAAAATTGGATTGCCTCCTAACAAGCACTTTTTTTGTAGTCTTTAGCTTGATTTTGACAATTAAATCACAGGAACCTAAAGAAGGCTTAGGATTTCTTGCCCATTTTTCTTCTTTTGGCTTTACTTCACTTTTCGTTATTTTTCAAAACTTCGACGTTGCCCTTTTCAATGTAGTAGGACTTTCCCATTCCATTCGATTCAAACTCAACAATGTAGTCACAAAATCAACTTCTATGTAATCAATGAAGTCAGATGAATGTATGTTGATTTCATCTTCATTGATTTCTACATCTTCAATCGGTTCCTTTGTGATTAATTTGTCATTCACTTTAAGCCCTTCTACAACTGTTGACATTCTTCGGTTTGAATGATCAATCCACAATTTAAATCCATGGGTAGTAAGAAGTCTGTCTCATTTACTACTTCAAGTGGATTATACCCCCAATTTTGAAATCCATCTATTATTTTTAATCTCCCATAAGCATGTCCTCTTCATCCAACTTGGTAAGTTTATTGTAATACTTTGCAGCATCTCCCATTAGGTACATAATCTGTCGCGCATCATATAACTATCATTGAAATAGTCCAGTGCTTGTTTTCGACATTTCAAATATTGTCTAAACTAAAAAGGTTTCGACACTAAGGCATCGATGCACAAATACAAGCATTGCCCAATACAATGCATCATTTGACAAATTTCACATCTTGGACCTCCAAGCATAAATTCGGAGTCAATGTAGAGATTAGTTATTACAAAAACTTTGTTACTTTACCAAGATCGGAATAATGCAATATAGCTGAAAAGCACAATGAGAGAATACCAACACAAGATAGAATACCAACACAAGATAGAATAAAAATACAGGGGTTAGCTAAAGTATACAAAAATAAAAAAAATTAAAAATAAATAAATAAAAATTGTTAAAACTAAAATTAACTAAAGTGGTAATTAGAGTAAAAATATTCTCCGATAATTACGCCAAAAACTTGTTCACTAAAAGTGTAAACCGCAAGTGCAAGGGTCACGTTCAACTAATAAAGTTGACTTTTTTAGTTCAAGTTGTCGATTGCTCAATGAATGTTTAATTCCGATTAAACAACTTTAATCAATTTAATTTTACCAATAAAAACAATCACAGAATAAAGATTTTGATTTTGGAAAAAAAAAAACTAAAAACATACAAAATAAGAAAATATAAAAAATTTGGAAATTTCGGAGGAAAATGTGGTTGAGATTCATGGTTTCGCTTAACCGTCGCATAATGAATTTCTCCACAAGCGAATTAAAAAATTATTCATTTACAATGTTAGACCTGATTTTTGAAGTTTAGTTAATTATCTCTCTCGAACGAAATTAACCTCAATTGATTGGTTTAACATACTAAATCTGTATGTCAATTAAAAACCAAATAACCACATTATTAATTATTTGTGAAAATAGCTCAATGAGTCATCTAGGATTATGAGTTATCTCTATTCCCTACATAAATCTAAGATATTTAATATTTGGTCTAAAATATACCGTCTTCTCTCGAACAATGTATAAATCACCAAACTCAATCATTTAATAGACAAATAAATGAAAGACATTCAACACAATAATAAATACACATGAAAATAATCGTTTTTACATTAAAGAGCAAGTATTAAAATTAGATTAAACTATTACCACAAATCCCAACACAATAAATTAGTACATATTATATATATGATAAAAAAGAGAGAGTATTCATACCGTTCATTACAAATCCCATTTAATCGATTTTTGAAGATGATAAAACCATTGTTCTTGATTTTCCCCAAAACTTCTCCAATTCCTTGATTGAATCTCCTTTATTGCAATCAAATCCATGAATTTTGAAAGAAAATAAAGTGGCACCTAGGCACCAACTCTCTACCTAAATATTTATTTTTCATTTTTTTTTTCTTTTTGCACACAAGTCATCTAGCAATTTGCACTAAAGATCCATCAACATTGACCTTGTACAATTTGATCCTCAAATTTTGACTTTAATTTCAATCACGCCCTCGACAAATTGCATCTCAGGTCCTCCAACTTTTTGACTCATTCACTTTGGTCCTCAAATTCACAATTTTGTACTTTTGTCCATTTTCACTTCATTTTTCCTTGTTCTATTTTATTTTAGGGTTTTGACCTACAAAAGCCATAATTGCACAACTGTGAATAGAAAATCGTTTAGTTTAATTGATAATTAACTTGTTACAGTATCTAATAAACGTGCAAAAATACACTTATCAACTGCTATTGTCGGGTTTTGATTTCAAAGATTTGTAAAGAATTGTGTCTGTCGCGACATCTCAAGCATCTTTTGCAGTTGGAAGGAAGATGTAGGTCTTCCCCATTGCTGGCTTTAAGGAGTTCACAAGCCAGGTGATAACCATTGAATTTTCACACTTCCACTTTTCCATAAGTGTAGCATCGATTGGCTTTTTTATTTCGCCATTAAGGTAACCCAACTTCCCTTTTCGGCAATTACCAATTCCATTGATTGGGCCCATTCTAGAAAATTTCTTCCATTCAGTTTCTACACGGAAAATCAGAAAGAGGAATTTTAGAGTCCATTGCAGCCAATTAAAAGGTTTACCTCTATTTCAATATTAGAAGTTTCAGAGGTTTTCCTTTACTTATTGTTGGCGATGAATTTCGCCATATTTGAAAGGTTAGAAGAACCTAGGTTCTGATATCATGAAGTTGAAATCAAATATTATTGTTTTGTATTTCTTTATATTAATATAGCCCTAATACAATGTATTTATAGTAAACACTATGAAGAAGAAAAAGAAGAAGGAAAGAATCAACCAGCTACGAAAGAAAAAGAAATCATCTTACCAATCACCTTAAAAATCATTTCTTTGATCGAATTGATTCAACTAATTTATTTTGATTACGCGCTATTTTTAATATGATGTAGTACATCTTATGCAAAAGTGTTGTCAATAATTTTTTATTTTCGATTTCATTCTTTTCTCATAAAGACATAACTTATTGAGATATTTCAATATTTCAAGTACCCGAACCTCTATTGAAATTTCACATTTTGTTATGACTATATACTTTTCAAAAGTATACACCTTCTAAATGTGACCATCTTTGTTAATTGCTCCATTTTCTTTGGGAGATTTTTATCTTAGAATCGAATGTATTCATGCTTCTGACATGCCATAGATATATCAAATATAATGCAAATGAATTGTCCTCTTAGGACATCAATTTGCGTTAGAGAATTTAAAGCTGACATATGAGATATTGTTAACCTCTTTAATTGATAAGTGTATTTAAATGAATTATCTTTTGAATTTCTAGTTCGAATTGTCAGTTGCGAGGATCTAGATAATATAATGATCATTTTGTACATTATTTTCAGCTTCTTAATTCCCCCTAATGTTGGGAAAATAATTCAATCAAATTGATAGTAAGCAAACCGCACTATAAAATGACCCGTGGACATTAATTCGTGTCAGAGCATTTAAAGTTGTCATGCGAATTATTGTTAATTTCTTTAATTGATAAGTGAATTTAAATGAATTATTTTTCGAACTTCTGGTTCGAATTGTCTTTTACGAGGATCTAAATAATATAATGATAAATTTGTGCATTATTTTCAGCTTATTAATTCCTCTTCCAAATGTTGAGAAAATAGTTCAACTAAATTGCTAGTCAGCAAACCACACTATAAATTATGACCCTTTAGGGCTTAAAATATTTTATAAGGGTTCAAATTCTCAGCATTTGTAATGTTTGTTTTAGTGCACTAGGTGGAGCAATTGTAGAAATATTAATGCACTTTCAAAAATTATTAGTTGAAAAATGTTAGTCTCTGACCATAAGTCAATTATAACGTGGAGAATTCGATATTGGCTAATGCGTCATAGCATTCTCTAAATAGAAATGAAAATATTTTGTTCTCAATAGTAATAGTTAAGAAATTAATTTGGAGGCACTTAACAAATAATAATATTAAACCATTTATTGCCATCTCAACTAATATTTATAAAAATGTTGAGATTTGGGGTTACTAGTATTAACAAAACACACTATATTAATTGTATAATATGAAAATCATGCTCATAATTTAAATTTTGAGCAGTAATTTTGTAAACTTTAGGTTATGCACATCATCCAACCATCTAGTGGATGTATCAAATCTATTAGATACTAATAATATCTAGATAGTTAACATAGAGAGTGATGATCCCCTTTTATCACCCTAGTTATTTTGTAGAACTATAGGAAATTCAGTCTTTATTTTAGCTAATGGCGATTAATTATCAATTCTCAGTAAAAAGAACAAACAATATATAGGAATTTATTAGATTGAATAATCTTCTAGTTCTACATTGAATGTCTATTGAATTCTTGTACAATTATGGATCCGATGATGGTCCAACTAGTCATGTCAAACAATAATACATTTAATAATAGAACTCATGTTCAATATAAAATTTATTTCAATTGTACCACACATATTAGAAAATTAATATGTTTCTTTAATTTAGTAGAGAATAAATTACTATCAATAGAAAAATTTTATTCTCATACATAACGTAGTATTAACTCTTCTATAATATCAAAAAATATTCTTCTAAAATATTGATATATACTTGCTTATGATTACTCATAAATAATAGATCTATATTCTTAAAAAATATTGATACATTTAAATTAATCATAATATTCTTCTAAAACATTAATATGCATTTCTTCGGGAACATAATACTGTATTCTTCAAGAATACTGAAACGTATTTTTTTTTCCTTCTTCTAGAGTAATGTATCAATATTCTTTTGAAATAATGAAATTGTAATGTCATGCTCTTCAGGAGTAAATAATATTCTTCCTAGAACATTTGTATAAGGTGTATCGTGTTTCTTCTAGAACATCAACACCAAATTCACTTAGTACAAATATAATATCTAGTTATGCTTCTTTAGGAGCACTAGTTCAATCAAAATATTTAATTGATCTAAAACTTCACAAATATAATATATAATAGAAATAGAAAGACTTTTAAAGAATAGACATATTTGAATTTAAAAGCTTTAGAATAGTTGACAAATATCATATTTTTCAAAGATGTAATTTGAAAAATTCTGTAGTACTCTAAAAATTCGTTACTGTTCACATAGATATTTCTCAAAAATTAATTGTTGGATTTTGACAATATTCGTAATATTTGAAGATAAATAAGTTGTGAATGTTATGTCTAAATTTCATGATGATTGGACCATGAAACAATAAGATATCAAAGCGCAGCTGTCCAAATCCTACGAATTTCTGCAGCGTTGATATTGAATTTTCTCTCTATTTTTACTGAGCTTCTCCGTGCTGATAACGTGTTATAAAACTAAAGAAATAAAATAAAAATATAAGAGAGAAAATAGAGAGTCAAAATCAAGTGTATATTTTATTGAGAATCAAAATCCTATTTATAGGGGTCAAAATCCAAGTTACAATTGAATGCTATAGACTCTCTAAACTAGATAAGACTTATCTATACATGATAAAGTCATATAATCATCTTATAGTTTTACAACAATTTTAATAGTAAAATAACTACTTTTTTTAGCGAAGAACTTCAAATCGAATGAGTTGCTATTTGATATATTAAAATTTTATGAAACAATATATAAAAAATAGAACTCACCAACTGCATATCGAACACATTTTGACGTGTTAGTGCTCAACATGACTCAACAATTTCCAACTAACAAGCCACTACAATAAGGTTTTAATTGCTTCATGATCCCCAAATATTCAAACACATATATACATAAATCCTTTCTGATGGACAAAATAAATGGCTTAATCACACAAAATATCCCAACGTTTGCATTGTAGTGTGCAAAACATCCCTACATTTTAATTTTTTGTATTTTCACCCATATTTCCACGTTTCATTGCAGAAAATGTCATTTTCACCAATTTTAATGTAAAATAACCGATATACCCTCCTATTTAAAAAAAATAAAAATAAATAACAAATTGCAATCTTACTCCTGAACTTTTTAAAAAGTGCAAATGAGTCCAAATAAGTTATGAAAATGCTTACTAGCACAAAAAGTCCCTACGTTTTAAATTGATGACAATGACGTTTTCAGCAATAAAACGTAGAAATAGGGATGAAAATGCAAAAAATTTAAAACATATGAACGTTTTACACACTACAGGCCAAATGTAGGGACGTTTTGTGCTATTTAGTGTTATTAAAATATTAAAAGTAACAAAAAAATTATTTATCTCTTCTCTTTTTCTCCAAATGGGGCCTCCATCTTAGAAGTCAAAAAATTCCGGCCAACCATCAGAAATCCCTCACTCCTCTCTACACATACCACCCAACATCCAACCTTCATGCCAACGGATTTGGTCGGAATTTCAAGTCAAAATAACCAACTCACAAATGCAAATACTGGCGGGACCACCCATTCCGAAGAGACCTATGCCATTTCCAACATACCAATCGACTATACTCACCAGGGCGCATTTCTTCATGGTCTTAAAACATCAACGATGCACAAAATCAAAACCAAAATCAAAATCAAAATCGACAGCAACAACTTTCAATTTCTTATTAGGCAATATCTGGCCAGAAATTTTGAGACATATTATAATGAAATTGATTGAAGCCCATTGTGTAGTAGGTGTGGCATCATATGGCGAAGCCGGAATGGGTGGTCCGCAATGGGAACTACTGTTGGTGGGAACAATCTGTTGGCATGAAGATTGGATGTTCGCTGGTATGTGTAGAAGAGAGTGGCGACATTCTGGTGGTATGGAGATCTGGCGGTTTGAGCGGTAGTTAGCTGGAGTTTTTTGGCTTCTTAGGTGGCGGCCGCATTTGGAGAAGAAGAGAAGAGAGAAATAATTTTTTTGTTATTTTTAATATTTTAATAATGCTTAATAGTATGAAACGTCCTTACGTTTGGCCTGTAGTGTGCAAAATGTCCATACATTTCAAATTTTTTGCATTTTCATCCCTATTTCTACATTTCATTGCAAAAAATGTCATTGTCACCAATTTAGAATGTAGGGACGTTTTGCACACTACAAGCCAAACGTATGGACGTTTTATGCTATTAAATATTTTCATAATTTATTTGGACTTATTTGCACTTTTTAAAAAGTTTAGGAGTAAGATTACAATTTTTTTTTATTTAAATAGGAGGGTCTATCAGTCATTTTACATTAAAATTAGTGAAAATGATGTTTTCCACAATGAAACGTAGAAATAGGGGTGAAAATGCAAAAAATTAAAACGTAGGGATGTTTTGCACACTACAATGCGAATGTAGGGACGTTTTGTGCGATTAAGCCCAAAAAAAATCATTGAAACACTTTCCTTAAATTCCTATTCTTCATTCTAATAAAGTTTCAAAAGGACCTATGAGCTTGCAAAAAAAAAAATCGACAACAAATTAATTTTTATTTTCAATAAATTTATTATTCGATCTATGTGAAGATTCAAAAGAAACTAATAAATCCTTAAAAGATTTCATAAACAAGAACAAGAAAAGATAGAGGAGAGAGTACAATTTAACTTGGACAAATACAGAAACAAGAATAACAACTAAAAATTTTGCCGGTGACAACATGCATGACATACCAAATCACATAAACAAATCATTTAACCGACCATTCTCTTCCCAACAAATACTCAAACGAAATCATTCCAAAAACACCATTTAAAAGTGAAGACTCGCAAATGATAACATCGTCAAATTAAGTCTTGTTCTCAATAAATTTAAAGTTGGTTCATTACTATATCTATGGGAAGATCCAACTTTGAAAGGGTGTGCTTGAAATATTTCTCCTATGTATGTAATTCTCAGTGTTTGAGTACGTGATGTACTGCTTTCAACTCTGATGTTGCATTTGAAACTAGCACAACGAAAATTGTATGATTTATAAATATCATGAAGGAAAAACCTTGAAAGAAAAACTATTATGCTGTTTTCTTTAATTTAAATTTCGGTTCAAGATTCTAACTTGAAAGAAGGAGAATTTTCAAGTCTTCATGGTTGTATCACTTTACTATTTCATATTCAGAATTTTGCATTTTTGGCACTCATATGATCTAAATCTCAATCACAATGGAAGGAAATTATTATCTGCAATCTAAGTGCCAAATGTTGTGGTTCTAGACAATTTTCTATTTTGGTGTAAATTTCCATATGGTATATACCATTTTTCTTGCCATCTTTCTCTCCCCAATTGCTAGACAAGAGTGGCAGTAAGTCATTGAAAGTTGATAAGGATTGAGGAAATCAATTCAAACAATTTCCTCCAATCCACTTTAATATTTTGTGGGCCGGTTCATCTCATATGGGTGACTTACAACCTATATTTTTCAACAAATAATGCACTTCAAAAGGAAAGAAAAATAAAAAATAGAAGGGGAGAAAAATATGGAAAGAAAAGGGACTGCAGGACAAGAAAAGGAAACAATTAAAAAGAAAGAAAAAAAAGGGTACAATATGGAAATAAAGTTGCATGTAAGGAAACAAGAACATGCATGCATACTACTCCATCTGTCCCATAAATATAGACTTTTTTATTTTCATTTTTTCGTCTATTCCAAAAGATATGTCACTTTCCTTGTTATGAGTATAATTGATTTTTGGGAAATTTTCATAAGTAAGAGTATAACTTTGGTCCAATTCAATAATAAGAAAATAAGTTTCCACTTTCAAAAATCAGATTTTTGTTGATTTTTATTTATAATTTAATTAGTTAAATATATTAAGGTCACAGATCTATATAATTTGGTCACACATTTACAATTTAGTTAGTCACATATTATTTTCGGTCACAAATCAGAAATTTTAAATGTCAAAAATTATTTTACGTCACAATTCAAAAATTTTATTGGTCACAATTTATTCATCGATCACAGATTCACAATTTAATTAGTTACATATTATTTTTTGGTCACAAATCAAAAATTTTAAATGTCACAAATTTTTTTACGGTCACAATTCAAAAATTTTAAAGGTCACAATTTTTTCTTTGGTCACAGATGAAAAATTTATAAGTCACAATTTCTTTATCGGTCACAGATCACGAACATTATAAGTCACAACTTATAAATCACAACTTATAATTGGTCACAAATTAACAAATTTTAGGTCACACATTATTTCTTAATCACAGTTCATTTTTTTCATTGGTCACATATTGTTTACTGGTCACAGATTATCCAATTTAATGGTCACAGTCAGTCAAAAATTTGTCACACACCGCAGCAACACCACCACCACCACCTCACTAGCGCCGAAGTCCACCACCAACATCTCTAGATCCACCTGCACCACCGCCGATAAAAAAAAACCCCAAAAATCAACAAAAACTAATCGATCGAATCCAACAAAAACCAATAGAATATCACAAGTCTACCTGGACCACAACCACCATTTCTCTTCTCAGACATATCGCCACAACCATCTCAAGCCACAACCACCATTTCTCTTCACCGACTCCGATTTACAGTACCCCAACGATGACGTCCATTATCTCGATCTGCACTGCCTACAACACCAACAACTTGTGACCAACTCTAATGCCACCAACAACGCTAACACCACCACCACCAGCATCACGGCCAGCAGCAGTTACACCACCACATACTGTACCAAAAACCACCATCTCAATCACACCACAACCACCATACCCACCAAAAAAATCCCCAAACTCGATGATGCTGTCGGCATGAACACCATCGTCGTACGTCCACGACCGCCAAAACCACAGATCGGGACTATTGCAGTCGCATCACCACCACCACCACCAACACCCAAACCTAATTTCTCCACCGTAGTCGCGTCGACTGAAACAAGGAGACAATATTTTTCATCACTCGCCTTGACGCTAGGCACGGTGCTGTTATAATAGCAGCGTCAGCAGCATTACCGGCGCTGCTGCGAACTGCAGCATGATGCTCGCTACTACAAATCGAAGGAGAAAAAGTGGCGGGTGACTACTGTGAATCAATAGAAAGAGACGGGGAGAGAGTGACGGCAATGGGATGAGAGGAGATAAGTTAAGATAGAGAGCGGGAAGAAGAAGAAGGAATGATTTAGGGTTTGGGAAAATGAATTAGGGTTTAGAATAGAGTACGGTAGATTAATTATTAATTAACAAAATATCCGATTTTTGAATAGTTAAACCTTCCACCTTATTTTAGAATGATCAATTTTTAAACTAGGATTTTGTGTAATTTTCACTAGATTTTTTTAAAAATTTTTCTAATATGGCCTAATTTAATGTTCTTGTTATTAAAAAATATGAATTACTCCTATTTAAACTATTATTTAATATAGGGGTATATTAGGAAAATCATAAAAAAAATATTATTTTCAATTGTATTAATTGCATTTCTTAAACTATATGAATTTGAAAATAAACCATCTTTATGGCATGGAAGGAGATAAAAAGGGGGGCAACTGTGAAGTGTCATGAGAGGGAGCCTTGGGAGATGGAGGAATTAAATAAGGTTATTAAATGGTTTTAATTCTAACTTAGATAGACTTTCCAAGTTGCATAATTTGGTGGTGATTAATCCTCGATGTTAGAAAATAAGGATTCTTGCATGGCTCATAGAAGGTCTGGTTTTTGAAGAGTCGAGCATTCACTTCATTGGTGATGAGATCCCGGGTAGGGGAATAGCATGGAACTCGTGGAATGATTTTGAAAACGTCGGGAAATCCCAAATTCAGGTTATAGATGATAGGATCTCGACCTGATATTTCACGAACCAAGAACCTAAGGTAAATTAAACCTTAGACCCGTTGACGTACATAAACATTAACCCCGATTTACGAACGTCATAAAGAGTGTCTAATCCTTTGATAAGTTCAAAAGTTCATTGAAGAACTATGGAGAGAAAAGTCTCAATTTAATTCATATCAAAAGTTTTAATGTTTACAATGAATGAAAATCATTATTTATACTAAAACTAGAAAATATGGGGAAAAATCAAATTTTAGAGTCCAAAATTAAGAAAACTTGCCAAAAATAATGAATCCTAGTCAAATAGAAAGAAAACGCGAAAAAATAGTTTCTACCGGACGACCCTTCGCGACGTCCGGTATGGTGCGTCTGGATGGATAGAAGTCTTCTACCGGACGTCCGATAGAGCGCCTTCAGTTAGGCAGAACTTCACTCCCGTCTTCGACCAACTTTATCACGTTGATCCAAGTCTTTTGGGTTTTCGACCCCAGCATGAAGCTTGTTCATTGACATGGTATCTTCAGCCCTATGTGCCCATTTCCTGAGCATGCATTTGTATGGCTTTGTGCGACGTCATTAATCACATTATCGACCCTAAATACATTCGAACGAGGCCTCAACTTCATCTCAATGAACATTGCACTTTCGATTGCTCGGGGCCTATCCTAGATCATATCATCCCCTCTCTCTTCAAAAGGATTCGTCCTCGAATCCGTACATTGTGATTGCGTAGGGGATAACCAACCTGCTGCTAGTTTTATCACCGTACCACCTGGATCAAATGGAAAAATTTTCCTTTCCTAGCAGATGATCAATGCATGGCAACCATCAAATTTGTAGATAATGTATACATTGCAACAGGAACTCAATCAGATCATCTTTGTTGCTCAAACCCTCGCATAAGAACTCCTTGCACTGTCCTTGAAACTCTTTCGTCTCCTCGAAAATCACAAAGTCAACTTCAGGAATCACGTCTTCAAAATCTTGCAAGACAGAAGTAACAAAACTAGGAAGGGAATTGTTAGTTCTTATTAAAATCCTCTCAACTTCACTTTTATTTTCTTGCATGCTCTCTTTTGACTTTCTTTTCTCTTTGAATACTCATTTTCTGTTACCTCTTGTGGCTCCTCTTCATTTTTTGTCACCTCTTCACTCTTATTTTCTTTTTCTATTTCTTTTCTCACCTGTGGCTCTACTCATTTTTCATCACACTTAGTCACCTCGCTATTTTCTCTCTTTTCCCTCTCTTCCTCACTTCTCACTTTGAGTTGATCTCCATACGCCGGTTGTAGTGTCAACCTAGCCAAAGTGATTTTCTCCCCGTCTCGAAGAAACCTATACATGTTCTTCCCCACATTATACACAGCCTTCCGCTCATGCTTCCAAGGTCTCCCAAACAAGATAAAAAAATATTTTAATGGCACTAATCACACCACACTTCATCACTATATCTCCCAAAGGTGAAATTCACTAGAACCTGCTTGGTCAAAACTACCTTCCCACACTCCTTCAACCAAGTCAACTTATAAGGCCTGAGGTGTTGTAAAGGTAATCCCAATTTTTCCACCATTGTGATACTGGCCAAGTTTGACATGTATTTCATATCAATTGCCAGACTACATACCTTACTACTCACAAAACACTGAGTTTGGAAAATAAATCCCCAATCATAATCCATCATTGACGTGGGTGTAATCAAGAAGACTCAAGAAAAGAATTGAAAAATTGGATTGGTGAGAATTTAATTAAAGAAAGTGGTTATTGAATTTGGATTGGATTGAACAGAAATAGATTTTGAATTCAGAAAGAAAGTAGGATATTGGACAATTTTCAAGAAATCAAAAAAGAATATATTTTTTTTAATTTTTCGGACATGAACAGTACCCGTGAACAGTATTTTTCTTTTACAAACTCAATAATTTGACTACGAGAATGACAAAGAAAAAAGAAGTTGATTTGGACTCAAATTGAGCAAAAAAAACTGTTGACTCCTTTTGGATTAAAGACTCAGAAAAATTACTAGACACAAGAACACGAAAAACACAAAAAAAAAACAATGACTCAACAAGAAATAAAAACAAAGATAGAACCTGAATCTGGAGCCCAAGTTATAATACCACTTGATGAGATCTCGGATAGGGGAATCACATGGAACTCGTGGAATGATATCAAAAACGACAGGAAAGCCCAAACTTAGGTTGTAGACAATATGATCTCGACCTGATGCTTCACGAACCAAGAACCTAAGGTATATTAAACTTTAGACCTGTTGATGTGCGAAAACATGAACCTCGATTTGCGAACGCCATAAATGGTGCATAATCCATTAATAAGTTTTAGATTTGAACGCCAACAATATATCAAAATATTTGATAAGTTCAAAAGCTCATTGAACAATTATGGAGAGAAAAGTCTCAATATATTCATATAAAAAAAAGTCTTAAAGTTTACAGTGAATGAAAATCCCTATTTATACTAAAACTAGAAAATATGGGGAAAAAAAATCGAATTTTAGAGTCCAAAATTAAGAAAACTTGCCAAAAATAATAAATTCTAGTCAAATAGAAAGAAAACGTGGAAAAACAGTTTCTCAGACGACCCTTCTGGATGTCCGGTATAGCACTTCCGGATGGACAAAAGTCTTCTACCGGACGTCCGGTGGAGCGCATCCAGTTGAACAGCTCGCGTCCGATTGGGCAGAACTTCACTCCCGTCTTCGACTAGCTTTATCACGTTAATCCAAGTCTTTCGACCTTCGACTCCAACATGAAGCTTGTTAATTGACATGTTGTCTTCAACCTCATGTGCCCCTTTCCCGAGCATGCATTTGTATGGCTTTGTGCGATGTCATTAACCATATTACCGGCCCTAAACACCTTTGAACGAACCATCAACTTCTTCTCAATGAACATTGCACTTTCGATTGCCCGGGGCCTATCCTGGATCATATCAATTGATCCCCAAAATATGAAACATTTCATTTTCGGTAGTGCTATTGAAAATGTGAAGCATACTCGACTGATTTTGAGATGGCTTGACACGTCTCATACTTTTCTATCAAATCGAGTTAGATCGGCCCCTGCAAGAATGTGCCGAGCTAGGCTTGATGGACAAGGGATGTTTAAAATGAGTCGAGGTTTTGTTTGTTTACCCTGGATAGTGGACACTAGTGGGTTGATCCAATATTACTCTATTCTATGAGGGGAACAATACGTACCGGGAACAATACAAACTCTTATATATAAAAATTACATTTCAAAACTAATAGACTTATTAAATTATTTCAAAATTCAGGTGTTAATTCGAATCAATAATATATATAATATACAACTAATTAAAATTAATTACCCCACCCATCCCACTTATACTTCCGCTTCCACCAAATTAATAATATATCAATCCCCATCCCATGGACCCACTCCACTCCACCTGTAGTAAATTTTTTAAATCGAATTTTTTTCGCGAGATTACACCCCACCCCACCCTATAAAAAACTTCCAAAAATTAAAAATCTTTTATCAATATTATACCTCACCCTGAAGCCACCTCCACCTATCCCCATTCCATATACTCTACCTACGCCACCTTGTAAAAGATTTACAAAAATTGAAATTTTTTTTGGAGATTACACCCTACTCCACCCCTACTCCACTCCCATACCCACCCTAGCTTATAAAAATTTTCAAAAATTAAAAAAAAAAATTATGAAGATTATACCCCACCCTGAAACCACCTGTACCCATTCCCACCCACCCACCCGACCCGACCCCACCATGTAATTTTTTTTCAAAAATTGAAAACTTTTTCGATATTACAACCTACCTTGGAACCCCACCCTACCCTATCCCATCCCAAACCCGACCCAACTTGTAAAAAATTTCAAAAATGAAAAAATCTTTTCTGAAGGGTACGCCCATCCCGAAACCACCTCCACCCACTTTCATCCCACCCCAACCTTCAAAAAATTCAAAAAAGTTTAAATCATTTTTTGTAGATTACAACACATCCTCATGGAATCACCCCATATTTGTTCAACTATGTTATCTATGACCAGCTTTTTTTTTTTAACCAAACATGTATTATATGCAACATTTTGTGACAAAATTTATCTTTAGTGATTATCTGTGACCGTCTAATTTGTGACTGTATGTAACTAAGTCACTAACTTGTGTTGTCTATTTATAACTAAATTTGTCTTCAGTGTAACTATTGTGACCGTCTAATTTGTTATTGTACACAACCAAGTCACTTACACGTGTTATTTTTTACTAACTGTGGTAAAATTTGTCTTCAGTATAACTAACTATGACTAAATTTTTTTTCAATGTACTTATCTGTGATCAGGTCACTTTTAACCATAATAGTATGTGATTATGTCACAATCGATCAAAATCAGCACAAAATAGGTCACAACCAATTACAACGAATACATATTTGATCTCAAAGTATCACTACAAACAAATCTACACACATCGCAGACCGGCACCAATAGTCACCACCATCATCACCTCCAATGCACCACCACTACCACATTCAACTCAAATCCACAATCATAAATAATATATTCACCTTAAATCCACAAAGCAATCACCACAACAACAATCACGCAATATTGTTTTGATCATAAGTCATAAATTTTATGTCACAATTTATTTTACGATCACAAAGTATCATATTAGTTGATCACAATTACAAATTTAATTCTACTTTCATATTTTTTAAACAAAATATTATTTATGGGTTATAGATTAATCAATTTATTGGTCACAATTAGGGCTCGACTTGTCATGTACGAGGCCACGAGCTTGGCTTGTAGGCATGTGACTAATACGAGCCACGAGCCGAGCGGCTCGTGGCTCACCAAAAAAAAAATTAAAAAGCCTATGACCAGAACGGAACGATCACTGAAAAAATTCAGTGATCGTTTTGGCCCTTTATTTATTTTATTTTTTTCAATTTCATTTTTCTTCCCCTATAAATACCCATCTATTACAACATTTTTTTTCACCAAACTTCCTATCAATCTCTCATTCTCTATTATACTCTCTACAAATCATTATCAATATATCATTCATAATATTCATTCCATACTCTTCCACATTTTTTTTTTGAGTTATAATCTTAATTTTACAATCTATTTTCTACACTACTACATAACATTCATTCACTTCTCAATTCTACTTCACTTCTTCTTCAACATTCAATTTCAATTATTTACAAATGGATCCACGCTCATTTATTAAAAATTTGTTCGATGTCGGAGTCGGGGGTGAATCACCCGTGCCCCACAATCAATTTGGGAATGAATTCGTCGATCTAAATGAATTACTCATTCCAGAAAATATTCAAGATTTCGATGTTCATGAAAGTAGTCATCCAATTGATTTGGATGACGTTGATGTTGATACTGGTCATTCAATTGATTTGGATGACGTTGATGTTGATACTGGTCATCCAATTGATTTGGAACAGGATGATGAACCTGTGTTAGATATTCCCGATGTAAGAGGGAAGCGAAAAGAGAAAAAGCAGGCAAAATGTTGGGACCATTTTAAATTGGTTCAAATTGGTCGTGTGATCAATAGAATTTCAGAAACCAAAGCAGTATGTTAATACTGTCAACAACGATTGGCACATCAAAAAGGCATTGGAACCACTCACCTTGACCGTCACTACAAAACATGTGCATCCAAACATGAGCTTCTTCCTGCTGGTCAAACGCAACTATAATTTGGTAATTCAGGCAGCGGTTCTACTACTACGCCACTTAATACGTAGATGTATTCGAAGGAAATAACTCGGACAGGAATGGTAAAGTACGTTACCGGAGCTAAGTTACCACTAGCAGTAGCGGACAACCAACATTTCGTTACATTTGTCAAAAAATGTCTTCAATCGAGGTACGTTGGGGTAAATCGAAATACTCTTTGTTCTAATACAATAGAATATTTTCAAAAAATAAAGCAATTATTGATTGTCAATTTAGAAAAATATGGGGGAGTGATATCTTTCAATTCGGATCTATGGGAAGGGATTAATAAAAAATGCTATATAGCTACAAATGCACACTATATAAACCCTCTTTGTATTATGTATAAAAAAAATTATTGCTTTTAAAATTATTGATTTCCCGCACAACGCTAACAATATAATTAATGTTATTATGAATATTACTAGAGAATATAAATGCGAGAGTAAAATTCATTCTTTTACGTTCGACGACGCTCCTGTAAATAAGCCTGTTATCGATAAATTGCATAAAGTATTTCAACCTGATTTCAATGGTTTTTTATTTCATAGTCGATGCGTATGCCATATTTTTAATTTAATAGTACACGACGGTTTAAAACATGTTAAGGATGAAATTCAATGAATTAGGAATGCACTAATCTATATCACGATTGCACCTAATAGAAAACAAACATTTGAGGAATTTTGTGCCGAAAATGGGATGTTGCATACAAAAGCCTTTATTAGTGACGTAAGGCATAGATGAAACTCCACATACTTATTATTAAAATCATGTGAAGCTTTCGAACATTCAATTACGGAATTTTATAACAGTAGGCATATTAGAGACGACGATGTTACTATTTTGAATGAGTCCGATTGACATTTAGTTATTAGAATTAGAAAATTTTGACAAGTTTTTATGATTCTATAGATATTTTATCTGGTGTTTATTGTTGGTAGTTGTATGGTCCTTGAACATCTTTAGGTAATTGCTAGGGCTTTTAATAGATTTAAAGATGATCCCGATTTTAGTTCAGTTATATTTGCCATGGAATTAAAGTTTAGAAAATATTGTAAAGAATTGCCCATATTATTTCCGTTAACATGTGTCATGACCCCCGATATAATTTATCGGGTACTAAATTTGTAATTGATTGAATTTCAAAATCTTTAACTTTTAACGTACGATTACTTATAAGAATTTAAAATCAAATTTATGTAAAATATATGTATTATATACTTCACGAATAGGTACACATATTTTTCGTGTACCTTTTGGCTTTACAAATACGCATCCCACTAATATAGCAGATGACGATGCTGAAGTTTTAAATTTATTCGAAAGTACGAACTCATATAAATATGATTCAACTGCAAATGTATGAGGTTCCTTCAGTAGTTGTAGTTTGTCTTCCATTGTATGTACTCAAACATCTAGTAATAGTCAAAATGTGTTGCCTACTGAATTAATTGATTACTTTAATCATAGTGTGCCTAGTAATAATGCAATTATGAAAATTTCAGAAGAACCGATTGAATTCTGGCGAATGTATGAATGCCGATGGCCAGTAGTTTCTGCAATGGCAAAAGATCTACTAACACCTCCAGTTAGTATTGTAGCTTCAGAGTCTACTTTTAGTGCAGGAAAGAGGGTTCTCTCCGAGTTTAAGAATCGACTAAAAGAAAATATTTTGGAAGCATTAATGTGCATGAAGGACTGACAATACGCTCATTTTCGACTGCAAGATAAATATGCCAAAATTGCATGTAGTCAAGTGATATTTAATTTAACATTCATCACAAATTTTTATTTTAATACCTTTATAATTTTTAAAAAAAAATTGTATACGTAACAAGATATTTGTGTATAATTTTTAACTCCATCTACTCCAACTCGAAATTAAAGTAGTCAGTCTCATGTCTGGATAAAAGGAGGAGGGTTTATCTTTTTGTTTTTATTATTTAAAAAAGAAAAATGTTTTGAAAAATATATATTTTAAAAAATGTGTATTTATATATTAATATATTATTTTTAAGTTTAGTTAAAAAAAAAAAAAAAGGGCGAGCTCACGAGGCAAGCCGGAGCTCTGCTCGTCAAGGCCCACGAGCTATGAGCTCGTGGGTCGAGTCGAGCTAGCCCATTTTTCAACGAGCCGAGTTCGTGTGGTTAAGTCGATTCGGCCCATTACCACCTCTAGTCACAATCACCCAAAATCCCAAACCCACTCATCCAATGACACTAATCAAACGCCACCTTACCACCGTGCCCACCACCACTACTCAGGGCCGGCCCTGGCCCAAGGCGAACTAGGCAGCCACCTTGGGCCTCATCATTTACAGGGGCCTCTTTAAAAAAATTCAGCCCAAGACTCAACCCCAAAACCCGTCCAAAATTCACCCAGTCCTCAAAATATACCCTAGGTCAGAAGAGAAGGCGCAAGAAATTCATTTCAATCCAACTTATACTTTCAGCAAAATCCAATACAAGTAACAAGGAGGACGAAATTGATATGCACTATCCGTCCAGCCAAGTGTGGGACAAAGCAGCTGGAGGCACTGGTGAGAAAGTGGCACCAGGAAGTGATTCAGTGTGATAGAAAGAAGGCTGACTGAGGACAAGGGTTATGCAGTGGCCATTATGATGGATACTAAGGGGAGCGAGATTCACAAGGAGGATCTTGGAGGCACCTCCTCTGCCAAAGCTGAGGTACATTACAAATTCACTGGGATGTTTATTTATTTAATGCTTTTAGTATAATAAACTTTGGTGGTGCTGCATCAGGCAAAGTGTAATTACTGAAAAAATGGCATATATTTTTAATTAGGTTGTGAATCATGGTTCTTTTAGCGCAACAGGATACAATCTTATGCTGTGAGAGCGTGGTAGAGACTTGACATAGTTTTCACTTTTGTGGGGACTGGTGGGGTTAAGATGTTTCCCTTGGATTGTCTAATCTTTGGAGAAACTGTGCTAAAGATATGCCTTAAATATAGTTGTAATAGGGCTTCTTGTTTGATATTTTGATCCTCTAAGTAGCAAAGCCAAGGAAGAAAATTGATATAGAGATCAATATCATTGTAGTAGAAACCAATATATAAGTTACGCTTGTTAAAAGATTATGTTTAAGGGCCTCATAATAATTAAACGCCTAGCCTCAAACTTTTCAGGCCGCCCTGCCACTACTACATGTACCACAGTCTCCAACACCACCACCACCATCATCACCTCACCACAACCACCATCACCATCACATTACCTACACAACCACCACCACACCACCACTATCCCACCATGAAAAAGCACCACCAAGAACTACCCCCCAAAACTCCGACGAAGCAACAGATCGGATCAAAAACTCACCCACAAACAACCACCCACAGCAATCAGATCAGAAAATCAACCAAAAACAACAACCAAAAAACCAGATAAGAAAATCACCAACAAACTCCAACAACCACCAATAAACCACCGCCGAGTAATGAGAGTTCCAGCCTCACCGCCGCTACAATGGAGGCAAATCCTACTTTCACAATGACCCGATCCTAGCACTGGCACTTGCCTTTCGGCACTAGCACCAAATTTCCAGATACAATGTTCTTTAATGTGAACGTGAATCCTCAAGATACAAACACAACACCTAGGTTACATCATCAACCTCCGGTGAATCAATCAACTATCGATCAAATCTTCACAAGGATGGAGAATTTCACAACCTTAATGAGCGGCGCCTTGTACAGCCAACCTTAATGGGCGGCGCATCGTACAACCAAATTTGAGTGCCACTGCAACGACGATTTGAGCAGAGCTTCACTGCAGCATCGTTCAAATTGTTCACAGTATTGTTGCATCGACGCTAAAACGGCGATGAGCGCAGTACCGGCTATGGTAATGAAGTGAGAATGAGAGGTAGATAGGAGGAAATTGATGTAAATGACCCGTGGAAAACTCCGATTTTTCACAATGACCTTTAACCAGATTTAATAAACAAAAATTGAATGTGAAGACAAAAAGCCAAAAATACCCTCTCCCAAGTCACTTTCACTTGTGACCGAAACCGGACAAAAAAAATATTTCAAAGTTGAAACTCACTCACCGGCGCCGGCCAGAGGGAGGGGAGCACGTTGATCATCACAAAGTCAGACAATCCACCGTAGTGTCTTCGATCTCATCAAAAGGTGAGTTTTTTTTTTAATATTGATTATGGTTTGATTTTAATATATATGGTTTAGATGAGTTTTGAAATTTTTTTATCTTATGGTTGATTATTTGTGTTAATGAATGGGTATTTAGGTTTAGATTAGGTGGATTTGGCCTTAATTGAGTTTGGAATCGCCGGAAATGACTTTTCTAGCGATCCAACGCGTAGGGACATTCAAATCAGTTGGGCCAACCAGACCCGAAACAGTCGGTGTTAATCCGACTATTTTTCTTCAAAAGGCCCAAAATTTGGGCCGGCTTTTTTTTTTTTTTTTTTTTTTAAATTTTGGGCTAAACAAAACAGTTTAGCCGACTGTTTGGGCCCTTTTTTTAAAAAAAAATTGTAATTTTAATTAAAATTTTTTTTGATAATTGATAATTTAAAGAAAATTAAATTTTATTTTTAAAGAAATTATTAACGTTTAAAATTTTACAAATTATAATTAAATAATAAATATATTCTTTATTTAATTATAATATTTTCTTATTGTTTAAATTTTGTATTTATGTAATTAAATAAATAGTATTAAATTGATAATTAACAAATAATTACATATTATTATTAACTTTAATTGTAATTTCTTTATACGTTAATTTTTAAAAAAATTAAAAATAAAAGATTAAATAATATTTGTAATTAAATATTAAAAATATTGTTTTTAAAATTGGAAATCTGTAATTAAATATTAATTCAATAATATTTATATTCGTTAATTAATTCCTTAATTAATTTAAATCAAATAATAAAAATATTTTTTGTTTAATTATAATATTTTCTTATTGTTTAAATTTTGTATTTATGTAATTAAATAAATAATTTAAAATTGATTATTACCAAAAAATTACATATTATCTTTAATTTAATTGTAATTTCTTTTACTTTTATTTTTAAAATTAAATCATATTTGCAATTAAAAAGAATTGTTACTAAATATTAAAATATATAATTTTAAAAAATAAAAATCGGTAATTAAATATTAATTCAATAATATTAATATTCTTTAATTAATTTTAATAATTAATTTATTCATTTAAATAAAGTTTGTTTAAAATTTTTATTTATGTAATTAAATATATAAATTTAAATTGATAATTACCAAAAAAAATTACCTTATTACTTATAATTCAATTTTAATTTATTTTTTACTTTATTTTTGAAATTAAAAATCTGTAATTAAAAAGAATTGTAATAATTATTAAAAAAATATCATTTTAAAAATAAAAATCGGTAATTAAATATTAATTAATTAATATTAATATTCTTTAAATAATATTAATAATTTATTTATTCATTTAAATTAAGTTTGTTTAAAATTTTTATTTTTGTAATTAAATAAATAAATTTAAATTGGTAATTACTAAAAAATTACCTTTTTATTTATAATTTAATTGTAATTTCTTTTTACTTTTATTTTTAAAATTAAATAATATTTGTAATTAAAAATAATTGTTATTAAATATTAAAAATATATAATTTTAAAAAATAAAAATCGGTAATTAAATATTAATTCAATAATATTAATATTTTTTAATTAATTTTAATATTTTTTTATTCATTTAAATTAAGTTTTTTTTAAAAATTTTATTTATGTAATTAAATAAATAAATTTAAATTGATAATTACCAAAAAATTACCTTATTATTTATAATTTAATTGTAATTTCTTTTTTTACTTTATTTTTGAAATTAAAAATCTTTAATTAAAAAGAATTATAATTAATTATTAAACATATTCTACGTCTTTGTTGGTGGTAGTTGTCATCCAGATTGCTTAATATTTTGTTATTATACGTTATTCCATTATATCTTGTACGGTGTTCTAACATGGCTCATTTCGAATTTTTGTAAGATGAAATATCATTTGGAGGACGAGTTGAGGCGGATGGCGGGGAAAGCTACTTGGAACAGTAGCTTTGATGCGTTTACTATCGTCGAGGAGTTGTTGGATGATCAGCACAAAGAGATGCTTCGACAGTCATTCATATGGCCCCTACGTGACTTGCGGGAGATACAGTTTTCAGGGCAAATAATCGATGCATTATTATGTCGATTGCTGAGTCCAGTCAACGGTGATGCCCTCCACTTCGACCACAATGGTAGGATCGCCAGTTTTCTCCTGCCTAGTTTGCCCTGATGACTGGGCTACAGATGGCGGAGAGGGGGACGGCGGAGAAGACAGAGAGGGAGCTCACCCGCAGTAGTGGGGAGATGAGGACTTCGTGAGCTGGTTGTTTACTCTGACTGAGACTGGAGAGGTGGCGGAGGAGAGGAGGACGAAGGAGGCAGCCCTGGTGGCGGAGGAGGGGAGGACGAAGGAGGTGGTGGAAGAGAGGAGGTCAGAGGGGATAGTTGAGGGAGGAAAGGACGCCGGCCGTGACTGAGAGTAAAAAGCGTTCTGTTGACGTGCTGGAGCATGTGGTTGGCTAGAGGCATTGAATGTCATCACATTACATTGTTTCTCCCTACACGGCCGAGGCCAAGAGGAGGACATTTGTTGATGGAGGCATCCCGAACATTTTTAGGGAGGGTGATAACGCCAAATGGAAGGCGTTCGGGACAGAGTGGAGACAGTGGAGGCCCAGGTAAGTATTGTATTAGTTTTAGTGAATTACGATACGCTTACTCATTACATATTTGTTTAAAATTTTATCTGTGCCTATGCTCAGGGTCACCCGGACTATCGCTGGAAAGTCAATCCAGGACGAATATAGCTGGTTCCATGACATCACCACTTCTGGTACTTGGGTCGCCGACGATGTAAGTGAACTAGTAATATTGTTATTTATTATATATATATATATATATATATATATATATATAATTTTACAACTATTAGATGACTTCTTGATGCAGCACATGGACCTTGTCATGGATCTATTACGTGACCGAGATGAGAGACTCCCGAAGTCCTTTTGCATCTCAGGCCGACTCATATTGAATATGGAGTTCTTTCAGGCCATTGACATTGAGTATGAGTCGTTCAGATATCTGGGTGGCGACTACGCAGTGCCGAATTATTTGACCGATTGGATTTTCAAGATGTCGTCGAAGGTCGGGGGGAGGCCATGGGCTAGTTGTACGCATATGTACATCCAGTCTGTACGAACCATCACTACATTGCATTGGAGATTGTCTTCCCGGAGTCGACGGTGTATGTGTGTGACCCCAATCACTCGTGTTTGATACAGAGTCAACTCGAGCAGATCTTGGAGCTGGTGGCTGTGATCGTTCCCCGGATGGTTGAGCAGTGGATATTTTCGTACAGGACAGACTAGCCATCATGTGGGACACGACTACGACGAGACAGACCATGTCGTAAGTGTTTGTTTGTTTTTTTTTTTTTAAACATAGTTTTTATGTACATGACATATCACTAATGCATTATTATTTAATTGCAGTGGTGACTGCGGCATTTACATTAAAAGTACATAGAGTTTTTGAGTATACCTCATAAGGTTGAGTCTATCAACCAATCGTGGATTCAGAACTGGAGAAATAAGCTAGCAGCTAATTTATGGAAATTTAATTACGATCCGTAAATTTTTTTTTTATTCTTTGTAATTTTTTTATTCTTTCTTTATTTATGTACATTGTAATCATTTGTAATTTTAAATTTTTACGTTACTTATGTAATTTTAAATTCTTTATTTAATTATATAAATACAAATTTATAATTACATAGTTAATTAAATAAAAATTGAATTATTTAATATTGACTAGGTCAATTAAATAATATTTGTAATTAAATAGTACAGATATTATTTTAAAATTAAAAATCGGTAATTAAATATTAAAAATTTATAATTTTAAAAATTTTAATAATATTTATATTCTTTAATTAATTTTAATAATTCCTTTATTCATTTACCTTAAGTAATAAATATATTCTTTATATAATTAAATTAAAAATTAAATTATTTATTTAATTATATAAATATATATGAAATTACACATTATAAATAAATAAAAATAAATTAAAGAATATATATTTTTAATTTTAACAATTATATATTTTTCATATTTCATTACAAATATTTTTTATTACATATTTTTAATTTTAAAAATAAAAGAGAAAGAAATTACCATCGAAAATATTATTTAATTAACATCGAAAATATTTAAAAAGTTTAATAAATAACAATTTAAAATTTAATGATGACTAAAATTAAATATTGGATTTTTAATAACATAAACATTAAAAATCTTATTCATTTAATACATCGGCTTACATGACATTTAGGGGAATATGATTGTTACAATTTTGACGAGTATGGCCTACGGCTCTACACCGCCACACCTACGCGGTTGATGAAACTCTCCGGTAGATGGTATTCTAGACGTACGTGGACGTCCGGACCACGCGGTTGAACTTCTGGTGGTAACGCAGTATTAAGGTGGATAATGTTGTCAAGAACTTCCTACTCAACTTCATTAGGTAGAGGAAATATAGTCTCTGCGTACGCTGCTCTCCAAGAGTCAACCATGTAATAAGGAGAGTATAATGTTATCAGTGCAAAGCCTCGATATATAGTCACCGCGACTGCATGATCACATGGAAAACTCTCCAACTAAAATCGACTACAACTGCATGTATTCTCAATCAAGTCAACCACGTATGCCATAGTACGTGTACATTTCACAAAGCATCGCGGCTCATCCAGTGGTTTCACATTCAACTTTCTCACAACATTTGCATATTTACAGAGTTTCTGCTCTTGAGCCGGCACTAGCATGCTCAAACAATTACGTGATTCTACACGTCGATCGTGAAACCACTGCTGCAGCTTGTTATGAACGTTCTCAATCATTGCAAGGATGGGTAATTATCGATCCTTCTTAAATAATGCATTGAGAGACTCCGCGTTGTTCGACGTCATCATGTTGTATCGACGGCCTGGAAAGTGTGAACGAGCCCAATGTTTAATCCTCATTTTGGTTAAATACTCCCAAGCTTCGAATGATTTATTTCCTATTTCTTCTATGAGCAAGTTACACTCTTCAACACTGTACGCTTTGGCCGCTCTTCTAAATAATGAAAAGATGTCTTTGCCCCGATACCTGGTCTTCAGGTTGCCTTGTATATGGTATATGCAATAACCATGATGTGCCTCGGGAAAAACTTCGGCGATACCATTTATGAAAGACTGTCCCCGATCAGTTACAAATGCAAGCTCTTCGACTTCCCCGATTACTTCCCTCGACTTTGTAAAAAACCAACGCATCGACAGATCATTCTCACTATCGACTATGCCGAATGCAAGAGGGTAGATTTGGATATTGGCATCTTGACATATAGCAATAATCAACTTGCCTTCGAATTTAGATTTCAGAGTTGTGTCATCGACTAGAATTATAGGTTGCATGGCATTTCGAAATTCCCGAATGCATTGTCCAAGAGCCATGAAGAAAAATTTGAAGCAATTATCGCCCTCCGTCTCAATAAAATATGTCGATCCAGGATTAGTTCTCTCCATGTTGTGGCAGTACCTAGGTAATTTAGCATAGCTCTCCTCAATCGATCCCATTAAATCCTCAAATGCGCATTCTTTAGCCTTCCAGGCCTTTTGGTAGCTCAAGACTACTTCGTAATCTCTATGAAAGTCGTTCCTAATGTCCGAAGGTTTGTAAATCGTCCATGGGTCCTAATACCTGTGCATTATCTGTCGATCAATAAACCAAGCACGGGCTTGTCTATGGTCACTTCAACCAATTCTCACTTCAAAAGTATGTTCCTGTGTATACTTACGAACTATAAAGCACTTGTTCGTGTCCATCTTTGTCGCTCGTAAACGCCAATTGCAATTGTCGTCGACGCAGGCGATCGTCAACGACGACTTGGTTGACTTTTTCACTTTGAACTCATAGTGTGTTTCATTGCAAGTAGATGTAGAGAATCCTGCAAATCTTTCTTTGTTTGAAACAGCTGCGTGACGTACAAATCATCATCATCGGGAACCACACGCGAAGAGTTAGAGGACGGTCCACTCATTCCCGCCATTGAGGTCCCACACTGCTCATGTCTCTCACAGTAAGCAAACAAATCCTCATTTGTAAAGTCATTCTGATTCTTGCTGTCGTGAACTACGGATGGAATCCTGTGTGTAACGACCCAATCACGATGAGGAACGTCTGTCTTTGGAATAACCACATCATCCTCACGAGCTATCTCCACAGTATTCCAAAAATCATTACCCTGATCACCTCCATCCGAATTACCTTCGATGACATCCTTCCTCACTAAAATCACACAAAGAGGAGTCGTGTGCTTTTGGTTCATAAGGAATAGATAATTCACTTCAGCATCAGAATAAATCCTAATTGGTGACATAGAAATTGATTCGTGCTCATTGAATATAAATTTCAATTCCATATCGTACTGAGAGGGATCAACATTCAACTTGTTCTGTAAATCACTATATAATTCTGCATATGAGGTACTTGATGTTATGGCAACTGCGATAGTAGTGGGTCTTTAGCCCGTATATTTTCATACTCATCGATCTCTTTCATTTAGTTCGAAATCACCAAAGTAACAAATTGGAACTACATTCATATCTGCATGACGAAATATAATTTCTAGAAAAAATTAGTAGCAAAAAAAAGAAAAAAAAACATTACACAGCCGGCTTAAAACAGTCGGCCATTTCGTCTATAACGCATTTTTTTCATCAAATCTTTTTTTTTTTGTTTGAAAGATGCAGATGAATTTTTTTCTTCTTCACGCTTAAAAAAATTACAGATCTATTAACAATTTAATCTACTAACACATTATAATCATAGTAAATTTTATCGATAAAAACGTATACTAATTTCTGAAAGATACAAATGAATTTTTTTCTTCTTCATGCTAAAAAAATTATAGATCTATTAATAATTTAATCTATTTTTTATCGATAAAAATGTATACTAATTTGACGAAAACAAAATTAAATATGCATAAAATGTACTTACTGAAATTATAATGATTGATATAAAAAAAATTTCGGTCTTCAGCGTTCGATCGATTTTCCAGATTTTATTGTTGAGGCTGATGAAAGTTGAGAGAATTTTTTATCTGTGTTGGAATGGACATATAAGAAAAGGCAATCAAGTTTGAAAATTTACGTAGTGTTTGGTTTTTATTTGTGAAATAAAGGGTATTATTGTCTTTAAACAAAACGATATTTAGTAATTGTTTTATATACTTAAATGTCTTTTTGTCTTTTATCATCATGGAGGTCATTGTGGAAATATTCATGTTTTGATAAGTTAAAGTGGAATTTGAACCTTTTGATTGGGTCAAATTTAAAAGAACTCCGATAAATAGAGTAGAGTAGAGTAGAGAGAGTATGGAAACGATAAAGAGAGAATGAAGAAAGAAAGAAAATGAAATAGGGTTGTGGGAGTGTAATGGAGCACGTGGGTAGGATGGGGTTATATAGATTTATTTTATTTTTTTATTTTATATTAAAAAAATTGAATTATCACCTGATTTTTGTACAAAAAATATATATATAATGTTGAAATCCCATGTATTATGGGATTGATTGTATACCATACTTAGATTAGGAAATTATTTTCTTCCCTCAATTAGTACTTTACCTTTTTTAGACTTTTGTAGTAATATAAATTGAACTCCTATTCTTGTAATAAGTAGAGAAAGATAATACAACATACTCTTTATATGTCTCTCGTTTTCTACATGGTATCAGAGCCAGTAACCTCTTCCCCGTATGCGTGGTTGCTGAGTCAAGTCTAGTTCATAGCCTCCTCTTCTCGGCCAGTGGCAATGTGTGGCTGTATCTTCAGCTGGACCGTGGGCAATCTCTCGTCCCTTCGTGAGTTCGGCAATTTTGGTATCATCTACTGCCGACTCTTAGTGGTGTAGTAAACTATTGACCTTCTTTCTGCGTTCATCTATAGTTTTCAGCATCTGCTTTCTATCTTCGATTTTCGACGGCGTCATCTGCAGTTTTGGCGTCTGGATCTTTCAACCCTAGTCACCGGCAGGTTGTTCGAGTGTGTAGGTAACACAGCTCTTCAATTTCCGCTTATTTCCAGAGGATCTTTGTCCAGCAGATCGAATTGACTTCGAGAAAATTCTCTGCCTTCGGTGATTGGGTTTCCCAGTTCCTCGACGTCTCAGTTTCTCTCGTTGATTCAGCGCCTCCTCAATTGGTTTTTTTGTTTTGGGCTCAGTGGGTTCGTGAAATTATTGGGCAGACGTTTTGTTCAACCTTTTATCTAATAAAATTGGGCCAAATATGAATAAAACAACAATTGGGCCAAATGTTGCTTCAGTCCTGTTATTTAATAAAATTGGACCCAATGGGTCAACCCAAATGTTTGAACCATCAAGTTCTCTAGCCGACAAAAATAATATTTTAAGGGCACTAAATACCAGTTCACAGTCTAAAACCCCTAGGATTATTGACTCTGGAGCATCAGACCACATGACAGATTCTTTTCACTTTTTTTCATCATATTCACCATGCGCCGGCAATATCAAAGTGAAAATTGCAGATGGCTCACTTTCTGTAGTTGCGGGAAAAGGGAGTATTCGAATTTCTAACTATATAATATTAGAGTCTGTTCTTCATGTTCCAAATCTATTCTGCAATTTATCGTGAATTAGTCAGTTAACAAAAAACTCCAATGGCTCTGCTAAGTTTCTACCTTCTCATTGTGTCTTTCAGGATCTATCTACGGGGAAGACGATTGGCAGTGCTACGGAGTGTGATGGACTCTACTACTTTGATGAGGTCAATGTGAGTAAACTAAATCAAATTACAACTTGTGATTCTGCTTTCATTCCCAAAGATAGCGACATTTTGTTATGGCATTTTAGAATGGGACATCCTAATTTCCAATATTTACAACACGTATTTCCTTCCTTGTTCGTAAACAAAAAGAACTTTGACCTTCAGTGTGAAACCTGTGAACTGGCAAAACATCATCGCACTCCCTTCCCAAAATCAACGCACAAACCCTCAAAACCATTCACCTTGATTTACAGTGATCTATGGGGTCCCTCACGTACCCCAAATCGAACTCACAAAAAATGGTTTGTAACATTTATAGACGACCATACTAGACTTTGTTGGGTCTACCTACTAAATGAAAAATCTGATGTCCGAACTGTGTTTATAAACCTCCACTCAATGATTCAAACACAATTCCAAACACAAATTCAAATTTTACGCACAAACAACGGTACCGAATACTTCAACTCTATTTTGAAAGAATTTGTCCACACACAAGGCATAATCCACCAAAGCTCTTGTGTGGACACCCCCAAACAAAATGGGATCGCTGAACGAAAAAATAGACACTTTCTTGAAGTTGCTCGTGCTTTAATGTTCACTACAAATATGCCCAAACTATTCTGGGGAGATGCCATTCTAACATCTGCTTACCTCATAAACCGAATGCCCAGCCGTACTCTCTTATTCAAGTCACCTCTCCAAAAATTTAAGAAATTTTTCCCCAACTCCCGCCTTGATTCTAGCTTACCCCTCCGAATATTCGGTTGTACTGCTTACATCCATGTTCATCCCCATAACCAGAGCAAACTCGACCACCGTGCACTTAAATGTGTCTTCATTGGATACTCATCCACTCAAAAGGGATACAAATACTATGATCCATCTTCAAAAAAGGTGTTTGTTACCCTTGATGTCACATTCTTCGAACAGACCCCCTACTTCAAAAACTCCAATCTTCAGGGGGAGACTTTGAGTGAAGATCGGGCAGGTAAAGATCGATTCTTAGACTTTGATCTCTCTCCCATTGAACTCATCATAAACACGCTTCCCTGTCCTAACATGCCATTTATAGAAGAAAATTTAAACTCAGGGAGAGATACAGGAAAAGAAGTTAATAAGGAGATATTAGTTTATTCAAGAAAGCCAAAGTCAATGTACAAGGAGAACCTCACACCCGAAGCACCTCAAGAGTCAGAACCGATGACAGATCCAAATCTTCATGAGACTTCCCCAGATAAAATCTAGTCCTTAGGTAATGACCTACCTATTGCTCTCAAAAAACAACCTCGGTCATGTACCCTCCACCCTATCTCAAAATTTGTATCCTATAAAGCTCTTTCTACAGGATTTCGCATATTTTCTTCTAACCTTGATAGTATAGAAATTCCAAAAAATATTCAGGAAGCAATGTCTAATCCTCGATGGAAAGAAGCGGTTTTGGAAGAAATGCAAGCACTGGAGAAAAATAAAACTTGGGATGTGGTAGAACTACCAAGGAGGAAAAGACCTATCGGTTGCAAACGGGTCTTTACTGTGAAGTACAAAGCTGATGGGACAATAGAACGATACAAAACTCGTCTTGTTGCAAAAGGCTATACACAGACCTATGGCATCGACTACACAGAAACATTCGCTCCTGTAGCAAAATTGAATACAATTCGGGTTATCTTGTCCATAGCAGCAAATTTGGATTGGCCTCTCCAACAACTTGACAATAAAAATGCATTCTTGAATGGAGAATTAGAAGAAGAAGTTTTCATGACATTACCTCCAAGTTTCTCTATAAGAGATGAAGAAAATAAGGTGTGCAAACTCAAGAAATCCTTGTACGGCCTCAAACAGTCACCAAGAGAATGGTTCGATAGATTTGCAAGAGTACTGAGAAATCAAGGGTATCGATAAGCACAGTCAGACCATACTATGTTCTACCTAGTGTCAGAAGCAGGGTGAAAACAATCTTAATTGTATATGTTGATGACATAATACTGACTGGAGATAATACAATGGAAATGGAAAGACTCAAAAAAGCTTAGCTAAAGAATTTGAAGTAAAAGATTTGGGACAGATGCGATATTTTTTGGGAATGGAAGTGGTTAGATCAAAGAAGGATATCAGTGTTTCACAACGAAAATATACTCTGGATCTTCTAACTGAAACTGGCATGCTTAGATGTAAGCCAAGTGATACACCTATGGAAGCAGGAAGAAAAGTAGAAGACACGGAAAAATCAGTTGAAAAAGACAAATACCAGTGGTTGGTTGGCAAGTTAATCTACCTCTCTCATACAAGACCTGACATAGCATTCGCGGTTAGTATGGTAAGCCAATATATGCATTCTCCAAAGGAAGGTCATCTAGAAGCAGTATATAGAATCCTCAGATACCTCAAAGGTACGCCTGGAAAGGGACTTTTCTTCAAGAAAAATGAAAGGAAAGAAGTAGAAGTGTTTACTGATGCAAATTGGGTTGGATCAATAGAAGATAGAAGATCAACTACTGGTTATTGCACTTTCGTTTGGGGAAACCTAGTAACTTGGAGAAGTAAGAAGCAAAATGTGGTTGCTAGAAGCAGTGCTGAAACTGAATTTAGAGCAGTTGCACAGGAATATGCGAAGGACTGTGGATAAAAAAATTTGCTAGAAGAATTACAAGCTATGGTAAAATCTCCAATCAAACTCTACTGCGACAATAAGGCGGCTATCAACATCTCCCTAAACTCAGTCCAACATGATCGAACCAAACATGTAGAAGTTGACAGACACTTCATCAAAGAAAAGGTTGAAGAAATGATTATATGTGTGACATATGTGCCAACAAAGGAACAAATTGCAGATATCTTCACCAAATGACTATCTCGACAAATTTTTGAGGATTTCATTTGCAAGTTGGATATGATCGACATCTATGATCCAACTTGAAGGGGAGTGTTGAAATCCTGTGTATTATGGGATTGATTGTATACCATACTTAGATTAGGAAATTATTTTCTTCCCTAAATTAGTACTTTACCTTTTTTAGACTTTTGTAGTAGTATAAATTGAACTCCTATTCTTGTAATAAGTAGAGAAAGATAATACAACATACTCTTTATATGTCTCTCGTTTTCTACATATATTAAACTTTATTTTTGAAATTGTAAATTAAAAAACATGGATGGATGTAATTTCCTCTTATATGAGCCTTAAGTGGATAGGCTGGAATAACCAAAGGAAAATTACTTCAAATCCTTTTTTTTTTTTTCTTTTTTAATTTTATATTTTATCAATCAGGTAGTAATTCTTTTTGTTTTAAAAAATCAGGTATATCCACCCCACCCACTCTACCAAGTTAACGAAAGGCACGGGAATAACATTGCGACCATCAATGCAATAGGTCCATATCCTCGAGAAACCTTGTGGAATTAATGGACAGGGAGCATGTATAGGAGTTGATCTGATCTTTGGTTTGAAGTCAGTCAGTCCAGTTACTCCCAGCTTCAATGGACATTTGGGTTGAGGTAGGGTGTAGTGGATGTACCTATTTTTTGAAAGCAAAAAATAAATAAATTACTATTTAATTAATAAAACTAAAAAAATTAAAAGAGAGATTTGATAATTTTCCTTAAATTTATTACCAACTACATTTTTTTAAGAATCGGTACTACTTTCTAAAGTACCCAAATACCGAATGAGAAGAAGTGGAATGCAATGACTAATGTGAATGTTGAAGGGCAATTCGTGCATATTGAAGGATCATGGATCATCGAGAGTGTACGATTTGGACCGAGAGATATGTTCAAACCCGAAATGTTGTTATCTAATATTCTAGATCGATCCATGCCAAAAGACGCTTCAATTCAAAATATACACGCAAAATTATATAAATTGAACCATTCATTCCATTTTTTAAACTCAAAATCAATTCAATTATATTGATATCTAGGTACTTCTTTCTCCTAATTGAAAAATGTTTTTGAGTTCTTGAGAAGTCAGAAATAATTTCAATTAAGAAGAGTACAATCAAAGTTGGTTTATCAGACAAAGTTAATATTATGCTATAATTAATTTTTTTAAAAAAAATATATTGTATCTTGATAGGCAAACTTGTGCAGGTGAAAAATCTATCTTAAAGAGCTGCAATTGCGCCCTTGGCTTCAATTTAATCTTAGGCCTGTTTGATATATTTAATTTGCCATGTAACTAAGAAAATGTTTTTCTAGTTTCTACTTTTGGCTGTTTGATTAGCCAAATTTATCATGGAAAATGTTTACCACCAACTTCTAACGTACAATCACTTGAAGCACAAAAGTAGGAAAATATTTTCTTATGATTTTGGTGGGAATTTGTTTTCCACCTTATTGAGTGTTTTTTTTTTTTTTTTTTTACTTTTTGGTAATGGAAACATATTCTAAATTCAATGGTAAAATTTTTTATCCATTTAATTGATAATTTGCATGAAAAACGAAGCCAAACAAATATAAAAAATTTATGAAAATATATTTTTTTATTTTTTATTTTACTTTTTGGCAATCCAAACAAATTTTAATACAGATTGTAAACAAATTTATCCCAAAAAATAACAATTTGCATGAAAAATAAAGTTAAACAGATTAGATGAAAAATTATACCAATCAAACTCCATTAATTACAATTCTCAGACAAACGAATTCTAGACAAATCAATTCTCTGTCAATATTTATTTTCTTTCCACCATTTTCCACTCTTGCAATCAAACGGATCCTTAGTCTATTTCTTAGTTGTCTTCTTTTGATAATCTAATTCATTATTTTTACAACACTCTTAACAAAGTCCTCTATAATTTCTTTTCTTATTTTGTTGATAATTTATTTACATAGACAATTTGGTTAGTATTAAATTATTAATACTTAAACATTATTTTATGTAATTATGTTTACTAAAAGATGACTAATTTGACTAAGCAATTGTCAGTTGAAGCATGGAAGCATGCAGATTTTGTATAACGTGATTAAATTCTCTACGGGTTGAACAACTCATAATAATATACTGTTCCATCAAAATTTCTAAGGAACTTTAGGAATTTTTTGACGAAGAACAAGGCATAAGATGCCCGAACAAAGAAATATGT
Source organism: Osmanthus fragrans (assembly GCA_019395295.1). NCBI lineage: Eukaryota > Viridiplantae > Streptophyta > Magnoliopsida > Lamiales > Oleaceae > Osmanthus > Osmanthus fragrans. Next base: position 18,382,592 of record CM033351.1, read on the forward strand.
AGTCGGCAAATTTTGGATGTACGACTCTGCCGAGGCTTCTATCTATGCTTATGACCATGCTGCGATAGACTCTGCAGCGAATATGATCGCCTAAATTTTCACAATCTAAAGGACTCGCGGTGAATTGAGACTTTGCGATGCTGCACTTAGGAGTGGCAAAATGGGTTGGTGGCTCGGGCCGTCCGGGCTCGACCCGTGAAAAATTCGAGCCGGGCCTGACTCGTGGCTCGGGACACTGAGCCAAGGCTTGGGTCGAACCTTATTTTTGGGGCTCGGCCCGAGCCGGGCCGGCGAGCCACGCGGGCCGCCAGTGTTACGGATTTTTTTTCGATTCACAATAAAAAAAATGTAAAAAAATATATTAATAATGAATTTTTAAAAGAAAAAAATTAAAAAAGAATAAAATCCGGGCCGACCCGGGCTCGGCCCGGTCCGGCTCGTAAAAAGCCCGAGCTAAAGCCCGGGCCGAGCCTCAAAATATCCAACGAACTTTGGCTCGGCTCGACTTGGCCCGGAAAAAAGCTCGGATCTCCCAAACCCGAGCCGAGCCCTGGCTTGAACCTTAGGTTCGCGAGCTGAGCCGACCCGACTCGCTGCCATCCCTAGCTGCACTTAGTCCCCAATTTAGTTAAAAAGTATATTATTAGTATATTTTGATAAAAGTTTATAAAAAGCGTAATTAAAAAAGTTGATAAAAATTATGAATCCTGTGTGGCTGAAAATAAATTTAAAGAAAAATGAGATTTAAGAAAATATGAAGGATTCTTAGATCTATAACAAAGGGAAGAACCTATTATAGATTTATTTAACTTTAGCTTAATTATTTAATCTACTCATTACAATAGATTAATTCTAAATTGTCACTCCAAATTTGAAGTACTCAATAATTGATAACTTTTAAGATGAACATTGCTGCTGACATTGGTATCTTAAATCACTTGAATCTTCTATATAATTGGCTAAAATTAAGTTGTTTCTTTAGTCGTATTTATGTCAAATAAAATTAAGACCTTCCAAAATATAGTAGAATAATAATTAATTAAGATTTTATTAAAAAATATTTGACAGTATGATTGTCATAATTCTAACCCCTAAATTCATTCAAATAAATTGAAATATTTCATATGAAATTTAGAAATTCTATTATGAAAATTAGATATCGAGACATAAATCTCATTTTTCGTTTTTATGATGTTATAAATCTTAAATGTGTAATTTTCTATACATGCATAGATAATTAAAGATTTTAAAGTTTGTTCTGTATCTTTTTTTTTATTTAATTTCATAGTTTGTGTTGCCTTATTCTTAATCTAAAAGATTATTATGCAATGATGGCCCATATCATACTATACTCCTTTTAATTTAATAACTACAGATATGTTTAGTGTAACGATCAAACACTCGGATTGATTTAATTGTACATGACTACATGAAAATAAACATATTAAGTCTTCGAAAATTTAGAGAGGCCGACTATCACCTAGTGCTTTCTTAACTGCGATAGCCACCTTCTGAGTTCATCATGACGACAAGATTTGGCCTTTTTGGAAAGCCATCACTGTGAGTCGTTTAAACACATTATGTGAAATCTCTAGGAACCAAAAGGAAATATGCGTGGTTGAAATTCCTAGTATTTATGGCTGAATTTGAGGAACGATGGTTTTGTTTTTCTCGCCTATTGATGCAAAACCTTCGTTCCTATATATCCAAGCAAACATGGGAGAATTAATTGGTAATCATATGTGACACTTCAAGGAGGTTTACTGTGGTGGATGGATCAAGTCCTCGAAGTGAACAATAACAAGTGCCTACTAAAGTTCTGTTGATCCCATTTTCCGCAGGCAACGTAGACAACAGATGTCAAATTCACTCATATCCAAGCGAGCAAATTTTCGCACATTTAGACTAGAGATTCAGTAGGAGTGTTATTGGGACAATGGACGTAGGAGATGCTTTTCGATACGAGATGAAAACGTTTGGGCACAGACAATGTGATCAATAACGATTGTTAAACAAAGATCAATCATATATAATACCAAAGTAGAATGAATCCAAGCTCCATCTCATAGGACGAACAAGAGAGCTATGAAATCAAATGTATCAAGTATAGCATATATTTTTCCAATCCTTTACAATGTTAAAAGCATCTGTTTATAGAGTTCATGGTCACTGTTGGATTAAATCAACGTGGCTCCATCTAATTAAAGGCCAACATGATCATCGTTGGATCAAATCCACATGACTCCATATAATTAACCGAAGTCTTAAATCACTCTATCATATATTAATTACATTGACTAAAGATTAGCTGCCCTACAGGCTGACACGTCTGATGCTCATTAAAAAATATTACATAAAACAATCCTATAAAATACTCTTCAAGTTCGCTTCAAAGGCAGCAAGTGCTTTGACTTAAAGAGAGGACTTCAGATGCATAGATGTTCGGACGAAGGAGGGGATGCTTCGGTAAATCAACTCCGAATGGAGGTAGTGCTTCGACTGTAGAGCAACTCTTGCCCTTTTCTTATCTTGACTTGGTTGACTGCCTAGCATATTCGTGATTTCTATTATGTTGAGGTATGCTCGATAATTCGTTCCATGAATGTGTAGAGAGAGAGAGAGAGAGAGAGAGAGAGAGAGAGAGAGCTCATCACCAATTACTTGAAATATAATCAAGGGTTAACAGGAGAGAAAAAATTGTTTTTTCCCTGGAAACTATAGCACAAGAAAAAAAAAAAGGATTTGAATCCTGAAAAGAGAAGGGGAGAATCCAGTTCTACGTGTGTGAATCTTCCCTCATAGCATATCAACTAGCTTTGATGGAATTCGAGAATTGAGGCAAAAATTTCCTAACCGCAGCACAACTTCCGGCACTGGTGATTTTCCACAACAATGCTTCATTTCTACCGGAAAAATGGCACGACCTTTTCACATGCCTTCCCTGATCTTGAAGGATTATGGAGAACTGCAATTTTAACTGAAAACTAATACTCTTCCTCTCTTTTGACCTATTCTGAAACATTGCACGTACATTATTCCCATAAGAGTGCGGATCATACTGCTTCAGAGTTCATTTCCTTGGGTAGTACCAAACCGATTAAGCAAAGTGAAGGATTAGGGGGAATAGACAGCATGGAACATGTATCAGGTGAGTATGGAAGAATGAACAGTAGTCTAGGCCACAAGGACTCTGCAGCTGGGATTTTGATTACTCCTGCACATTCTCGCTGCTTCAAGTATGCAATGAAATCTTGAAACTGTAAAATGCGTAAATAAATCAAATCACTTCAATATAAGTTTCAAAATCATAATTAAGACACCAGTATCACAATATTGCACGTAAAATATGGTCTTTAATGGTAAAACCAAGTAATGTAATCCGCAAGATTAGTCAGTGTTACAGGTGAGCAATTGTTGATGCCAAAGAGAAAATAATGCTTTCTACTTTCAGTTTCAGAGACAGCTCACATTGCGATGACATTAAAAAGTGAGATGCTAGTAAAGTTGCATTTTAGCATTAACTTGTATCCTTCACATCCCAAAGCAAAACAAAGACTGGAATTTTACATGACCATTTTCTTTCTTGAACCTATCCTTCAATTTTCTACAGGTACTGTTCCAAGTATGGTCACTAAGAAAAAAAAGAGCTTGTTTCTGGACCTAAAGCTTATTTTCTACACAGAAATATGGATTATAGTTCCTATACATTTTAAAAATATAATGGATGAGACTAGATTAGCCAGTGACAAATACAGACAGCGGTAGGACTCTTTGGTGCTTGTTCAATCAAAAAATTCGGTAATAAAAAAGAGCAACAAAAAATACTAGGATCTACTTTCACCATTGTGCTATGCCACATCATTACATGCTTATAAAAAAAGAACAGATAATAGCAGGGTCAACTTACACCCTTGTGATCGCCTTGAGAAGAAGGGAAAAGCCAGCATATCTCTCTCTGACACAGCAGATTTAAACAAAGTCAGAATTTGAGCAATCCAGTTCAAATTGGTTGGAACTTGGATGCAAAATTCATTAAGCAGACAGCAGATAGGTGATAGACACTACCAAGATAGAACAGGTATTACTTCTCTTTAGCCACATAACATTACGGACAACAAATCCAATAATTTTATGCCAGATGCAAAGGAATTATCTGATTTCTATGCAATCACTCTATCCCACTGATTTCTTTAAAGGGAATGAAGATGATAAAACCAACTAGTCATTTGAGGTACATATTTTATGGTTCACAAAAATTTTAATGATATCTTAAAAGAGTAAAAAGATGCTACATGAATGAATGTAGTAGTATAACGCCTATTTATATAAACAAAGAAGATATCCAAAACTGTACAAACTACACAAGTATTAAGTTTATGATTGCTAGAGGAAATCCCGGGGCGTAGTTCAAAGGTCTGAAATGACTAGTTCGGTTCATGCAAGGGAGAACTAATATGGAAGTCATTTACATACTTCAAACATTGGTGGAGAAGTACCACAAAAGACAAAAAAGAATAGCATATAATTTTTTTTTACTTAGAAAAAACCTATGATAGAGGCAGTGCTCATGGAAGTGTTAGGATGGATAATAGGGATAAAAACCCATATATCAATACATTAAGGTGTAAAATGGAGCAGTTGCAGGTTTGAATAGTAGAGAATTTATAATTTTTTCTTGTATCTAATTTTTTTCCCAGAGTCCATATCATTATGCAGTAGTCAACGTTTGAAGTTACAAGACATCCAAGATGAAGTCTCCTGGTATATGCTATTTGCTTATGACATAATTTTAACTGGAGAGAATTGAAGGCAATAAATTATAAGTCTATTTGAAAGATTACTTTGAAATCCAAATCTTTAAGGTTAAGCAGAATTATAAAGAATACATAGAATGTCCTAGGGTTACAAATGCAAGTGGACTCACTACCAAGGATCACGTCGGTTGTACCAAAGAGATTCCTTTAGCAATTTAAGTTCAATCATTAATAAGAAAGGAAGACTTTAAGACGATGTCTTGCATTGGGACTGGAGTGTGGGGTTCCCCACGTTTTCAACATGTGCAAAGGTGTAAGTTGTGTTAACTGTACATGTCCAGTCCATGAATCGACTTCTGACTTCAGCATAACTATAAATGCAAATTAATGGCTCCACTCCTATTGATGACAAGAAAACAAACTATGCTGAAGTAAGATGAATAAACCTTCAAAATCCCAATGACCTAGATTTGATTATTGTATTGTTTCTTTATATCCAATAACATGCATCCCTATATTACATTTGCTACTATATTGAAATACAGCTACCCCCCTCCCCTCAACCCCAGGCAAAAAAAATTAAAAATTAAAAGATGCACATATACACAAAGACACATTATAGGGACATCATAAATAATGAAATGTCAAATGTCTTTATTATGCCTCTATTTTATGATTACAGGAAAAGTCGAAATTCTTCCTCAGTTGTTCCAAACTGCAAAACACCACATCCTGTGCTTTAAAGCAGGCAATAATGCCATAAGTGCCAAATATACTAGAGCATTTCCCCATCCCACCAGAGCAAAATTAATAAATTGACAATAACCATCAGTTAATGAGAGCAACAGCCAAGTACATAAAATTGTTATGCCAATCACCCAATTAAGATGTTATCTTATACTAGATCATAAAGCACATAATTCCTTGTCACATCATGAGAGAACAGTAAGTCAGGAGCTTAACAGTTGAGAAATTGGCACTCCCAAGTAATTGTCAATGTTGGCTTCAAAAGGCTTAGAAATGATTTGATGAGATTGATTCTAAAGCCAAATAGAGAAAAGAGGAATATCCTCCCTGGACAAGGTGAACATGTCATAGAACTATTGAAACTCTAGTTACACCAGCACGTGCTACTAATTTGCAAATAGAACAAATTATTCTAAAAAGTAGACACAACTTTATCACATACTAACGCAATATAACTCTTCCAAATATCATGAACTTTAAATACTGCTAACCAGGTAACAATTGTGGATTCTGGGGCAGCTTTTGTTTTCTAGTGGGATGATACGCCAAGGGTTTGTTTGAGCCCCATTCTTTGTAAAAATAGATTTTGTGATAGTGATTTTTTTGAAGAACGTGTGGTTAAAAAGTAGGAAAAGGTTTTGGGTATAAATGTAAAATTATTTTATTGAAAATGACTTTGGGGAAACATTAGTTTTTAAATGATGGAGCTCAAACAGAGGCTAAACCTAAAGCTTTCCTCGACGAAAATTTAACTGCAAATTTTCTATGACAAGAAGAATCGAGAGTGAAAACTAAAAGTTAATTGGCTGAACCCATGATAACTTAGGAAGCATGTTATTTTGAGAGAACAAACAAAACAGAGAGAGAGAGAGAGAGAGAGAGAGAGAGATTAGTGACACACTCTGTGAGGTGGGGTACTGGAAAAAGTTGACTTCACATGCCGGAAATCAGTGCGCTTTGTCATATCCAATTTAGAAGGCCATCTGCAAATGAATCATCGAAAAATTATCAGAAAGTATCTCTTTCTAGCCCAGTCTACAGAAAGATCAACTAGAAAAAAAAATCCTTACCCTAATGGCTCAGCCGTAGCATTTGAATAGTTGCAAATATCAGAATCCACCCTCTGTGCATATATGGTGCAGTAATTAACACTACTTTTGCTTAAGATCCCTTGCCAGGGATAGCGATGGCACGACTTAGAACACTCTGTATCAGCAGATTCAGATGGTGGAGGTGGAGGAGGAGAACTAGGGGGAGGAAGTGCAGGGGGCAGGGAATGGGTTGGAGGAGGTGGGGATGGAGGTAAAGGAGGCTGAAAATCAAGCTGTGAAGGTAATGGAGGCTGCAAGTTGGGCTGGCGAGGTAATGGAGGAGGCACGTTAGATGGAGGAGGTGCCAAAGATGACAATGGAGGAGGAACACCATTGAGAGGAAACATATTATTAAATTGTGGCATAGAACATCCCTGTATCTGTGCCAGTGGAGTCACGGAAGCAGACAAAAATGGTGGGGCAGGCAGATTATGGTGAGCTGATTGAATCTGATTTGTTGTTGGTGTTGGTGTTGGTGTTGGTGTTGGAGGTAGATGATGGTTCAACCCCCGTGCATCCCATAAACTGTTTGAAGGCACATAGACAGGTCGCACATTCGCAGATCCATGAAGTGGCTGTTGTGGTTCAATAGTTGTTACTGGGGTTTGGACAGGTCTGGATGCAAAGCTTACTTGTCCAGGATTAATAGTTTCAGGTTTTCCGTACGCCCATCTTTGTTCAGCAGTGCCAAATCTTCCAACTTCCAACATTCCCGAATGGTCAACAGATGTCCAATTTGACTTGAACGCAGCAGTTTGTATCCCAGGTCCATGAATTTCTTGATTTACTTTCGGTGACGGAAGCTCTAGCACATTGTTATCCGGTCTAATGGGAGGAGCGAAATGGTGCTTTCCAGGGTGACTGAATAAAACATATGTACAATGGTCACGTTTTAGACAGACACTACTACATTTTTTATTTTCTACAGTATGCTGTTCAAGGAAGGATTTACAAAAGGTAGTTCCTAAGGTGACTATGAATATCTGAGCGTAATAATTTTACAACAGTAATTACCAGCATTGATGCCAGTCAATACCGAATAATCAACAATCAGTAACTCAATTCCATAGGTATAACTAAATACAAATGCAGACAATTAAATATAAAACAACGGTTTTGAAATCACAGTGGTCTGAGGGAAATGACACAAACCATTGCTAGGCAAAGGGACAGAAAAAAATCAAAGGGGGCATAATTAGAGATAAGATTCAGACCCTAATAATGGGAGGAAATAAAATTGTCCTGAATGAAATGATCTATCAAGGCTCGATTAGAATCTACTCCTGGTGAATACCTGATAATGTTAGCAACATTTTTGTCTAAATGACAATTTTTTGTGAAACCAAAATTTTACCCAGGTTGCCTAGAATTTGAAATATTAACAATTTTCAGTAGCAAGGGTTGAAATTTCCTTAAACCTTAAGCATACACTGAGTCATATATGAAATATTAGAGCTTTCTATCAGACATGGAAAAACAGAGAGGCATTGAAACCTGTGTCCAAAAATCTAGGTGAGAGAAAGGAAGGGAACAATCCAAAAGTAAACACTGCTTAGAAACTATATGTATAAGCATATGGCAATTTCAAACCTGAATTCTATCTGGAAGAAAATCCCAGGACAATCACGTAGATTCCTGAATAAAGTATTTGCTGTATCTACACTATTGCATTCAACAAACCAATGTGCACCCGTTGGCATATTTGTTCTACTCATTCGGACAACAAATCCTATCTGGTTGATGGCAAGTTTGCAAACGTCCAAGAGCTCATCATCTGCGAGACATGTAGGGCTTATATTTGGAAAGTTAATTGAAAGCACGCTTGAGGGTACTTGTTCATGGTATCTCATAGAAACACCAGGTCCTTGATTTCCAGAACCTTGGGGGTGTGTGATATTATATTTTGCACGTAATTGGAATAGCAAAGAAGACAACCCTGAAGTCCTTGTCATATAACTGTCAGATGGCTTCTCAAGATTTCTCTGAGCATGAGGTGATTCAATCATACTATTAGAAGAGTAACAGCTTCTCACATCAACATGCATCGGTGCAGAAGTAGGTCTAGCTCCTTCAGTATGCATCATCAAATTGGTAGTACCTCCGCTTGATGTGGGCAGAATAAAGTTATTATTTCCCTTACGATGCCATCGCATTTGAACCATGCAAATAGTAGCTTCTTCTGGTGAGTCAAATTCCATCAATAATGCACCTTCACTATTAAGATCAGTGACCAAGCGAGGGCCCTTTTGAAGTACTTTCTTAACTTCATGCATCATCTCATCCTTGGCCCATTTGCCAGGAATATTTCCAACATAAACATGACAACTAGAACCAATGGCCACACCATCTATAGCTCCTTTAGTTCCTAATCCTATATCCAAAAACTTTACCCGGAGGCACTCACCCCAAGGGGAACGTCCTTGCATGACTTCCCTAGCTTTCAAAGCATTCATAATGTTTGTGTACTTGACAAAGGCAAATCCTTTAAATGGAAAATAATGTAATTCATCTATAGGACCAAACTTTTCAAATTGAACCCTAATAAGCACTTCAGATGCATCAGGGCCTAATGATCCCAACCATAGATGTTCTGAAGCTGGAAATATAGCCATGGAGGCTGGGTCTCCATCAGAGTACCATGTCAGATGACTTACTGAAGGATCAGGTCCAGTGGGGGATCTTAAAGAAGGTAATGAAGTGTTAAGGTTAGGACTCAAACTCTTCTCCACCTGCTGACTATTGCTTATGCCATTGAATGAATTGCTTCTGAAGTCCAATGGTGTCCTTGTTCTAGGTGAGAAAGAGTGGCGTTTTAACAACTCCCTTGGCACGAAAGTTCTGGAACTGGATAAATTTCCAGACTCTCCGGATTGAAAATTCATGGACTTTGATTCTACTCCATCAATAGGATCAGTTCCCTTATTATTCAAATAAATGCCTGTGAGTTTGTCTGGACAATCTCTTACAAGAGCTACAGAAGAAGTTCCTTGTTGACTAGGTACTCTAGGAACTAGGTACTGACCAACATATTTAGGTGGACTGGAAATATCTTCATTGCCATCTACAAAGTCATTTGCCATGATCTGCTGTCGAAAGGATTCAAGCACTCCTTCCAGAATACAGGTAATGTCTGAAACAAGTTCAGAAGAAGCAGATTTACATAGCTTCTTGTACCTTGAAAATATCAAACTTTTGATTGATAGATCTTTATCAATAACCTGCACAATAGAATCCACGGGTAAATAAATAAAGCAGCTGAAAAGGCATTGAAGTAAACAACATTTATCTACTTCAACCACGTGTGTCCAGGAAGTTTCTGAAAGTTAATTAAGCATTTAATTGAAATGGACAAGCTACCAAACCAATATCAACAGATTATAAAAAGAGAACTACATGACTGTCGTATGTGATAGCAAAAAATATCCCTGCTAATCGTGATAGGCTAATCATTCTTTTATGAATCAACAAGAGACTTTGACATCTGAAAATGCAACATCCCTGAATAATAGATAAGGAGAATATCATGGATCTACTGCATACAGTTTATATTTTATTAACAAAATATTGTGTTAAATACACCTATTTATGCCTGTGCTTTTTATCTCATGCATTGCTGCCAATCCAGCAAGACTTAAATCACATGTTTATGGTCCATAGCATCATTTTTGGGTATGATACACTTGGCAGAAGATTATGCTTTAACTTTTCACTCTGTATGTTTTGATAGACATAAAATAGAAGCGCGCCTATAACCAGCTCTCATACTAATTTGCACGCATTACAAAGATAGACATTTAAATACATGAAAGTCAACATTGACGAAATGTAAAAGGTTGATGGTTAAACTCTGATTATAGCATCAGCCTCTACAGTATCTTAGATATAACGTTAATGATGGTGGGCTCAAATCAAACTTGGAGTGCCAATTACTTTAGCCACTAATACATCCTTTCCAGAGAAAGACAGCTCATGAACATCTATAGTACTGCTGCTAACTAAAGAAAGGATGATAGCTAACAGAATCTTAATCTCCAAACGTATAAGCAGCCCAGAGCCCATTGTATACATCAGTTAATTTTCTCTGAGATTTCTCTCAACAGAATTGGGAAGTTGCGTCAACAAATAAATAGAATATAAATAACATAATAGTACACCAGAACCACTAAAAGCGTTAGGCAAAGCATCAATCCAAGAACGCATAACGATCTGTGAGTATTACCAATCGCAACAAGCAGCTCTTTGATGCAGGTGATGCAGGTCTATTTTCAACAATATGCTTGTATTCAGATTCTGTTTCAGTGCAACATATGGATGGTTTAGCCCCATTCAGATGATGCCGACCAATATCATTCAGCTCACTTGTCAACTGATGAAGAAAGTAATTCCCTTTTTGCATACCCTCAGTTCCAGCTGACTCACAGAGATCAAAGCAAGCTGCAATTGAATTTTTTGGGCAACTGAAGTAAATTTTAAGAAAACTCAGTGCATGTAACTTGGATAGTTTGATCAAGGCAGAATTATCTTCCTCCAAAAACTTTTCCTTGAACTCAGAAAAGGATTCTGTAACATCATGAATCTGTAAAACTCTTTGGTCAATAATCTCAAAGATATCCTGTCCCTCAAATGAGGATACAAAGAAGGTAAAAACATCAAGAAAAGCTGCAGAACAAATTCCTTGAATAACTGCTGAAGTTGGAGCCTCAGAGGCCGCAATTTGACATATATCAACTAGCCCAAAAATGCAGGTCTTGGCAGTCTCAAATGCAACAGCATCAGCATCTTCTCCCCTACTTGTCATTCTGAAGGAAAAATTATATATATTTATGACAACCTTTGTAGCGGCTTCAAGAGCAGTAGGACAATATGATGCATATCTGGGAATGTACTCTGCTACCAGGCGTTGCACGCTTGCACCACCTGCAAATAACGGTCATGTCCACATCTCAGATACTGAGTATAATATATGCACCATATTTGAAACACCATTCCTAAAGTATATAAGCCATTCAAGTAATTTTATATAAAGCATTAAAATTAAAACTTTAATAATTGCAATTACTTCTCCATATTTGTTGGCATTTTTCTGATTCTCTGTCATGGAAGCAGGTAATCAAGTAAAGGACTTGACATAGTTAGTTAAACATAGAGGAATGGAAGAGCCACATCCTAAAGATTAAACACACTTATTTAGATCTCTTACAATGAAATCCTAAAAACCAAAAGGACAAGTCAAAACCTTTATTACCAGTGTCATGGGTGGGCTGTCAACGGATTGGATTTTGATCCAAATCCAATAATCCGTCAAGTAAATGGGTAAATATGGATAGGTCCCGATAACAACCCAATCCGATTTGTTATATCAGTATAATATTATATATATATATATATATATATATATTTTTTTTTTTTTTTTTTTTTTTTAATTTTTTCCATTTTGAAACTTGTATTATACTTTATGGCTTTTAATGAAGAATGTCAAGTCTACCAAATTTCAATATAAATTCATTATTATATTAATAAATTTTTGTATTGACATTGAGAATCCCCTCTTTCCAATAATAATGAATGTGTAAAATATTTCGGATGTGATTATTGGATCGAATATCCAATAACATAGCAAATCGGATATGAAATTAGCAATCAAATATCAGTTGGATTATCATATCAGATTGAATCCATAATTATTCTTATCAGATCGGAAATGGGTAAATCTGGTCCATATCCGATCCATTTATAGCCTTAGTTAGGGGAACAAGTTGGCAGTGTGGAAATTGAAATCAACATCTCCCTTTCTTTCTCTCTATCTCATCACTAGCCATTACAAAACTTGAGCTCATCCAGGACTTGCAACCAAAACTTTCAAAGCTAAAAAAATAAACTTTTGCTCTGAACTTAAATAAATTACTTAGAAGTAGGTTTACCAAAAAAACCTAAACATTTTGATGAAGAACATAATCGAATAAGAATGAGGAAGAGATAGGAGAAAGAGAGAGAAGTAGAAAATAGAGAGAATTTCGAGGGAGAAAATAACAATTTATTCAATATCAAAGTCTATCTATTAAAATGCATAAACTCCCCTTATATAGAGGTTTAAACTAGTCATAGGAAAAGTACTACAAAATCTATTAAATAAAATCATAATTATGTTCCCTAAAATAAGCATCCTACTTGGAAAGTAAACAACTAAAAAAATTATTGAATAAAACCCTAATTACGTTTCCAAAAATAAGTATCTAATTTGGAGAATAAATTAAATAATATCTCCACAAGAATTCCCATCACATTTCTTTCACCAATTTAGACTAATCCTTGTTAGAGTTCAGTCTCAGATGTAGTCTCTACATGGAGAAAAATGAGTAGAGGCACGCTTCTTGTGAAGTTCTTGGTCAAATGAAATTCACTCATTTGGAATTTTATAAGATCTCATATCGTGTCCATACAATTTCATACTAAGCCAGATTAGAAAATTCAACATGGTGGGGTTATGTAACAATTGAATTATATGCCAAAGGCGTACAAAGTCACACTCGGATTCAAATTTAAAAATAGGAAAGAAAAATCGATTTGAAAATTTCAAGATAATTTTTGTGAGTTTTTCTACATTAGTGATTTGCTTTCTTTTTCTAAAATAACTGATTTTCATTTCCTAACAATACATTTAGGTAACTGACAATCATTGCTTTCAAACTACGGTGAGTGGTGCTAATCTTATTGAAACTAATTTAATAAGCATAAGACCATATACAAACTTGCAACCATTATGCATAATGCCATAATCATAATAAATCATGTACCAACAACGTATCTTGTTCTTCATAACGTAGGAAAACATGTTATAAAGATAACAAGGACTAGATTAATGAAAAAGATATATAGATATGATGGAGTACGAACTTTGTTTAAACGGAGACTGGCACAGCTACTATCTCAAATTCAGTATTAATTTGTTAGTCTAGATATGTTCCAGCATCCTCATATTTTCAATTGGACCTTGTATTATTATATTTCCTCTTCGCCAAATTTCTCGCTTGATAAATTTAGGAGTAAAGTTGATAAGAATAACGAAGGACCGGCCAACAAGGATCCTTTACATGTTCTTGATAGACCAATAAGGCAATAACACGATCAAGAAAGCAATACAAGGACTTGTCCAAGCTATGTGGACCGAGAGTTCAAATGCAAAAAGCAAGACACCAAGTTTCAAAATGAGTATGAAGGAAGGAGCAACCTTAGTATATTTGATTCAAGATAAGGAGGAAGAAGTTAAGACGAACAACCGCTGGATGAATGTCAAGTGAGTGCTCGAGTAAATTTAACAGTGATGGACCATTGTAGTCCACCCACGGGGACTCTCTAGTGCCTGCCATATCTGACTAGCGAATTTTAGTTATTCAGTTTGTTTCAAGCTCTATTTTATCATGTATTTTAGTTGTTTTACAATTTAAGTAAAAAATTTAGTCTGCCTATATAAGACATGTTCATTGTACAAACAATAACAACACATTATTTTGAGAGAGTAATTATAAGGTTAGACTTTCGCTTTCAATCTTGTTCTTAATTGAACTATCCAAAACTTATCAAAGATTTGCAATCTTTGTGGCGTTCAAGCATTCCAGTCTTGGTTCTTGATTCAAAAAATTATTGGGTCAAGGTTTTTTTTTTCGATCTTAGCTTTCTTGGGCTCGTATCAAATCTTTTGTGGATTCCAAGGTACACATCTTGTAACGAGGTTCATAACCCAATTTTGTTCTTTCACTATCAGTTGACAAGGTCGAAGTTATTCTATCTAATTCCTTTTATAGATAGTTTTGATGAATAAAAACGTCCGGGTCGAAATATGACTTTCAAATTGAGTTCTGAATGAGTGGATGCTACAAAAGGGAGTGGCAATGCCGTATGCAAAAATCATCATATAAAAATCCACAAATTGCAATAGAAAAGAAATAAGGGAGGTTTGTGATGGTTTAGGACTTAACATATATCACTTTTCTAGATATATGTTTTCACTTTTGCTAACTTCAATGATAAATAAACAATCCTTTGGATTCTCTGATATTTCAAGAACAATACGGTTTGCTGAATCATAGCTCCTTTTCAAAGTGTTTCTTCTTAGTTTACCTACAAGCTAAGTGATGCATATGAAGCACAAGGTGATAAATTCATGGCTCAATTGTTGCATCAGAAAAGCACCCAAAGGCGAAATCATGCAATGAGTTGAATTCACAGTCAAAGGAGATTCATGGAACATGTTTTGACTTAATAAGTGCACTTGCTTATTTACCTTATTTGTTTATCATAGTTTGCAAATCATTGTATAAGCCTTCTAGCTGTGTGAAGCAAGCAACAATTTCTGAATATAAAATAGATGTATTCTGATGTGTCTCTGATTCTTAGTTGATTTCTTGATATTCTGAAACAACGAGAATTTCGTGGTCAAATATTTAATTCCTTATTTCATTGCATCTTATTGATATCAGAGTGATGGCACTAAGAACAAAACTGCCAGCATGGCACTTTTATTGATGGAATACAGCACAACAAAGGAATGGCACACATCAGTCAATGTATTGATTTGCTACACAACAAACAATTGTGATGACAACCAAAAAAAATAACTGTGGAGGGTTCTTGGGGGTGTTGGGCACCAGTAGCCAGTGATTGGACCAGCTGCAGTTGGTGCCGAGAAAGGGTGAGGCTGTAGAAGCTTTGCACATACAGGGGCAACAGGCGGTCGGAGCTTGTTTGAGCTTGAAGCCACAAGCTGCGTGACAAGGAAATGGTATTTTCATGAATCTAATTATGACAAGAATTTGTTTGCTTCTCTTGATTAAAGGCAGCGGGTTGGGAAAGGTCCGAGTCAGGAGAAGAGGAGTCCAATTTTCAATGAGTAGACAATGAGATTTTCATGAAATTCAGTGCAAACGCCAATATTGAAAAAGAAAAAGAAAAATAGAATGATTGGAAGCAACCCTAGATTCATGCTCTAAGGTTCCACCCAAAAATATATCTAAAATTGAAACAATTAAGTTTATTTTTTCACATTGAAAAATATAATCTCGTGACTTGTCTATTTATATTTTCACCAATTATCTTTGAAACCAACCAAAAAAAAAAAATCACCAGTCAGAATAATGAAAAAAAATAAAAAATTAAAGAATCAAAATTCATTCCAAGAACATTAAACTTCAAAACTCAGCCGATAATTCAATAATATGCTCATTAACGAAGGGTAAAAGAGTAAAATTGATGTTCAGACCTCTAGAGGCAGCACTGATAAGAGAGAGGTACGCCTGTTCGAGGTCCGGCATGAAACGCTTATCATTCTGATTGATGCAGAATTTGATTCGCTTATAGCACTCAAAAACATTTCGAATCTCTTCTTGGCTTCTGCGCCTTCTGAGGATTTCTTCTTGAGACAAAAGCGGCGGCGTGGGCGGTGCAAAGGAGCTTTTCTGGAGTTGAGGATGTGGAGATTGTGGCGGAGGTTCTTGTGGTGGTGGGGTTGTCTGCTCCTGTGGAGGTTGTGGTGGTTCGTGCAGCTTTCGCTTCTTCAGCGGCTGCTCCGTCGAGGCCATGGTGCAGAGAAAGAGAACGGGAAAGAGGACTGACTGGCCCGTGCACTCAAGGAGCTAAAAATGTAGAGGGTAAATTTCATGCGGGGTCACTAAACTTTTAGAAATATTTCAATTGGTTCAATAAACTTTAATTTATCTCAACTGGGTTAATGAATCTAAAAGTATCTCGCAGCACACCACTAATTTCATCAGTCCAAGTCCAAGTCCAAGTCCAAGTCCAACTCCAACTCCAACTCCAACACATCTATCTCTTGGGACGATCGATAAAAGTGTAATTAATAGTTATACCCAATGAATCTTGGGACGATAAATTTAGAGAGTAGTTTTTTATATACTCCAATATGGTTCTCTATATTGGATCTTCATTTTGCATTTTTAAAGAAATATTTATTGATTTTTTTCTCATTTTTTTATTTTACTTATTTTTTTAAATATCAATTGTCCATCAATTCAAATATGATTTAAATAATTTAAAAAGTAGAGTTTTGAAATCAATAACTTATTAAATATAGCCATTATATAAATTAAGAATTAATTCTCTATTTTTCTCTTGGAACATAGTTTCAAGTATTAACTCTCTAATGTAGAGAATTGATTTATGGCCAGAGACGGTGACTAAGTCGAATCCTCAGAGCAAGGACCATAAACTGATACAAAAATGTATGGATCGTGATAAGTAATGAATGAAGTTTTGAGTCCAAGTATTTTTCTCAGATAGACTCAATAATTACTATCAATTTTTATTCTAATCTAACTTCAATCCAAATTAATGTGGGTATCTATTATCAAATGAATTTAGGAAACCCAAACATTGATAATTTTTCCTCAATTATTGTTCATTTTTCATTTGTTCTCATCCAACACTAATTTTTGTCCTAAAATAATAAAAAATATACAAAAGTTCAGTATCTAATTCATAAAATTAATTCCAAAAGTTATTTTCGATGGTGAAGATAAGTGTAAATAAGTAATATTTACACTTATCAAAGACCTCAAACTTAAATGAGTCCTCGAATAAAGCAGAATAAAAAATTAACTAGACTATAAACACATAGTCAACTTGATATATGTAATTCAATGTTTCCTCAAAATGAATATTTCAATCAAAAAGTTTAAACAATCTAATGAAACACAAGAATTAACAATTATTTTAGAAACTCCACAAATCATATATTAAGCTTTTGAGGATCAGTTAATAACTTTCAAATTCAAAGATGTCACTTGATTCAAATCATGTATTTCAACTTCCAAAATCAATTTTCCAAAACAATACCAATTCTTAAGTATGTTAATATACTCTATCATCAGTCGTATTGCTCTCTAATTTTTTCAATTTCTTTTCCTGAATGTGAATTAAACAAGTGATATTGAGCTTATTTTCATCATTCACTCAACCAATCTTCATATCCTAATCGATGACCAAGACTTAGCCATATAGATATGGCACTTATAGTTGTTTTACTAATGCGTTAAAAAACTTTAGTGTGTATCATTTTTAATTTTTGTCCATTCTTCTATTTTTGAGATCTTTATAATTTTCGAAAGTGATTTTCACTCTATTGAGAAGATAGAAATTAAACATTATGATAGAAGTTATGGGATGAAAGAAATTTCACATAAATAAAGCTTGATTTGAATTTTACAAATGTTTTGTCTTAGTAAACAAATTCTATCTGAGTGATAAGCTTGTTTCCTAGTTACTAACTGATATGACTTTGTTACTTAAAGAGTAATTTTCAAGTTGAAAATAATGGTCTTCATGGTTGAAAATAGAACTTACAGTTAAGTTATAGACGTGTAACAATAGGTTTTGCTAGCATGTGACTTGTAACAACTGGTTTCTTTTTCTGTAACTAATTTTACTCTTTATCTTCCAAACATCCATTTCTTTTCTTAATTAAACAAAAGGTCTCTTTGTCTATTCAAATTTCATGTGCAATAGTCACCCACCATAAATTTTTTTTTTCAACCCAACAAGAAACAAATTATCTCTCTTTGAACTATAATTTTGAAGATTCAATTTAGCATATTGGTTTGGTCTCACTGTTATTATTACAGCTTTACAGATTTCGTTATTTCTATCTTATTTTCAAAACATACATTACAAAATACATTGACTGTTGTTATTATTATTTTGCTTTAATCTCATCATAATAGTCATTTTAGATGTTTGATGAAGGTACTTTGCATTTAATAATTCTTTTCTGTGTTCATACTTCTTATTTGTAAGCTAATTTCTTATTAATTAATATAAAATTAGAAGCTCATTTGTATTTGATCGTCATTTTTATTATTTTGTTAAAATATCTATCGCAATCAACATTATTCAATTTTGTCAATAAATCACTCAAATGCATATTCAATTTTGTTTGAAATCGTTACAGTGAGAAAATGATCAAAGAAACGAATATACCACTTTGCTATTACATTGTGTTTTTGTTTGCCAAACTTTACTTATAATTTGTATTGCATGTTGAATTTTGACATTTTGTTAATTTCCTCTTCAAATTTTTGGACTTAATTGGTTGTATTTGATTTTTCATAATCATATTAAAACTCTTTAGAAGAAGGCTCAAAGTATAGGGGCCCCATATTTGAAGTATGCATGAGACCCCCAAATCATCATGACCGACCCTGGTTGGTAGGAATACTTATTCTTGTGTAAGTCCTATGCAATGGACTTCCAAATTGAGATCATAGATTATCATGATTTTCGTATTGGCTAAATGTTCCACAAGAAAAGATTGACATTGGACACTAGATTTTTCAAGATCACTCGTAAGAGATTTACCCTTAACATCTAAGGACTCTTTCTCAACACTCAACTCATTCAGACTTCTGGTAAACTCTTCAAGTTTAATTACAAGTCTCTCTTTTTCTAATTAAGTTCATTTAGTTTTTTAAAGACGTATCTATTAACCTTTTTTTACTTAAGACTTTCCTACAAAACATAATAATAAGCCTCACGAATATCAATACTATCGTCAAATCTTTCATTAGAAAGTGATTGATTCATCTAGGTAAATTTGGGCCACAAATCAATATTAAGCTCTAATACCAATTGAAATAATATTTATACTCGAACGTGATGTTTAGACCTAACTACACGTAGAAGTGTACAATTCAGAATCAATAAAAAGCAACAAATCACTTATTATTGTTTCTAGATAATTAATTTTAATGTCCAATTAAATCCTAAGTGTTAATCGTACAATATAAATTAAAAGCAATAAAAGTAAATATAACAAAATTTGTAACGGAAAAAAAAACCCCCATGAAGAACTCTTCACATGGGATAAAAAAAACCTATGAGCAAAACTTGCCAAAAAGATCCAATAGAAAAGAAAACTTACAGTTGATCCAGATTCAACTAAACCTTACTAGACACTGACCATCTAAGTTGTAAATAATAGAATAACCTCTTCGATTGTGCAATCCGCACTTTCCAGCAACTCTGGACTTCTTTTCCTTCCGTGTGGATCACCAAAAACAAACCTCACTCTTCTCCAACTTGAATGCTAGCCGCCTCTCCCCAACTTTAGAACGCTAAAATGATTATTGGGAAAGAAATTAGTGTTTGGTGTTTGATCATTTGTATTTTGATCTTGTGGTTGAGTCATGAGAATTATAAAATTAATGGGGTGTTCTTTTGAATGAATAAAGGTTCAACACACGTTTATGACGAAATATGTCCTGAATATATATAATATGAAGTGTTTGAGGTTACATAGTAGGGCTGCACCAAAAAAAACTGTGAAACCACAAACTGAACTGAAATCGTTAATTTGAAACCGTTGGTTCGGGTCCACGTGGACCTGCGATTTTTCGCCCCTCAAACCGAACCAAACCGTTTCAAAATAGTTTGGTTTACGTTTTAATTTTCAAAAATCGCACAAAATCGAACCAAACCGTTTTAAAAAATTTTAATTAAAAAATTAATTTTATTAATTTATAAATTTTACAGTTTTCACTTTTCAAAAAAATATCAATTTAGCAATACAAATTACAACCAACCCATTGAAATAATAATAGAAAGTAAACCAAGTTCATCATTATTAGCCCATGATTTAACAAGTTCACAACACATATTCTTACTCGATATCTAAACTAAAATTATTTTGAAATCATATGAAATGAAAAAAAAAACATATATTTTCGACAATCCAAATCATAATTCAACAAAATTACGGCAGTCTAAATCTTCAGAAGCCCTAACATAAACTCTCATTTTCCAAACATTTGACGTTTGTCTGTCACTGCTGAACGAATCGCCAATTGCCTTTTGCCTGATAGTTTGCCAATTTCTACCTGAATCATCTATTTCCCTCTTCTAAGTCCCAAATTCTCCTTCAAGCCATTTTTTCATTGTTCTTTCTTTTATTTGTTGTTTTTTTTTAACTTATTATACACTTGTGAGTTGTAATTTGGATAGAAAAATGATTATTTGTGTGCCTAGATAATTAATGAACTTGTTTGTGGTTTGAAAATAACGAATGACAGAGCGTATTGATTGTGTGAAAATTTTAAATTTTCTAACTAATATTACTACCTTCTACTTTCATAAAGTAGATAGAGAATAAAATTTGTCAATTCTCAAAAAGTTTGAACTCTGTCAATCTTTGTACATCTAAACAGATCATGTTCAATTTTTATTTAACATCTTACTAGTAAGATGAAATGAGTTTTAACCAAACTATAATATGAGAATGTGATTCTATATTTACCAACCACTATGTAACAATATGAAAAGCAAACAAGAAAAGGTAAACAAAAATGAAGAAATATGTATTTGTTCTATTAACATCTTTAAACAACCAACTTTGAAAATAATTTATTCATGAGTTTCATGGTACATATTAATGTAATTTAACATTTAACATTATTAGTTTTCGTTTAAACTTATATATAAATTTGTTTTAAATATATTACTATAATGTCGATAGGTAAACTGCGGATTAAAATAGAATCAAACCTTAAATTATGATCTGGTTTGGTTTGGAAAATTTTCAAACTGCATGAAATGTTTTGAGTTGAAAATATAGTACAAACTGCTCAAATCGAATCGCGTTCACCCCTATTGCACAAGACTATAAAAAGTCATAAAATCGTGAAATATGATTTGAACTCGTAACAAGACTAGGGATGACAAAAAAAATCCGATACCAGTAGGGCCTGCCCCAAATGGGGCGAGGATTGCCCGCTCAATCGGGTATTTGAGTCAGGTAGGGACGGGGCGGGGGATTCCGCCGCGTGGCAGGTATAGATAGTAAGGGCCCTACCTCGATTAACCTTTTTTTTTTTTTTTAAGAATTCAATACTTTAAATGAAAAATTTCACGAAATTTCATAAATTCTAATACAAGATAGCAAAATATGATAAACAATAAAAATATTAATTTACCAACTATTTTTGAATAATTTAACATTTCAAAATAAATTAATTAATTAAAATTTGATAATTATATTATTGTTTCACTTTAATGAATGAGGATAATAAAATGAATTATATAAAAAAAAAATTAAAATTAAACATGTACCAAACAGGGCAAGGGCCTCGCCTCGCCCCGCCTTAAACAAGTAATGGGGCGGGAAATTATTCGGTGGGGCGAGGGGCGATGGAGGTTGCCCCAACTGGAGCCTGCCCCAATGTCATCCCTAAACACGAGTACACAACCATTTGAGCACTCTTGGGTGGCCAGAGAGCTCTCTCTGAATAGTTGTTAGTATTTTCATAATATCTTTCTCTCGCAATATCATATTGAGGTGATTCAAAGTATGTTGAAAAGCTAATTCGAAGGGATACAATTCATGTAGAGGTATTATTTTTCCAATTCAAATATTTTCTATGCAAAATGTCCGTTGCAACTCGTGACTAAGAATCTAAGGTATAACTTGTGCAGCATTTTTATACTTATTTGACTTCTAATTGCATCTTATTGATCATATGTGATCTTCTTAAGCCGACAATTAGTCCTTCAAGCCATATACTATCAACCCCCAACTCTTTGACTTTAATTACAACTCAATAAGTGTAAATTTAAGGTTTGACACACATATATTATAAATATCGACCATCTAATCTCATATCTAAGGGCGACGATCCTCTTAGTTAATCAACTGGTCACGAGCAACACTTTATAAAATGTGTAAAAGCCTAATATGACAATTTCTGTTTTTTAGGCCAAATCTAAGGGTGCTTCGATGTGTGATGTTCAAGTCTATTATCCAATTGATTTAGCATAGGGGCCGGTAAAAAAGACGTGTAAAGTGCCCTTAAGTAACATGTGATTAGTAATTTGGTGTAGGTTGATCCGGGTATAGGTATTAGACGTTATACCCGAGAATAAAAGTATATTCTGAGATGCTGAGGATACTATAGACTTTCTGAATGTGGGTTATGGTCATAAATTTACACAATTTTCTTCAATACCTAGACTTAAAGTGTTCAATAGCCAAAGATACTCTCGAGTCGACGTATGGTGACGATGAACAAGACTAGAGTGCATGAAGTACCTGATTTTTCATTGTATTTTTCTCCTTCTGGACGGGGTATCAATGGTTAGGTTTTTAATCAAGCAATATATTGGACAAAGACGGAGTTTCACAGCTACCATGTTGGAGTTCTAACTAGTTTAGAGAATGACACTTTCATTCAATATTTATAATTTCTTTTTCCCTCAAAAGAATCTCTCATCATTATAATATTTTCTCAAATAATTCCACGTTCTCCCATTCCAATTTCTTTGATTTTAAATTTTTTCACTGCCAACTCTCATTCACCAAACTCCAAACTATCATTTAACATTCAAGAATTATTTTAAGTCACGATCAAATAATTAGGAGAATACAGTTAACATTTCTAATCAATTCTATGGTGGTTTAAGCCCATGGCAAGGTAGAAATTTTTAAAGCTATAATTGCTTGTATTTCGGTCTCCCTTATGAGCTGTACTGACTTTGGCCCACACAGAGTACTCGCTTGGGTTGGTTGCAGAGTATTAGGACAAAGCCATTTAAATATTATTTAGAATATTTCAAATTAATTAATAAGTCAACCACTATTTTATCATATCCTTCCTCTGTTGGGTATTAATAGCGATTGAATTTTCTGCAATTCCAAGCGTAGCTTCCCATTTTTCAGTACAAGAAGAAAACATTTCTCCTCAATCCTGTTTTCCTTAAAAGAAATTACCAAAAAGAAAAAGAAAAAGCAGAAAAAATGGAGCCTGTTGGAGCCTTTCTTGATGAAGAATGGGAATCATTGAGCAAAGTGTTTTCCTGTGAAGATTCTGATTTCATGCTGAATTTGCATGGCTGTGACTTGTTTTCGAATCAAGTTGAAAATGGGTTGATCTTCTTGGCTAATTATGCAGAAGAAAATGCGGCTGCTGGGGTTGAGGATGCTGTATTCTTTCCCTCGGATACTCTTGACAGTAGTACTAACTTTTACTACGTTTCTCAAGAAAGTGGTGCTGAAATTGAGAAAGTCATTTTTCCCAATCGAGAAAATATTAATTTCCCTGATTGTGTAATAAGTGACACAACTGATGATCAGTCCACTCGTTTTTCTGATAATCATTATTTATTAACGATTCCGGATTGTTCGGAAAATCATGTGATGGAAGACCATTTGGGCAGTGGAAAAATGGGCTATGCAGAAATGGGTGATTATGTCACGGAAATGCAGTTCAAGAGGAAGTCTGAAACTCCAGAAGATAAAATGGAGGAAAATTCATCTGGACGTCCTAAGAAATCTAGGGTTTCTGGAACCGTGAGTAGAATCAGTTCAACTATGTTTAGATTTTCTTGTTATGTTTTTATAATGTATCTAATGGATTAATTAAATCAATGAGTGCAGGCATCAAAGAATAAAACAGGGATGGTCCGGTCGAAGAAGAACAAGAAAGTTAATCAAAATAGCAACGAAGAATTAAAAGTGACAAATGGTGCAGGAAGTGGCCCGAGTTCCAGTAGTTGCATCTCTAAGGATGACTGCAATGGTTCTCAAGAACTAAATGAAGGGGAAAACTCTGACAGTCTGAAATCAAATGGAAAAGCAAGAGCCAGCAGGGGTTCTGCAACTGATCCTCAAAGTCTTTATGCAAGGGTATGTAATAACTTGACATGATCGGAATAAGGTTATATAAATTCTAAATGAGTCATTCAAGGGTTTCTGATACCATTTTATCAAATTTTGCAGAAAAGAAGAGAAAGGATTAATGAGAGATTGAAAATCTTGCAGAACCTTGTCCCAAATGGAACAAAGGTAAAACATTAAACTTGTACTAATCAATTCTACCAAATTAATGTTGTGCTCGAATCAAACGAAAACTTCAAATTCCACAAAACTAAGTTTTGAAATGGAATGCATCAGGTTGACATTAGCACAATGCTCGAAGAGACTGTCCATTATGTAAAGTTTTTACAGGTTCAAATTAAGGTATGGCTAAAATTGTATTACTCATCATCTTCTTTTACTTCATCCGAGATTTAGGACTTGTTACTCTCAACAAAACTGAACGATAGAAAAGATTTTAGCTTATTTCTTCTGCTTAATCCATTAACTACTTGGAGAAATTAAAAATTGTGTTTAGGATACAAATCTAATTTACATTTATACATCCACTAAATGTAAATTTTTACTTATTGCTTGCAGTTATTAAGCTCTGATGATCTGTGGATGTATGCTCCTATTGCTTACAATGGCCAGGACATTGGCCTTAAATATTAGAAGATTTCTCCGACATTATTGATGCGGCTGCTGCTTAATTATGTACTTAAAAATTAATTTATAGTTGTTCTGACTTGTAATGAATTAAACTAAGATGAGAATATTTCTCATGTTTTATGTTATAACGAAACCAAGATCCACAACCAGAAAGGCTTTTGCCTTGTTCAAGATTCGTAAATCTTCTCATGTATTGTATACGTACAAAATGTTAGAGAGAGTTCAGTCATGTATTGTATACGTACAAAATGTTAGAGAGAGTTCAGCTCATTCAACTTTATTGGAATATGGGAATTTCTGAAATCTATTATTTATATGTTGAGAGATCCTAATGTAGTACATTCAACTACTATAAAGCTTTCAAACTGAAAATAAACCTTGAGCCAATTTTTATTTATGTTATTGTTTGGCTTCCATAATAGTTACAATAAGTTTACTGCTTCAATTTACATATGGATAGCAAATTTAAAAAGATTTAATTTTTGGATTGAATTTGTTGACCACGATTTGTGCACGGGTGACGTGGCAAACAAATTTTGATTTCACTCACGTCCACGTAAATAAGCACCTACACACTTGAATAAATTGTTGGAAACACGTGGCCTACTCCAGAAGTGGAGGAGGCAACTGCTTGCACTTCCCTGAGGATGAGATCATGTGCACTTCGATGATCAAGTCAGTCTATTGTATGTGTTGGATTTTGATACCCAATAAATTCGGACAATGATGAAAAATATATGTCGAAAATTTTATCGACACCATAGACTTGACTTGACTCGAAAATGACCAATACTTTTCAATGGCCCAAGTTGGAGTCTGATTTGCTTGTTGATGGATAGTTGTAGTATTGGCCGATTTAGTTAGTGATCAATTCTTTGGTTTGTTGAGCCACTTAAGTGAAGTGCCTTTGGCCCAATTATTGGTAACCTAAGTGATGCTATATATCTATCTCCTTCAACCGTGAGTTTTGTGTGTGGTATGCAAGAGAGAAAAAATGAGAGGGAGAGAGGCCGATTTCCTTGGAGTTTGAGAGCTTGGTGATTTTGGCTTCTTCCTTGATTTTCTCCTTCGTTTGTGGATTGCATATACTACCATCATAGTCTTCTTTGTGGGGGATAAAACTTGTGGCAACCAAATCTGGAAGTTTTGGGTGGAGCTTGAGTCTGGTGGTGTTTGTTTGATTGATTTTTGAGTTCGAATTAAAGGTTTCTCGAGGGTTTTTCGTGACAAATGGTATCAGAACTTGTGTTGTTGAGAAATATATGATTTTGGGGGGGAGGGGGGAACGGGCTGCAAGTCGTCCAAAATGGAGCTTAAAATCGGCAGAAAAACAGAGGTAGAAATTGTCCAGATTTTTACAAAACGACCAGACTTGTAAATCTGATTTTCAGCCAAATCGGTGGCCGATTGGAAAAATGGATACCACAGTTGGACTCAGCAGCCAGAGGTGCAGACGGAGGTGGCGCGCGTGGTGGCCGTCATCGGTGCGTGGGACTTCAGGCAGCACGTGGGGCTATTTTTTATGGAGACTTCAACAAACATAATGTTGTTGGCGAGGAGATGGAGCCTACAATATTGTTTGATTTTAGTTTCGGGCAATACGGTGAAAGTTGGACGATTTTTCCCTTTAACGTTCCGGTGCCGGGTGTAGTTCGTGTTGCCGCAGTTGCCTGAGACTTTAGGATAAATGGTGATGGTCCTGAAGTGGTGAATTCGCATATCTCGATATTTACGGACCTTCAAACGTAGTCCGCTCAGCATCGTGTTCTTTACCTTTTATTATTGTAGTTAAAATTATTGTATAGGATAATTTATTTTTTGCATTAGAAGTCATCGTGTGGGGTGACGTTAAATTTGGGATTACCGTGAAGGGGTAACCATTGTATGTTACTAGATTTAGGAATTGTTTGTTAATTATTTGCCTTAAATTCTTTGTGAATTTGTTACCAATTTTTTCTACATTGTTAGAATTGCATGTAACCTTAGGAAAGTTTGCTAGACCTTATGTCTTTTCTTTGATTGTGGTCATTATTTGGTATTGGTGGCATATGTAGGTCTAAGGCAAGTGCGAAAAATAAGACGTATTTTAACTGTGGCGATTTTGGATATGGTGATATAGACTGTTCTAGGAATAATAATAAAATGAATGATGAGATGAGAGGTGATGTGAGGCGAATTTGGCTATAGGGTTAAGTGATGACCTGTGTGAGGTTTATTGAGAGTAAACCTGATTACTGCATGTCCATCTGTGTGTAACCCTTTTTCTGCATGTGTATGATTGCTCAATTTCGTTGCATGGTTTTATGTTGCATTTCAATGTGTTTGATATGTGCATTAACATGAATTTGAGCAATCTTATTACTTTGCGTAATGTGCTTACATGTAAAGTGGGTTAAGTTTTGTGGGGTAATTCGTTTACTCTGTGTGTGGTGTGAGAGAGTGTGATAGTGAGAAGAAAGATGGGCAGTCATTTTCTCCTTTATTTTTGTGAGCCTGTTTGGTTTGTGAGATTGTGTGAGGCAGACATGTAGGGTTATTTTCTTCCTCTTTGTGAGCCACTTTTGTGAGTGTAGTGAAGTAATCAAATCTTTCTCTATTCTCTTTGTGAGAACTACCTTCACCCTTTTCCTTTGTGAATATTTTGAGCACTAATGATTGAAGTAACCTTGTGTGCGTGGGTCAATTTAAATTGAACTCTAACATTTGTGGTCGTCAAAAGGTATTGATTTGTCATAGTGAGTTTGTGATGCTTTAGTAGTGATGGTGTCTATTGCGAGGTGTAGTATAGATGCCTAGGGGTACATTGTGAGTTGTACCGAGGGATGTGGAGTGTGACATTTGGATCACGAGTGGAGATGTGATTAAATGTCTGGAATCCTTTATTTGAAAGAGACCTTGATCAGGTAGAGTGTGAGAGAGACACTTCTATCACTTTTTTTAGGTGTTGACCCATTATCCACGTAGGTTGGGAGAAGTGATATGGTGATAGAGAATTATCCCGAGAACTTAGGATCTATTGTAATTTACCAGTTAGACATGAGTTGAGTGATTTAGTCTAGTAAGCATGGTGAGCGATGAGAGGAGATATTTGTTCTCGAGGTGTGAGCAGTACGAAATGAGATAGGATAAATGTAGTGAGATTTTTTTTTTCATGAGGTCATTTATGCATTTGTTGCATATGTGCTGGCCGTGTGTTTGATTAACTCGGTGTTAATATGTTGTCCTCTGTGAACATATTTGAAAAGATCTGTATGTTATCCTATGTTATATCTTTGTCGCATGTTTATTTGTTCTTGACTAATTACTGTAAATATCTGCTTCTACTTGGGTATTATTGACCTTAGCCATGGTGAGTACATGAAACATGTATGGTATGTAATTCAGGTTGGAAACACGAGGTAAGGTCCGTGATACCAATTTTTTTGGTTACCTCATTTATGCAAGTATAACTTTGTGTGTTGTTTGCTTGCAGATTTATTGGGAATCAAAGTGGAGATTTGTTGGGTTTTGATACCCAATAAATTCGGGTAATGATGAAAAGTAGATGTCGGAAATTTTATCGACACCATAGACTTGACTCGACTAAAAAACGATACTTTTCGATGACGCAAGTTGGAGTTTGATTTGCTTGTTGATGGATAGTTGTAGTATTGACTCATTTAGTTAGTGATTCATTCTTTGGTTTGTTGGGCCACTTAAGTGAAGTGCCTTTGGCCTAATTATTGGTAACCTAAGTGATGCTATATATCTATCTCCTTCAATCGTGAGTTGTGTGTGTGGTATGCAAGAGAGAAAAAATGAGAGGGAGAGAGGCCGGTTTTCTTGGAGTTTGAGAGCTTGGTGATTTTGGTGTCTTCCTTGATTTTCTCCTGCCTTTGTGAATTGCATATACTACAACTATAGTCTCCTTTGTGGGGATAAAACTTGTTGCAACCAAGTGTGGGAGTTTTGGGTCGAGCTTGAGTCGAGTGGTGTTCGTTTGATTGATTTCTGAGCCCGAATCAAAGGTCGTTCGTTGTAGAGATATTACATCAATAAATCATAAGAAGATCTTATACGAGAGATCTCTTGGAATATGTAAAGTGGGAGATGTCTTCCTCAATGAAGAGGCTTATTGCCTCGAATCACTTTTGTAGCAGGTTATAGTACCGTGCTTAGGTCACGGAAGGTAGGTCTCTACATGACATCTCGATAGAAGTGATGTATCACCTCAGATATCTTAGTTATGGCCTCAGCTCGTCCAGGTAGGACAGTGATGTGGAGAGAATGCCTATTTTTACTTTCTAGCTAGCTGTCATGTAGCATTCTATGGAGCCTCATTTGAAGAGGCGTAACAATAGTCCCCCCAAGTTCAAGTATGAATATTTATATAATGCGTGGACTTTTAGGTTGATCAAGTTTTAAAGTTTTGGGATGATGCATTGTCGAAGTGATGCTCTAGTGTAAACTATTTTACATTGGCGAGGTGATTGTTTGTTCAGTTGTGTGATTGAATAATTGTGCGATTATGAAATGAACCATAGTCTCTTAAATTCAAGTATGAATATTTATTCAGTGCATGTACTTAAGATGTTGAAGTGATGTTTTAATACCATGTTGAGCACTCACCTCGACAAAGCTATCTGCTGCCATTAGATCTAAAGAGAACATTTGGAAAAAAACCTGATACCCCAATGGACATCTCTGTACAGTGGGGGGATTTTGACGTTCCTCAAAACATGTACTCAGCCAAGCTTCAAACAATTAGAGAGACTTGTATGATACCCGATAAAATAAATCTTATAGTCCAAGAGTCCTAAGAGAGGTCCTGGTACCTATTATAGTAAATATAAATAATATTTTTATTATTAAAAAATTGCATGCTCTACAATTAACGAGTTTTATAAATTATAAATTTCAATAGGGACTCTGCCTTAGAGAATTTTTCAATAAACTATTAATTGATCTCTACAGTCTTGAAACTCTAGGCAGTCGGCACTGTTAATTATGTGAAAGTATTAATCTATTTCAATAATTTAATACATATAATAAAAATACATAGTTGAAAATTCCAAAAATAATAAATTAATGCAATATTTAACATACCATTAGCCGGCTTTTCTAATTTTAAAGAGGTGCTGAATTCTTTATCAATAACAGAAAAATTAAGCAATAAAAAAAAAAATCATAATCTTGCTATTAAAGATAGGGTTATGCTATTAAAATAATAGTTTCATGTTAGTTAAGCTTAATTATTATTTCTTTAACATAATAATTATTGACTTACAGGTCAAAATACTTATTGCTGGTTACATGGAATTAAAATTATTTTAAATCAGAGTTAGGAGTTGTAATCATCAAACTCGACATACTGTTAGTTTCCTGAAATAGTTGGGTGAAAGGATAAAATTTTATCAATTTTTTTACATTAATATCATATTATTTACATCATTATCATGGTATTATTACATTCTTCATATAAATGTATCATTCAAACACATTTAGATCAAATTTACGGTTTAAATTAAGCTTCTTCTTCCTTTTTTTTTTTTTTGAAAAGGAGGGCGGCACCTCCAAAACTTTATATATAGCCCAAGAAGTTGTTAATAAGATGCAAGGTCAAAAGCATTTGAACTATTAATATAGACTCTCAATCATGAATTGTCAACTAAAGTATTTGATTAGCTCGTCAACTCATTATTGACTTATTTTAAATTTATTGGATCTTTTCTACCTCAATGCACTGGCTTTAGGAGAACGAGCTAATTTGCAGTCTAATGTTATTTTATAGTAAATTATTTTCACTAATAAGAATTTTATTTTATTTATTATTTTATTTTTTTGACATTGACAATCTCATTTATTATCTTATATATATATATATATATATATATATTGACTTTATATTACAATTTTAAAAAAATGTAACGACAAGATTGAAAAAGCTGCACAATGAGACTGAAAAATTAAATAAAAAAGGAAATTTAATGTTGGACCAATTTCTATTTTTATCTATTCACTGCCATATAGACCAGTACCATGGATGATAAATAGGATAACAGCTCTTCGATACAACAAAATTGGATGGTTAAAATATATTATAATTTTCTGTTACTTGTATGGATCCAGCTAGCACTAATGGTTCTTAATATCAGTATATAATAATGTGACCATGGTCACATTGTGTAATGAATAAATTTTTTTTTTTTTTTTTAATTTTTTAACTCATTTGAAATGAATAATTTTTTTTTTTTTTTTAATTTTTTAACTCATTTGACAATGTATCAAATATCATTACTCGCACTAATAATTGAATTCAGATGGTCCCTTAACACAAGGGTCCAAAGCTCTATGCATTTTGATACTTAAACAATTAATATTTTATTTATTCTCTCTTTTTTTTTTTTTTTTTCCAGTTAATTTAGCGTTGAAAATAATAATCTCATTGCTTAACTTGAAACTACAGTTTGGAAAGTCCTCTAAAGAACATGCCAAGGACAGGTTTAATTTTGTTTTTCATTTGATACTTAGGAGTTTGACCTTTTTAACATCACTTGGTCTACCATTAAACCAACCAATCCAACGCTCAATATATTATGGATCTCAAATAGTTATAATAAACTCTTTCACGATCTTAGTTAAATACATACTGAGCGTTGGATTAACTTAAATTAAATGTCACGGTTATTTGTTAAATAAATGTGTCAAATTTATGAGTAAAAGAATTCGTCCCAATACATTATATACATATACATATATGTATATATGTATATTTGAAAGATTTGGATCGACAATATTTTGAAAGACATTCCAAAAGACTCAGCATGTATTTAACTAAGATCATGAAACAGTTGGATCAAAAATCACGTGGATCCAAATTTCTAATTAACCCTAGAACCATTAAAACATATGAAAATGGAAAATCAAATAACACAAACATTCACAGTAATGCCACAACGTACGAATGTGTGAGGTACTGCTGCACTATCAAAATTTGAGATGATTGTCTCTAGAATAATGTTATCTGACATCAGTAATTTTAGAACATCAGTTTAGATGACCACATTTGATAAATGTAATTAAATAAATCATGTAATATTACATTTAGGTGAATCTATTATTTAATGACATGTTATTGTCACCTTAAACTGATGTTTGATATCAATAATGTTGAATAGAATTACTCGTCTCTAAACCAACACAACTAAAATAATGGGTATTAAAAAAAGTCAACTAAATGAAGGAATAAAACATAAAAAGTAAATAGCATGAGGTACGTGGCTTCTTTCAGTGTGCGCAACCCGCGTCACCATTGGTCTTGCGCGTGTGCAAATGCTCCAAAAACCTTTGAGCACGAGTATTAGCTATGATTTCTCAAAGCAGTATTTTATACAATATTTTACCTCTTTATTTTGGACAACGTATTTATGTGATTTTATAACTCAGACAGCAATAATTATGGCTAATTATTGCTTTGGGCAAACAATAATTTGAATCATACTTTGAATCTCTCATTTATGTTTATTGACTTCTCTAATCGCTTAAGAGCTGGAACGTTAGTTTGAACGTTATTGGAAAATATTAATTTATTACTTACAATGATTTAATACATGTAATATGAATATATATAGTTGAAAATTCCAAGAAATGTTTAATAAACTAATGCATACTTTACAGATTTTCTAATTTTTAAGAGCTGCTGAATTCTTTATACTTAAAGAAAAATTAAGCAATGTAAAAACCATAATATTGCTATGGTGTAGTGAAAAGACGGGGTTATCCTATTCAAAATGATAGGTTTGAGTTAATTAAGGTCAATGAATTTTAGGTTTTTTTTTTTTTTTTTTTTTTTTTTTTTTTTTTTTTTTTTTTAAACTCAAACTAGGTTGGACTTTTGAGAAAATATTTTTCCTTTATTCCACGTGATTTTTTTATGTTGTTTCCGTCTTTGTGGTATTGCTAAGGTTTGACATGCACTCCTATAAATACTGGACTCATTTCACAAGTTTTGTATTACTGATATGTAGAATAATTGTGTAGCACGGTTATTGTATTTGTTTTCTTCATATTATTAATTGAATAAATTACTTCGCTCCTCTACCAACTAATTCTTTGCATTTTATTCTGTTGTTTGTTTGCTATCATATACTTCATATCATGACATATATATTACCTCGATCCATTTTATTTTCCAGCAAGTGGTATCAGAGCTATTGATTGTGATTTATTCGAGGTTTTTATTATTGACAGTAGCCATGAAATATGAAATTTTGCTTTTGGATCACAATACAAGATTCTCATTATGGCAAGTGAAGATGTGAGTTGTACTTGCATAGATGGATTTAGATGTATCGTTGTTATGATTTGACAAAATTTTCACAACTTGGATGACGAAAAAGAAACAATAGAAGGATGGGAAGACACTTTCACATATCTATCTTCATCTCTCTGACAATATTTTTCAGGACGTTTTGAAGGAAAAAATGACAGCTGCGTTGTGGTTGAAGTTAGAGCAATTGTGCATGACTAAAAGTCTGGCAAGCAAATTGCATTTGAAGCAGATGTTGTATTCTCATCGCATGGCAGAATGCAGATCTTTGAAAAATCATCTTGCTGTGTCCGGGGGATCGTCCCTGACTTGGAGAATTTAGAAGTAAAGTATGATGAAGAAGATTTAACCTTAATTCATTTGTGTTCGCTGCCCTCTTCGTTTACTTCGTTTAGAGATACGATATTGTATAGTCGTGATATTCGCACCATTGAAAATGCGTATGATGCTTGTTTTTAAAAGAGAAGATAAAACATTTGGTTGGATCTGAGAGCAATAATGGAGAATGCCTTGTCGTTTGTGGTAATCGGAGAATAGGTAAGTCGATGTCAAATTTTAGTAATCAGGTTTGTTATTATTGTAAGAGGAAATGACAAATTAAGAGAGATTGTTACAAATTGCAGAAAGAAGATAATTTAACTACAAATCATGGGAAGCAGTCAAATACTTCAGACGGACCAATATAGTCGAGAACTATTTTAGTGATGGAGATATTTTGACTATTTCTGACATGAAATCCAAACCTGATGAGGAGTGGATATTAGATAGAGTTTGTGAGTTCCATATGTCTCTCAAACCAGATTTGTTTGAAACACATGAAACGGTGATGTAATGTGTCATTGTCATGGGTAACAACGAACTTTGTCGGGTAGCTGGTATTGGTAGAATCAGATTGAAGCTGTGGATGGAACATGCGGAACACTTAATCACGTTCGACATATTCCAGGTTTAAAGAAGAATCTTATTTCGTTGAGTACTCTTGATTCAATAGGGTATACATTTTCTGGAGGAGATGGAGTCTTAAAGGTTCGAAAGGGTGTTCATCTTGTATTGAAGGGGTAGAGTAGGTCCCATATTATACATTTTGCAAGGCCATACAAAATTTGTAAAGAAAAGTTAGTACAGATTCAATACCATGATGAAAATCCAGTTTAGTCTGTACCTTTAGGATTTGGTTCGAGGTCTATATTGAAAAATAATACTCAGTCGAGTTTGGAGGATATGAATAATCCCGCTTTGCCACCATTATCTGCGATTCCATCGTATTCAACCATTATGGATAGACCCATTGGAGATAGGTACATGGATGCTGATTGAGTTGCACATAATTTTAACATTTTAAAATGTGTTGAGACTAACCAGATGTCTTCTATGAAAGTATTGGAGTTGATTCTGCTACAAGATATCTTCGACACTGTTTGGTAAATTATAATTCTTTGTGAATTTTGAGGAACTCGGTGTTTGGGTTCATGTATCTGTGTTGGATTCTGTGGAAGATGTGATGTATTTTTGTGTTAGAGAAAGTTTGGTTCTTATTGAAGAGCTCAAATTTTTCTTTGCAGTTGAATTTTTTTTTGTAGGTGTAGAAATTTTGAAATTTCGTTTGTTACATTGAAATTTGTATCAAGATGGAGATGTTGTTTTTTTTTTTTTTTTTTTACCTAAATTAGGTTGGATTTTTGAGAAAATATTTTTCCTTTATTCCACGTGACTTTTTTTATTTTGTTTCCATCTATGCACTATTTGTAGGGTTTGACATGCACCCTATAAATACTAGACTCTTTTCACAAGTTTTGTATTACTCAAATATGAAATAATTGAGTAGGCACAGTTATTGTATATATATTTTTATATTAGTCAATTAAATAAAATATTTCGTTCATCTGCTAATTAATTAATTGCCTTTTATTTGATTGTTTGTTTATAATCATATACTTCATATAGTGACATATATATTACCTCGATACGTTTTATTTTCCAACAATAAATACTTTATTGAACATAATTATAGACTTAGAGGTCAAAGTACTTAAATTATAGGTTTTTATATATTATGGCAATAAAATTATTTTTTTAAAATAAGAGTTAGGTGTCGTAATTGTCGAACTCAACATACCGCTAGTTCCCTTAAATGGTTTGGTAATTAAAATGATAAAATTATTAAATCATCTGAGTACACCAATTGTATTGTATCATTTCCTTTTTGTATAAACGTATAATGAAGGTTTATCACTGAAATAATTATGTTAAGATCAAGATATAAGATTAAAAGTACTTTAATTCGATTGTTAATAACTACCATACTGAAAAAGGTCATGAATTATAAATTGAATTATTTGATTACCTCGTCAATTCCTTGTTTAGTTAATTCAAATTTAATGGATTATTTTCAACTGAACACATTAAAATTAGGGATTATATGGACAATCTTATTCACTATCACGTATTACTACTTTTATTGACCTTGAAATCCTCGATACAACATATCCCGACTCCACTCCCATCCACTAGTAAGTTATCTACACACTTGGAATAGTAAAGCCCTTCATGTTTTATTTATGGCTATGTCACCTAAAGAGTTTATATGTGTATCGATGTGTGAGACTGCTAAACAAGTTTGGAATATTCTAGAAATCACACACACGAGGGAACCAAAATCATTAAGAACTCAAAATTACAAATGTTGACTACTAAATTTGAGGAAATTAATTAGAATGAAAGATGATAAGTCTTTTGATGATTTTATATGCTAAACTGAATGATATAGTGAACTCTAATTTCAATTTAGGTGTGCGAATTCCAAAGGCTAAGATTGTGAGAAAAGTAATAAGATTCATACATGAGAAATTTATATCTAAGGTAGCTCCTATTAAAGAGAGTAAGGACCTAGATGCAATTAAAATTGAAGAACTTATAGGATTGCTCCAAACATATGAGCTTAGCC
Source organism: Osmanthus fragrans (assembly GCA_019395295.1). Classification (NCBI taxonomy): domain Eukaryota; kingdom Viridiplantae; phylum Streptophyta; class Magnoliopsida; order Lamiales; family Oleaceae; genus Osmanthus; species Osmanthus fragrans. The sequence continues at coordinate 18,418,737 of CM033351.1, forward strand.
TACCTCACTCTAGGAAAGAAAAATCCATAGCCCTCAACACAGTTAGGGAAATTGAGAGTGACACCTCTAACGATGAAAAACTTAAGGATGAGGACGTTGCCTTTTTTGCTAGGAAATTTAAGAAATTCCTTACGAATAAGTACGATGTTCTAAGAAATATATGGTTAAATCTAAGGAAAGATAAACATAAGAAGAGTAATACTAGAGATTCTTGGAAGAGGTCTGTTACGTGTCATCGGTGCTAGGGTTTTGGTCATGCAAAATTTGAGTGTCTTAACTTGAAGAGTGATCTAGGCAAAGCTATGAATGCTACTATCACCGATGACGAGTCTAGCTCAGATAATTAAAGTGGGAAGTATATGGTACTCACTTTTGTGGTGAAGAATGAGTCACTTGACGATAGAGAGAAATTTGATTCTTCACGGGAATGGTCAAAAAATAACCATGACATATATGAGCCATTTAATGAGCTATTTCATGATTGTCTTAAGTTGAGAAATGTAAATAGTGTTTCTTTTAAGAAGCTATATAAGATTGACCTAGAAAAAAGATAGACTTATATCTGACCTTCAAAAGTCTATTGAAAGCCTTAGTGAGTTAAGATTAGTCTATAAGAACTTAGATTAAAACTCTAATGAGTGACCTTGAATAATCTAATGCTCAACTCCATTCCTTCTTGAGTGGATCTCAAAAATTTGACAATCTTTTAGGGTTGAACAAGCATGTTGGGAATAGGGGAGGTTTATGATATAATCAAACTGATCATAATAATATTAGTACTTTCAAGACCACTTTTGTCCCTACCACCTACCAGCCTAGGTATGTTGTAAATTCAAAACCTAGGAATAAGCGTATCTTAGGATAGAGGCCTATTAGACAACGTAGGATCAATCAGCCCAGAAATCAATATTAGCAACCACGTAGTTTTGGACCTAGTTTTATCCCTATATGTTTCAATTGTGGTGAGTTGGGACACACAAGACCTAGGTGTGTCAAATTTTTGAATAAATATGTAAGTCAGAATATATCAAGCCAGGTTGATTTCCTTACTAATCATGTTAGTCACTTGAATGAGATGTTGATACAGTTGAATAGGATTAATTCTGCTTCTAGGAAAGTCTGGGTTAAGAAGAGTGATCTAAGAGATTATGAATTTGATCATGATGCTCTTGAAGGCAAGAGCATTTGTGTATATCAATAAGTAGGTATTTTTGTGCATGCAAGTGCTAGGTCATTGTGTTTATTCATTTTTGTATGCATCTCATTCTTTCTATTTTCTTTTTGGTTTTTCTTTAAAAAAAAATTTTAAATAGGAGATTTTGTTATTGGACATGTTATTTTGTGATCAAATACTAGTAAAGTCCATCTATGGTAAATAAAATTTTCGTTAATTTGTTTAGAACTTATGTGGAGTATATGGTATAAGATATTACATGAATCTTCTACACTGCACACATTAGACTTTTGTGAGTGGATTTTAACCAAGTTTTTAGATTTGGGATGATGGTCATCTGTGTGATGTGTTGACTTTAATTATGAAATTACCTTGAACTAGATTGACTTAAACTCTTTTATATTCCCCCATTAAAGAAAAAGATGTCAATGATTCAAAATTTGAAATATATAAAAAAAATTGAGATACAACTTATGCTCTTCTTCAGTTACTGTTTGACTCGAGCAATTAAGCTGTGGAGTTTATCAAAACCTGATACCCTATGGTCATATGAAAATCATCAGTTCAAAGCTCGTTACAGGGGTTATCTTAATCACTTAATATAGAAGAGATTGTAGAGATATTAATAAAAAAACTGAGAAAAAATGTGTGTGCGTGCGCGCGCGCTAATTGATAGGGGAAGAAAGAAATTTTATACATTGAAAAATCAATATGAATTTTTTATTTAAATTGTCTTAGTAACACTGATTTTGACTTCATACACTACAACAAAAAACCTCTTTTGCAACACTCAAAAGGCAACATTCAATCAATGAATGTTGCTAAAAGAGTCTACGGCAACATTCAAATAAGTGAATGTTGCAATTGACCAACTTTATTGAGTATTAGCAACATTCTTTAAAAGAATGTTGCCAATACTACTTTTTGCAACGTTCATTGCGTGTTGCGAAAAGTTTTCTTTTTCGCAACGTGCAACGAACGTTGCTAAAAGTCCTTTTTCGCAACGTTCGCTGCACGTTGCGAAAAGGTTCCCTTTTTGCTTTTTCGTAAAATTAATTAATTTTTTTTTTCATTTTTATTCTTCTTAACTTTGATAACTTATGCAACTTGGAGTTTTAGATCCAAATCCAAATCCAATTCATTTTCTTCTATCTTCACTTCAGTCCCATCCGCGCGAGTCGCGACCTCGCCCATCGTCATCTCTCACCCCACTGTCGATCAGTCCGCTCGTCAGGTAAAATCCTAACCTTCTAATACTTCGAACCTTAAAAAAAAATCGAACCTTCTAATTCTTCGAAAAATTCCCATATTTGCAACGTTCAAATGAACCTTGCAAAAAGTTTGGACATTGTTAAAAATTATTCAACCCAAACCAAAACAAAACAAAACCTCATCAAAATCAAATGTGACCTAATTTTTCCTTCTTTTCTTCGTCTCCGCCTCTCAATTGACTCTATCAGTTCCTCTCTCTCAATCCTTCTCTCATAGACGACGCCGCTATCTCTGGGTGGCGCAACCATAACCAACGGTGGCTTGCAAGTGAAAAAGCCTCCCGCCAAGGACCGCCACAGCAACCCTAACAACGTGAGTCGTGACACGGGAGGCGAAGTGGGTCGACGAAGTCATCACCGCCCTCTACTCTCTCGCCGCCTGCCTTTTTCCTCTGAAGCCCCACTCGTTTTCAGGTTCTGGATTAACTGTACTATCTTTTGATTTTGGGAATTTTAATTTCGTTGGTCAACATTGACTGATTAGCTCTTAATAGTGTCGTTATCCTGTAATCCCTAATTTGAGTTGTAGAGGGTGTATCCATTACTATGATGTTGGGGTTGATCAGACCCCTTATACATTCTTCTTTAATCTTTTAGGTTTTTATTTCATTCAAAGAAACTTTCCCGTCAAATCACGTTCTTGAAATCCTGTTTTATCCTTCATTAGATTTTTGGGATTTCACGAGGAATCAGAAATACCAAACTCCTGTCGAAGTGAATTTGACGTTACCTGCCTCCGCATGGAAGAAAGGTTGGCTTATTCTGGGACAGAGCAGGCGGTTTCTATAATTTTACTTGCTAAACTGATTGATATCAATTTATTGTTCTCTTGGAGGATGATTATATAGTTAATATGATTCTGGCCAGGACATGGTGCTGATGCACCATGAAGTAGAAGTTGGATTTCCCAAATGGTCGACGAACTGAAAACCACAGAGCAACTCTATTGGAATGTGGAAGGACTAAGAATGGCAAGACAACTACCGCAATGACTCTTACTGTTGGGATCCCTGCAGCCATTGGAGCTCTGGTATTTGCTTGTTTTAATTTTGTTTAATTGTTATATTGCACAGAAAATATTATTGGAATGATGTTAATTTTATACGAACAGCTCTTGCTCCGGAATAAAATTGATACAAAGGGTATCTTAAGGCCTATTGATCCTGAAATTTAACTGCTTTCATTTTTTCATTTTTTGAAGAGAATATATGCAAAGGATGCTCTAGTTGCTGAATATTTCTGGGCTGATCCCTTGCCTTGCGATCCGAAAAGGTATGTGTGGTAATAATATCCCAAATTATTTCTTTACATCCTATAGTCTAGGGTAGATAGCATTTCCGTATTAATCGTCCATTTGGTTGGCCTTTGGAGTTTGGTTATTTCTTTCGTCTTCACATTCATATTGTTTTTAGTGAAAACTCCCTAAGCTTCTCTAGAAATACAGCTATTGTATTTGCACGAAAAATTTGCTAGATATTTTTCCTTCATTTATGTGACCAACTGTTCCTCGAATACACAGTTTGTCTAAGTATGAATCCTCACACGAGTTTCAAACAAAGAAGAAAAGACAGCAACAGTGGCAAAATGAAAAAATGGCGAAAAGACAGAAATTACAAACTGTAAGTGGCTGCTCAAAGCGAGACATAGAATAGGAAGAACCAGCTCACCTTCGACGCAGGTAAAGTTCTGCAAATGTTTGGTTACAAAATTAGGAACTTGTTACTAGACATGTATAGCTATGTTTTTGCTGTCTAATTGTTTGACGAAGTTCATCAAAATGAGGTTTCTATATTCTGTGAGTAATACAAATTTTTGATGCTCAGACTTTATAGACTCATTCTTCATTTGAAAAAATAGTGAAAAAATGTGTTCGTTTAGATAGTAATTTTAGTGAATACCGAGGCTTACAAGCTAATATTCCCTGTTAATGGTCAAAATATGTCCGACTTCCTAAATCTTTTTGTTCATTGTACTAAATCTTAATGGTCATTCTTGGTTCCATGCTTTAAGGTTGACTGTATTCAACATTTTCTCTAATAGATCCATGTTTACTTATTGATTAAATCAAAATCTATAAGACAATTAGAAAAAATTGTTTTGTTTCGAATGTTATATTTCGATGCAGTTGGGGGTGAGGCTAGAGTTGTAAATCTTTGACTTATCTAGAAGTTTGCATTAAGCTACTGTAGAAGACTGAGGTTTTGTGACACGACTTTCTTGAAATTATTCTTAGACTGTAGAGTATGACAAAGAAGGATCTGTCTTGCGTATACGTGGGAAGAATATTCTGGAAAATGAACATGTGAAGGTGCGTGGTATTTGGTTTGTTTTTTTTAACTAATGCATTTCTTTGCTCCCGCAGTAAAAACTATAGTTTTATGCTGCAGATAGGGGCATTCCCACCCTAGAAATTGAGCTACACTGACCTTTTGTGTTCAGGAAGGTACTCTTTGCTCTTAATTCTATCAAATCTCTAGTCATTCTCTTTTATAAATTATATTCAGTTGTTTGTTAGAATATTTGGCATTCAATTATGGTCATTTTGCATTCTATGGCGTTAATATAAAGAGCATGGTCTGTGTCTAAAAATATTAGTCCCTTGAGAATTATCATAATATATCCATTTTATCCTTTGCAGGTACATGTATGTGTAACCCGTTGGTGAATAAAGAAGAGATTGAGATTTTCCCAAATCAATTAACATTTTTGAAGAATGTGTTCTTTCATTTTTACCATTTTTACCTTACAAACATTTTTACCTTGCAAACTACATTTCAAATTCAATATATGATCCACTCCTTGCTTTTTTGCCACTCTTTTCACTTGTTCCTCTCGTTCACTCCCTCCATTCCACACACACAATTATCTACTTTCAAGCTATTTTTTTCACTTAGCAACTTTGTTTCTTTGCTGCCACAGTTTAATGGCGATGGCAGATTTACACACCAAAATTAACCTTTAGTATTCTTCACAACTCTCCTATGTGTCAAACCGGCTTTCTTATAGCCGCCGTTTCAGTCTTAGGCCGCTCCCTCAGTCCCATAATTCAAGAATATGCTGCTCTGTAACCTCGAAGTAAACTACCTTTTTTTTTTTGATTTTTTTGTATATAAATGTATAGTAAGTGTTTTTGCTGTTTCAGTATGGTGGGATTTTGGTTTTTAAGAAAATCTTGTTGATGGGTTGTTTTCAGGGAAGTTCAAGCACCAGTGGCTGTGAACACTGAGGATCTCAAGAAGAAACCTGATTGTTATGGAGTCTTCTGTCTTACTTATGATTTCATGGCTGTAAGTTTTCCAATAATAAATGAATTTGTTTCACTTATTTTGTGATTGTACTCATTCTTTTTTGAACTTTTTCCTCTAGCGCGTCTGAAATGTATTATGTCTAGACTATTCTTCAACATGTGCATTGCATATAGTTCCTTTCTATAGAAATCACAGATCAATGATACTTTCAACTAGGTTGAAAATAAGAAAAAGATTGTTCTGATCTCATGGTATTTTCATAATTTATGTGATTATCTAAAATCTTTTTCTTTCCGAACTAATGTATTTCATACTGTATTCTGAAATGTATTATGTCTAAATTATTCTTCATTTTTAATCTTGCTTCTCTGTTTGAATATGATAAGAATTAATATATTTTGTGTTGTATTGATTCAGAAGAATGTGACATCCATGGATACAATAAACCTTCATGATGGTGAAACAAAGAATTCTTTTTGTGATGAAGAGTACAAGGAAGATCATTTGATGGATCAAGTGTCTAATCTCTGAGGCTTACTATGCTATCATTAAAACTCTAGGTCTATCTTGTCTAGGTGCGCTTTTGAATGGCTCGACCATCTCAAGGGTTTCAAGAATAGGTTACATTTTTTTTTTTCGTGTTTGTAAAGGGTACTCAATTTGTGGAAGACAAGTGTATCCAATAGTTGGACTAACTATTCTTTTAATTTAGTTTTATTTTATCTTGATTTGAATTTTAAAAATTAAGGAATTAAATGGATATATTTGCAATTTTATTTACGTTAGTTTTTACATTAAAATTTGAATGTTAACATTTTTTATTTTATTTTTTGAAATTAAACTTTAATATATTTAGTCCCCAAGAAAAAAATATAATATAATAATTTATATTCGTGTTGTCTAAATAATAATAATAATAATAATAATAATAATAAGGCTTTTAGCAACGTTCATTGAATTATGATAATTGAACTAAAAACATCAATCGCAGCGTTCGGTGAACGGTGCGAAAAAGGGCAACAGCAACGTTCAGCGAACGTTGTCGTTGGTCTTTTTTGCAACGTTCACTGAACGTTGCCGTTGCCCTTTTTCTGAACGTTGCGAAAACGTTCCACTCTATGGCAACATCATAATCCACAACGTGCGCCCGAATACTGCAAAAACTCTTTGGCAACATTTTTTGCACGTTGCAAAAAACTGTTTCTGGTGTAGTGATAATTTGAGGAAAATATTCATTCAATAGTGATTTTTATTCATTTAATTTCTCATTGATTTAAGATTTTGATATTTGCTCACTGGAGAGTTCAGTGGCACTTTTCACACATATATAGCTTATAAAATTTACTCCATTTAGGTTTAAAATAAGTTATGTGGGAAAAATTTATTATATTTGAGCTATACTTCTATTAGTAAAGCAATAACGGTTCATCATGACATGTTTAAAAATCTATGAAAAAAAAAACTTTTCTCAAAATGGAAATTTTTTATTTTCTTATCATATATCTTGCATAATTTTTGCATAATTATACATGTGCATTTTTTTACTCAATCTCTTTGTATTTTTCATGATTATTTATAGTATTTCCTTTATTATTTGTGACAAAAATGAGGAGAGATTAGTATTTATTTCAGAGAGTGTAGTGAATATGAGTTATGGGAATATTTTAAAATTTTGATATTTTGATCGATATTTATCTTAGGGGGAGTTTGTGTTGGAATTTTATTATTGATATTGTGTGTTTTCTTTTGTCAATATTGATATTAAAAATTTATAGTTATTTCTAAGTTTGTAATTCACATGATATATCATGTTTCGGTGTTACACATATTTTATTATGTTGTTTTATAAATCTTAGTTATATTATTTTGTTAAATGTTAATTTCCTCTTGATTTTCATGTGGTCTTGTGGTTTTCATGTATTGCACGAAATAGGGAGAAGAAAAGTTTGAAAGTGTCTATTGGGTAGATTGTATCAGACTTTTGACATTGAAATAAATGATTTTGTCAAGAAAGGTCAAATGGGGAGATTGTTAGAGTCCTAGTTATAATTGACTTTATCCGTATCCAAAATCTATGCTAGTTGTGTTAAAATTGAGTCGTAATTAAAGTAAAAGAAGTTGGAATTTGTAGTATAGGTCTTAAAAGAGTCCAAGATATCAAAGACATCCAAGAATATCACATATGATCGATGAAATACAATTAGATGTCCAAAGAGTGTCAAAGATACTTCAAATTCGCAATCAAGACTTGCAACGCATTTTTTACATTGAAATAATTTGAATTTGGAGAATCTTATTTCTAGAAGAATTGTATCTCTTCGAGTTAAATTTCTAACATATTTTGAATCACTTCAATCTAGTATCGGAAGAGAAGGGTATGATAAAACTACTGACAACTGCTCAACTGTCGCTTCATTGGCGCTTGAGCGGCGAACGACGTCCAACAATCTTGTTTTGCTTCAAACACTTGATTTTGAAATCCTTCCATCCAAAACACTTTTCCCTATATATATATATATATATATATATATATATATATATATATATCATATTCTAAGAACCTCTAAAAGTGTGTTGAATTGTAATTATTCCATAGAGATCATTCATTTGAAAATTCAAATCACTTTTATTGATTTTAAGATTCAACCACCAAATTATTTGATTCATAAATTCATCCAAAATTAGATTTGTTGATCAAGGTATAAACCTTCACATTAAACCATAGATCAAAACACGCAAGATCTTTGATCAAATACAAAACCTACCTCCGCCAATTAACCTTTAGAGTTACTGAAGTTTTGGGATGAGGCAATGAGACTTTCAACGCTAAAAAGCGAGCTTCGTACTTAGAAATTCATAGGAAATAAACGATACCAAGGTTCGGGAGCTAGTGTGAGGAGCACACAATCCAAGAGGGCCAGCGTGAATGCAAGAAGAATGTCACACTGGACTAAAGGTTAGTTGGGTCTAAACTGTACTGTAAGTCTCATCGTTTATAGTTAATTGTTGGCCGGCAAAGTGACTAGAGTTTTTGATCATTTGCGAAGGGTTTTCTACGTGATCATATTCGTGTTATTAACTATATGTGATTTATAAATTGTGGTATTCAAATGTAAGATAAATTGACTTGCTTGATCTAAATAAATATTTGGCTAATTAGAATTTTCAAGCCTCAAAATTTGATAGTCAAACAATCTTAGCTATTTTAGGTGTTTGGTAAATTTAATAAAAATCTGATTATGGAGTAGTCTCTAGTATCTAGTTATAGATTTAATTTGAGAAGAAACAAAAGTAAAACTTTTTAAATTATGCTTTTAACTTCTCCAGTTACCCTAAAATATCAATTTTAGCACTCATAAAAAAAAATCATTTGAGTTAAATCTTGGGTGAAATTTTGTTTCTAAATGGTTATATATATTTAAAAATCAGAATTCGAGCGATAATAAACAAGTTGATACATTGATATTGTTTTTATATAATTAGTATACTAGACATTAATAATAACGATCTCGTCAAGTATTGTCACCAACGGTTTTATTGCAAATTGTATTCTTACTTTTATAACATATTAGCAATAAGCATGTGTGTTGCACATCATAAGTACGGAATAAATTATATGTTTAATATTTTAAAAGTGCAGTAATTGATAGTGTTAAAGAATTTTTTTTATGAAATTACATACATAATATGAAAATGTTGATTAAACTAAAATATAATATTTTGTTTACTTATTTGTTTATGCTAGACATTGGTTGGACCTCAATTTTCAACCATTACAAGACATCGACCAATTTTTTTGTACGGACAGACAAAAAGAAAAATCAAATTAAGAGATGTACATTTGACTAAATTTAAAATGTTTACTTATAAGTAAACTAAATTACATAAATGATTTTCAAAATAAAAAATTACTCATTTTGTCTATAAAATAATTTTTTTTTACCTTAGAAAAAAAAAAACCTTTTCATCTAAACACATTTAGAAACAAAAAAATTACGTATTAATCATGCTCGTCATATTAATCCCTAGCATTTATTTTAAATTAAAATCCAAAGTTACATTCAAAACATATATAGAAGTGAAAAATCTTAAAACAAATTTTTTTTTCTTTTGAATCGGATTAATACAAATTGAGGAATATAAATTCTTCCTTTAAATGTATTAAGATAAAATTCTTTTTCTTTTCTGTATATATTTATATTTGTTTGATCCCCATTATTTTCAAAATACATTTTTCTCTATCTTATTTTCAATCACAATCATTAAAATAATATTACATGCAAACTCAAATATTTTTCTTATTTTTTAACTACACATTCTCTATCAATCTACTATTTCAAAATGTATTTTAGCCAAAATGGGACTCAAACAGGCTACTAATAAATAATTGAATTAACATCAATTTTTATGCTTACAAAAATGAACATGTAAAAATAATAAAATACGCAAAACTATATTAATTATTTTTTAGAACACATAATATTAATTTTTTTTAATACTTAAAAATTTAGTTTTAGTGAAACACGTGTAATTGAGATGCGAAACTTGTATTTAGTAGGGTGGATACAAATATGGGAAGAGTAAGTAACTCCTAATCATTAGGAGTAATTAGTAAAATTTTTAAGATTGATAGATAATTTCTCTCGTCTTTGATTCTTTCCTAACTATTGATCACATTTAAGCAATTTTTTCTTTTCAATTTATTGTCATTTGTATTTAAATAGTTATATCATCTATTATATTAATTAAACCTACAATTTATAATATTTGAATAAAAATGTTGACAGTGTTATATAAGGTTAATATGATAAATTGAACGTTTCATTTATCTCCCCATTTTATAGGTATATATTATTATATTATTTATTATTTATATACGTGAGCTTCACTTAAAATCAATGTTACTTATATAATTATATTATAATTACAATATATATATATATATATATATGAAATAATATAATAATATATTAAATCTGACATTAATGATTGATTAATTACAATTTAACTTCATGTAGTCTCCTTTTAAATATAGAATTCATTTTTTTCATATTTGAGTACTCATAATTTTATTTTAATTTAATTTAATTTAATCACTTAAAATCTAAATCCGTCTACATATATAAATTGATCGCTAATTATAAATTGTAAATTTCATTGTCATTGATCTACCCGGTGTTACTCATCCTACATTTCATTTCCCTCCCTCACTCACTCAGATATATTTTTTTGTCTTCAACGTAACAGTGGGACCCAAATTCTAGAAGAAATCAACGTGGGCCCCATCCACTGGCATATGCATTTAATTAATATATTGAGTATTAAATACGTATATCTTCGGTAGATATTTAGTCATTGTTTGAACTCCATTTTTTCAAATTATAATGAAAAAAATAGTAATTTGTTAGAAAATATGCGATTAGAAAGAAAGGAAAGATTTTTAAATTTACGTGTAATATTATTTTATTGAAGAATGTGTGATTGATAAAAAAAAGAAAAAAATGAGTTTTAATTTAATGGGAGCCACACAAAGGCTTGGTGATCCCATTTAATTCCCCGGTCAAAGGTAAGATTTTGGAAAGAAATTGAATTGTCTCTTGGAATAATTTCATTGGTGGAAAATAACAATAATTATTGAGCGTTGTATATATTAAAGATTGAATCTCAACCTTGAGAGTCCTTTTACTGCCCGCCTCTAGAGCATTATGAAGAGGATAAATCGCGGAATGTATCTCAGAAGGTTAGGGTACAAGAGCTGTTATACTGGTGCCCACAAAGAGTTCAATTCTATATATTGTAAGAGGTAAAAATCGAATTCTCATACTGCAACTGTCAGTTCAGTTGAGACTATTTCACTCCTGTCTTTTGCACCATTGAACTATGCCCTAGGGGCGAGCGGTGTATACATTAACTTGAACATGAAAAGGGTTTTGAATAGTTGACATTGTAACTTATCATATAGATTGAAATACATTTAGGAATACAGGAGGTGCGACTAGCATATCTAGCGTGCAGTCCTGATTGTTACCATGCTTGTAAGACAAGAAGGCAGTGGTTGCCCTAAGAAGCAATGGACTCGAGAAAGCTACAGCTTGGAGTGGGTAAACCCACCTGCGTCCATGTTTGGCACATATTTTTTAAAATTCATTTTTTTTTTTTAAATTCAATTTCAATTACACATTTCATGAATTTTATCGATTTTTCAATCATATATTTAATCAATTTTTATCAAAATCTACTAAAAATATAATTTGTATCCAAACGAATCAGGGACTATATATCGATCTAATCATATAGTAGTAATTACACATTTACGGTTTAAAAGTCAGAAATATGCAGAAAAAGTTTATCGCCAGCAATAGAGTTTCAGCCAACATCAGTATTAAAAAATAATAATAATAAATAAAATAAAATAAAATTTAGAAGTTTTCCATTTTTATTTTGTTTTGGGCAACTTCCAAGTTCCAAAAAATATGCCTAATTTGGGTAGGGCCCATTTCTAATTATTGGATTGTACTTGTCATTTTTTAAGTCTTGTCTTGTGTCTAAGATGGGTATCTGCTGTATAATTTTAGTGATAACAAACACTTGCTAACATCATATTCATCGATTTTAAAAATTATTATTTTTAAATCAATGATTCAAATTTTGACAACATCAACAATAATTGTACAAATAACTTTATTAATAATTCAAAACCAAATTCGGAAATCTACCCCGTTTCACATTAACAAACTTGATTAGAGAAAATATGGTATATAGCATATACCCATCTAGGTAAGCAGGGCCAGAGAGGGGGCGGGGGGTCCTGGGGGGACCCGAATCCCCCACTTTTTGATAATTTTTTTTTTGTTTTACGGTGATATTAGGATCCATGACGATGGTTGAATCAATACATGTCTAATATCATAAGGAAAAGGATTCAGCCGTGAAAGAAATTTGGTTTTGTGCAGGAAAAAATTCAGTTGGAATTGTAACATTTACATTTGATTTTGTTTGTGGAGGAATGCTCTGGAATTGATGGCTACGGCGACAGGTTCCCTGAAAGAAAGGGTTGTTTCTTTCTCCTTTTTCCCTTTCTATCTTGGCTAAGTATAAACATCGATGTTATATAGGCCAAAGACGAATTATTGCAAGATCAAATCCGAAATTCCTATGCTGCAATATAGATGGTCACACTTATCATCTAACTTTACATTTAAATAAATCTATTATTTATTACTATGTACTTGTCACCCAAAATTGATACTTGATACTAATGATGCTAATAGCATTACTTTATATAAAATAATTTTACACATAAATTTTAAAAGAATATATATTTTCTAATCACTCACTCTCCAAAAAAATGTTATTTCAAAACACATTTCTTTTTTTTTTTTTTTCTTTTTTTTAAAGGGAGGGTGGGGGGATTCAAATAGGGGCTAAATGTTTTGAATTAAAATTTTCAATACCCATTGACTTTCATAACTGATTCTTGGTGGCCATTAAACTTTAGAAGTTTTCTGAATTGTTGTTGAACTTTCTCAAATTGTTCTCATTTGTCATAAAACTTTAGTAGTGTTTCAAGTTATCACTAAAGTATTATCTCATGTGTTACACCTTCTTCTAAAAATTAATGGACTTGATTAACTTACTAAAATGTTATGGAAAAAAATCTAATGCTACCTACCAAAAAAAAACTACATTACAAAATACTAAAACTGTACTATCCAAATCCTCAAATATTGTCAAAAAATACCATCATTAATTTCTGGCCTATTTAACTCTCAAAAACCGATTCAACCAGTATCAAGCGTTCCGGTGATACACGTTGGGGATCACACTACAATTGTTTATGTAATCTGATGCTCATGTTTTCAAGTACAATTGATGTTATTGAGATAATTGCTACTGATAATACAATTTGTGGGAAAGAAAAGGTGAATCACAGGGTTTTGTTGGCATCAATTCATACATTTTAGTTTGCATTTGGTCTACATCTAATGAAAAAGATATTAGGAATTTCAAATGAGTTGTCAAAGACATTACAAAAGAAAGACTAAGATATTGGTAATGTCATGTGTTTGGTAAAAATATGTAAACAACGGCTCAAAAAGTTCAAAGATGATGAATGAGATTCTTTTTTGGTAATGATTAATTCCTTCTGTGGAAAGCACGACATTATCGTCCCTAACATGGATGATATGTATACACCTCTGGGTCGTTCACGGTGTATCACTTGACAAATTTGCATAACTTCCGTGTGAATTTATTTTATGTTGTCGTTGATATGAAACTTCAAGAGTTCATTGATCGGTTTTCTGAGGTGAATAGTTACTTACTTCTTTGTGTAGTTTGTTTGTGTCCAGATAATTCATTTTCAACTTTTGAAAAGAGCAAATTAATTCACATGTACACATTTTATCCAAAAGATTTTCAATGATCAGACATGATGCAACTTGATGATTAAATTGACACATACATCATTGATATGCGTACTAATAAAGAATTTGGAGGATTACGAGACTTCGGTGAACTTGTACAAAAGTTGGTTGTGACAAAAAAATGAAGTATACTCGTTAATATACAAGCCTTTGACATTGACATTAATTTTTTCAGTTGCTACTGCTACAATAGAGATAATATTTTCTATAATGAATTATGTCAAGAATCGATTATGCAATCGAATGAATTGTAAATGGTAAAATGATAACTTGATTGTGTATATTGAGAAGGATGTATTCGACAGGATTGATGATGATGCAGTTATACAACGTTATCAAAGTATAAGACTCAAAAGGAACGTTTGGAATAATGTATTATTGACCATAAACATAAAAATGTAAAGATAAAATGAAAAATTAAAGATAAAATGATAAATGAGGGTATATTGGACATATAACTAAATATGTAAGGGTAAATTTGGTAATAAAAAATTTCTCCTCAATCCACACTTTTAATATACTAGCAGTAAGCACGTGCGTTGCACGTCTTATGTATCGGAAGAATGATATGCGTTATATTTTTGAAGTACTAATAATTTTTTTTAAGTAATTGATATTATTAAAGGTGAAAACATGTTAATAGTTTATGTCATTTCATGTTAATTATATATGTAGTATTTTATGATTTTTATTTTGATTTTATATAAGTTTTTATTAATCATATACTAATAATTAGTAATAATAGTGTTTAGTGAAAATTAATTGACTTAATTTTAAAAAATAAATAATTTTAATTTTAATAATAATTCAATTTACTTGAAATAAATTTAATTTTAAGGGTATTATTGACCATAAACATAAAAATGTAGGAGTAAAATAAAAAATTAAAGATATAAGAATAAATGAAGGTATATCGGACATATAGCTATATATGTAAGGGTAAATTTGGTAATCAAAAATTTCTCCTCAATTCACACTTTTAATACATAGTAGATAGATTGCAGATGTAGATGTAGATAATAATATAAATGTTTTATTGCAAATTGTAACCTTACTTTTATAACATATAATATAGTTAAATATTTAACTAAGACAATATATTCAAATTAATTATATTAAAATAAATTTTTAATAATTATTTAAACCTCAAATTTTATAAAATTAGAAAATAAAAGCATGTTCTACGTATACGACTAGAAATTTTTCTAATAGTCCTTTTGACATAATTTCTTACAAACAAAGATACCTTTTTATTTCAGCTCTTTAGCATTTTCCCAAGCACTTGGTAGGAACTCATGGTATGCAATGTTGATTTACGTGATGGTAGCATGACATGGGTGAAATTAGCCGCTGTCAGGGGCGAAAGGCTGCATCACCAATTTTGAATATTGGTGCATGCATGAATTTGGCAGGAAGGTAATGGTGAACTTATTGTCCACTTGATACTAGTTCACATCTCAGTGACAAAAACAAGCACAAGGACGACATGTGATTGATTGTTGAGAATGATTTGCCGAATGCTTGAGATAACAAAATGTATGTGTTGGCCATTTAGTTCCATGTAAACAAGTTTTCTTTATTTTAGAGAAATGAAGTGAGAATGAGTCCTATAATCTTGTGATCATTCCTTTAATATTTATAATTTGTTGAATACTTAATTCAAATTCCATTTGAAATCATATAGCTCGAAAAATCTGTTATCCTTATATGAAGAATGAGATGATGACAATATATACCTTTTTTTAGATAGAACATATAAATATGACAAAACATTTGAATTAGACGAGAAGATTTTAACAACGCTATCTCATTATTTTTTAGCAACGCTACTCAGAGGAGAATATGGTGTTTCAAAATATACCGGAGTCAAGTCAAGATCAAGAAATCATACATTTCGAGACGTCATACATAATTCCTCGGATTAATTTTATATTTTGTTTAGTGTTTATTTGTTTTGCCATGACATGTAAACTTGTAATCGTATCTATTTAAATGTGTTGTCAAATTTAATTTAGTTTGTGTTTTATATCTTTAAAAAAAAAAAATTCAAATAATGTTATATGTTATTAGAATATTTCAAGATTCAAAGATATTTCAAGATTCAAAGAAATTTCAAGTTTATATGTTATTTAATTACTATATTAACATTAAACAATTAAATTTAATTGAATAATCAGATTACTTGAATAAAATATTATCAAATTTTATATGTTAATTAGGAATATATGGAAAAAATATTCCAAGATTCAAAGAAATTTCAAGTTTATATGTTATTTAATACTATATTAACATTAAACAATTAAATTTAATTGAATAATCAGATTGTTTGAATAAAATATTATCAAATAATATTATCAAATTTTATATGTTAATTAGGAATATATGGAAAAATATTTCAAGATTCAAAGATATTTCAAGTTTATATGTTATTTAATACTATATTAACATTAAACTATTAAAATTAATTGAATAATCAGATTTCTTGAATAAAATATTATCAAATAATATTCTCAAAAATTGCAAAGTAAACGCGTTTTCAGTTTTATGTTTTGAGAAACAGTTTTTCAAAATGACAAAAAGAACGCATTTTCATAATTTCAAAACAGACATTGAAAACACAAAACGAATTTCAAAACTCAAAATACAAAACTGAAATATGAAGAGAACGCCACCTTAATAATCCCTGGAAAGTGAAAAAAATTGTACGATGAAAAAATTTGACCTTAATTCTTTTGTATTTGTTGTCCACTTCGTTTAGAGATGCGATTTTATATAGTCGTGATACTCTTACCATTGAAGATGCGTATAATGTTTTATTTTTAAAGGAGAAGATGAAACATCTGGTTAAATCTGAGGCTAGAGATTAAGAGGGCCTTGTTGTTCATGGTGATCATGGAAGGCTCACATCAAAATTTAATTTCAGTAATCAAGTTTGTTTTTATTGTAAGAAGAAAGAGAACATCAAGAGAAATTGCAACAAGTTACGGAATGAAGAAAATTTGGCTGTAAATAAAAAAAACTACGGGTGAAGTCGATGTCGCAAAGAATTACTTGAGTGATGGAGATGTGTTGGTTATTTCTGATAGCGAGTCCAAACCTGAAGATGATTGAGTTTTGGATATAGCTTGTGCTTTTCAAATGTGTTCCAATCGAGATTTGTTTTCAACATATGAAACAATTTCGACAGGTATTGTGGTCATGGGAAGCAACGCTCCTTGTTGAGTAGTTGATATTGGCAGAGTCAGACTTAAGGTGGTGGATGCGACAGTTATTTGATCAGGTTCTTCATGTTCTAGATTTGAAGAAAATCTCATGTCATTGAGTATTCTTGGTTCAAAAGGGTACACGTTCTTTGGTTGAGGTGGAGCTAGAGTTTTGAGGGTTTGCAAAGGTGTCCACGTTGTATTGGAGGGGTGAAAAAAGTTCCAGTTATACATCTTGCGAGTTTGTGTAGAATCCATGAAGAACAATCAACAAATGTTTAGTAGCTTGGTGGATATTCAGTTTGGTACAATACCATTGGGATTTGGTTGTGGTACATGTTGAAGAATACAACTTAATCGAGTTCGGAGGATATGGATAATACCTCTTTGCCACCACCTGGGTGCTATCGTGTTCAATTACTAGGGACTGACCTAGTGAAGATAGGTACAGGGATGATGATTTTGTTGATATACTTTAAGTGTATTTGAATGTGTTAAATCTAGCAAGAAGCCTTCTACAAAAGAATTTGGTATTGATTCTATTTCATGTGTGTTTTGACCTTGTTTGGTAAATTTTAAATCATTTGTGATTTTTTGTTGAACCCGTGTAATATTGCAGAGCAGTGTTTGAATTCATTTATCCTAGTTGGCTATCCTAGGAGAGATGAAAAAAATTTGTTCGTTGAAAGTTCAGTTCATTCCTTGCAGTCATATTTTTTTCTCCAAATAGAGAAATTTTGGAGTTTCGTTTGTTGCAGTGGAATTTGTGTCAACGTGGAGATTGTTATGTTTGTGACCCAAATTTGGTTGGTTTTTTCCGAAAATTTTGTTTCTTTTATTCCACGCATTTTTTATTGAAAAAATATTGTTTCCTTTAAACTACACATTTTTTATTCTAAAAATATTGTTTCCTTTATTTCCCACTTTTTTATACTATTTTTATTTTTAAGACTATTGTTAGGGTTCTGGTATGTCCCATATATATAGTTGACTCTTCTTTACAAGCTAATTTATTACAGAAGTCAGAATTATTGTGAGAACATAATTGTTCTAATTGTTTCTCCATTATAGTTGAATAAAATCTTTAATTCCTCTGCCAAATTAAATTCTTGTCTTTGCATTCATCTTGTGGTTGGGATCAATACTTCATATTGTGTCGTATAACCTCATTCTGCCCCCAACACTTCTACATTCTAAGATCTATTATCTGATTCATATTTATTAACATTTCGCCAAGGTATTCACAATCAAAGTTAATGAATGTGAATTATGTTCTGTATAGAATATGAAATCTACATTTGATATAATTTTTTTGCTGAAAAAATTGACAGTGTCTCTATCTTCAATACTCGTTTAAAATCAGTCTCAGTCAAGTAGTAAATAATATGAATTATCCTCTATTTTGGGGCTCCAACGAACCAAAGATCATATCTCCTTGTTTGCTGATTCCTCGATATCATGGAGCTAGAGAAATCTTCTAATACAGGCCAATGTCCATTCCATTGTAAGCAATTGGAGCATACATCCACATATCATCAGAGCTTAATAACTGCAAAGAATAAGTACATATTTAGTGGAAGTATCCTTGTGAATTTGACTTGGAAAAAAATTATTAATTTCCTTCATTAGATAAAGTATTTAAGAAAAAGAGGAAAAATCTTTCGGTTTTCTGTCCAATATTGTATACCTAACATTCTTGGTGACACAAAGAAAGATAATTAGTGGTACATTTTTTTCCCATACCTTAATTTGAAGCTGTAAAAACTTGACATAATGGACTGCCTCTTCGAGCATTGTGCTAATGTCAACCTGATAGTACAGAGAATATGTAAACTGATTTTTGTGGAATTTTAAAATATTCAATATTGATTCTAGAGCAGCATTTGGTAGAGTTGATTAGCACTAGTTAATGTTTTACCTTTGTTCCATTTGGGACAAGATTCTGCAAGATTCTCAATCTCTCGTTTATCCTCTCTCTTCTTCTCTGCAAAAATCGATGAAATCATGTTAGACACGCTTTGAGCCTTGGAAAATGTATATGACCTTATTCAAGATTTAAAGGTATGTACCCTTGCATAAAGGCTTTGGGGATCAGTTGCCGAACCCCTACTAGCTCTTGCTTTGCTATTTGAATTCACAGTGGCTGAGCCTTTGGACTCAGAATTTTCCTCTCCATTTAATTCTTGAGAACCATTGCAATCATCCTCGGGGCTGTGACTACTACAACTCTTTCCATTTTCTCCACCATTAGTCTCTTCTAGTTCATCAGTGCAATTTTTATTAACATTCTTGTTCTTCTGAGCAATCCGCGGTTTATTTCTTGACGCCTGCATTTATTAATTTAATCAATAAGAAATTATGAACAACAAAAATAGATAATATAAAGTGATCAAGTTACATTCATTTTACTCACATCTCTAGAAACTCTAGATTTCTTCTTCAGAGAATTTTCCTCCAGTTTCTCTTCTGGTGTCCCAGACTTCCTCTTGAACTGCATTTCCTTGACAGAATCACCAATTTCTGTAGTATGACTTTTTACCTTCTCCAGTTTGCCACTGCCCATCTCTTCATTAATAAACAAAATGTCTTCCATCAGATGATCAGTAGGAAAACTGGCTGGAAAGTTATGTTCATTTTTGTAGTCCACAGTACAAAAACGGGTGGACAGATCAGGAAAATTAACAACATTTTCTGGATTGGGAAAAAAGAATTTGTCAATTTCAATACTGCTATTGCTACTTTCTTGAGAAACATAATAAAAGTTAGCCGTGTCAAGAGTATGATCAGTTGAAAACGATATAGTTTCATCAACTCCAGCAGCCACATCTCCTTCTGTAATATCCATGAAATTTGATGGAATTTCGGAGATCAACCCATTTCTGACTTGATTAAAAAACAACTCACTGCCATGGAAATGCAGCATTAGATCAGAATCTTCACTAGAAAACATTTTGCTCAATGATTCCCATTCTTCATCACAAAAGGCTCCAATAGGCTCCATTCTTTCTTCTTTTTTTCGGAGTTTCTCTGAAGGAAAATAAGGTTGAAAAGAAATGCTTTCTTGTTATACTGGAAATGAAGAAGCTAGTATACTCTTGGAATCGCAGAAAATTCAGTTGCATATTTATACCCAATGGAGTAAGTATATTAATCATATGATAGCAGGGATTAACTTATTTTTTGACTTATTAATTAATTTGCAATATACCAAATTATAATTAAATGGTTTGGTCCTAATACTTTGCTACCAACCCAAACGTGTCCACTGTGGGGCCAAAAACCAGGTACAACTCACAAGGGGACCAAAATACATGCAATAATTCTGACTCAAAAATTTTCTCTTTTGGCTTGGGCTTAAACCACCTTAAAGCATCTCCAATATTGCTTCTAAAGAAAATTTGCTACATAAGCAATATAAACGGGGTTTAGAAAAATAAATCCATTCTAATGCAATCTAGGGACTGTCAATTTGAAGAGGTAAAATACAGATATTATGAAGACTTTATCTAGGTTCAAAATCTCTATTGAACAAAGTGATCTAGCAATATTTATATTTTCTATGCATCAATAGATATGGTTTTATTTTAAGAAAGTAAAAGAAACCTAAGCAGGAATATTGTAGTTATAGATAGAACTCATTAGAGTCTAGAGATTAATTTTGACTTAATTATTTATTTATAATATTCTCTATGCATAGGCGATAAGTTTTTCAGCTTTCTCATCCATACATTGCACTGGAGATGCTTAATGATACTATTAAAACTGATGAAAAAAATGTTAAACGTTAGTTTGGGAGAGATTTTTCATAAGGAATTTTTATTATTAATATTATTTATTTATTTTTAGAATTTGTGGTTAAAAATAGGGAAAAGTTATTGGGCCGTGTTAAAAAAAAAAAAAAAAAAAAAAAAAATTAGAATATGGTTAAAAATGAATTTAGAAAAACTGATTTTTGTAAAAAACTTTCCCGGAAAAGCTAGTCTTAAGAACAATGCTATATGGCCAGAGGATTTGGTGATTGAACGGTGCCCGACCCCTCACATAGGTGGGGCCCACACAATATTATATTCATGGTGGGTCCCATACACAGTGAGGGAATCGGTCACCGTTCAGTCATCGATCCTCTGGCCATTGTTCTTTTTCCTAGTCTTAATCATCTGGTTGACTTCAACTGATTCATGAATGTCAATTGCTAATTTAGAGTTTGGTAAATGAGAGTGACAGTGAAAACTGAAAAAACAAAGAAATTAAAAACTTGTTCTTTTGAATTGGGAGAACGTGGAATTATTTATGAAATATTATAATGTAGAGAAATTCTTTTGAAGGATAAAGAAATCAAAAGACGGCAATGATCGTGGAGATAAGTTTTCCATTCTCTAAACTAGTTTGGTAACCGAGAAATTAGGTCTTTGTCCCATGTATTCCCCAAGTAAACCTAAACAATTTTCAGACTACTTACACTTAAAATGTTAAGACTTCCTGAAAAATCAAGGAATGACTACATTCTTTTACACCGCTCACTAAAATTCATTTTTAAGGGTTGAAGTTGGATAAATCATTCTTGGTTTTACAATGTGATATTTTTCTAGAACTTGATGTCATTTTGATAGCCGATCAACATGGTGATATGTGACAAGTGATGTATAATCTTGTTACTTCAAATAATATGAATCAAAAAGGATTTGTGTAGTTGTCCAAGTTCATTAGTTCATTAGAATTTATACTTTGATATGAACAAAATGAAAGCCAAAACACAATATGTATTCAACATGTATTTGATTATTTATCAAACCAATTTGTAAATAATCACAAACAAGCATGTAAATTTGAAGGATCTTGACGTATCTTTAACACCCGCAATCAAAGAAAACATGATAATGTGTTTATCGATTATCCATTATCTTCGTTGTATAAATCAATTTCAATCACATTTCCAACTCAATAAGCTCTCTTCTTTCCATGATAATATATTCTAACATTTTCTATACTATGCTCTTTTTTTTATATATAAGATTTTACGAAGTAGCATACCATTTTCAAGACATGCCAATAATTAAATTACGTGAAAATATAAATGTTTATCGATAAGCACAATATTTATGATAGAACAAAATCCCAGCTGTGATATCTTGATTTTAAGATTAATCAGATGTGTAAGAAACATAACTTTTAATTAAACTCTGGAAGTTAAATCCCATTGGGATTTATCATCAGATTACATGAACTTAGTCATCTGCTGCAAGTTTCAACCTTTTATTCCGCCGTTGCTTGCGGTTGGTTCAGTCCCACGCGTCATACTAAGAGATTGTTTCCATTTCTATAAGAATTGATTTATCATTTTTTTTTTTTTCCCGTGTGACAGCCTTTTTCATTAATGTATGAATAATTTTGTGGGACTGCCAAGCAGTTGGTGTGGGTACACTGTAGTTTCTTTACATTATTATTGTCCCTATTTTATTTTACTAAAATTTAGATTTCAGCATATTTTTATAAAACTTGATGAAATGTGTAGTTAAAAATTGATATGCGTGACTAAAATTAATTGTTGATTCTAACTTAAATTTATATTAATTTTTTAGCTAAACAAAACATGGTATATATGCACTTGAACTTATTCGGTAAAGTAAATTATAACATGACTCCACAATTATGTAGAAAAAATTTTAAGAATATTTTTAATTGTGGTTTAGTTTAGTTCAATATATACAGTAATAAGCAGTGTTCTAAGAAGCGTGGGCAAATGCCTCACTTCGGGCCTAGACACCCTTTTCTTTTCTTTTTTTAAATATAGTATTTTATAATTTTAGATATTTCGTATGTATTGTTTTAATTATTAAATAATTTTTAGATTAATTAAAAATTAAAATAAGAAACATTTTTTTACGCATAAACTTGCCTAGCTCGAAACTTGACTTTCACACCTAACCACGTTTTATGCTTTTTAAACACTGGTAAGATGTGTAATAGATAATCGTTATGCACTTTATAAGTAGATAACGGTGATATTCACTAAGATATAACTAGGAAACTTTGTTTTCCTAGCAATCGTGATTCATGAAACAATTTACTGTTTTGAATATTTAGCCTCTGCTTGGTAGTTATTTTTGGGGAGAAAATGCATTTTTAAATACTTGATTGATGGAGAATGTGTGGTTAAAAATTAAGAAAAATTTTTGGGTTTGTGTGTAATATTATTTTTATTGAAGAATGTGTGATTGAAAAGAAAAGAGAGAAAAATAACTACCAAACAGAGACTTAGCACACTTTTTATGATCATTATGGAAAATTATAAGATCATATTTTTGCCACAAAATCCTTATTTGAACTAGAAAAATAGATATTATGCTATACATTAATGCACTTGTCATGATTTGAACTCAAAGCTCAAATGTTGTACGACTAATACCTTAACAATCAATAACCTAGTCCTCTCTCTCATTTAACACTAATGGAGAGGAAAATCCGACAAGGACCTTCAGTATATGTACTTTGTGGTTTGCATCTCCCGTTGCACGATCTTAAGAAAAGAATGAATTAAGGGTCCAGCAAAGCTTCTACAAACAATAAAATTAGTAGAGGAATAAAATCTTTTATCTACAAACAGTAATGAGATTAATAACATGAAAATCTAATTTTATTCTTCTTTGAAAATCCTATGGCCGTGGGTTTTGGCCGGCTTTGCACACTTGGGTTTTTAGGGTTTTCAACAAGAACAATAGTATAAGCTGACAGCTAATTTTTGCCTTTAAACTACCAAACTATTCGCCCATCAACTTCCAAGTTATATGCTATTTTCTATCCAATTATGACTTGTGGTTTGAAGTGCCATAAACGAGTAAATTTGTTTATATAATCATAGAAGATTGAACATTTCGCGGAAACTTACTCCAAAAATTTTCAAAATGGTATTTTTCGGATCACGTTACATTTCTCTACCAAACAATCAATCTAAACGGTTCCAACCCACAACCAATATATTCACTTCGGTTGTTTCTCAATCTCACCCACAAAAGATAAGATTATGGTGTTGATTTGTTAACCAAAAAGGCATGGGAAAAACAATGGAAGAAGAATGCACAAGAGGAGACCAATAAACACAAAGTTAATCTCCGGTTTTGAAACACAAAAATAGGTTGTTTTCCTAAATGGGCCAAGATTCAAATCCATTCAAAGGTAATATATATGGGTCGTAGATAGTATTAATTTCTTAAGCTACTTCTACGATCCATGTTTTCGGGTTGAGTCTTTAGATTTAGTTGTTGGTAACAATTTCACTCGTCGACCAATGCCTATGAAATTTAATCGACGTTTACATCATAGCTCAGGATTCATTGGGTATCAAAACCCAACAAATATCCACCTTGATACCCAATCAACATGTAGCAAATAAAGCACAAAGTTAATACTTGCAAAATCAAGGCAACCGATAAAATTGAGATCAGAGACCTTACCAGCTCATATATCGGACCCAATACACATATCATACATGATCATGTACTCACTAGGCCTAAGGTCAAAGAATAACCAAGTAGAAGCAGCTAATAACAGTAAACAATTAAGGTCAAATAAACATGCGATGAAAATATAACATAAGATAGCACACAAATCTTTTCAAAAATACATTCACACAGAACAACAAATTAACAATAAGTTATTCAATCAAACGATCAAAATACATGCAACAAATACATAAATGACCACACGAAAAAAATATCACCACACTTATCACATCACATTCCATGTTGCTCACATTTCGAGAGCACATATTTCCTCCCATCGCTTACCATTCTCACTAAACTTATTACTCAACACATATTTAACTGGTGAATCACAAAAGATAATAAGTCCACAAGATAATCCTCTATCACCACATCACTTCTCCCAACTTAAGTGGATAATGAGTCTCCACCTAACAAAAGTGATAGAAGTGCATATTTCACACTCTACCTGATCAAGGTTTTTATAGATAAAGGATTTCAACATTTAATCACATCTCCACTCATGATCAAAATGTCACACTCTACATCCTCGGTACATACAACCAATATACCCCTAGGCATCTATACTCCATCTCACCAATAGACACAACACACTTATTGTTAATGCATCTCAACTCACTATGTATGCAAATAATTACACCAAGTAATAAAATAGCTCTCAAATTTATGCAAATGTACATATCATACACATTACAATGTAACATATAGTCATGCAACATAATTAAGCAATCATACACATACAGATGCACGTGTAGTATCTATGTTTACTCTCAATAAACTTCACTAGGTTTATCACTTGAACCTGTAGCCACATCGCATCACCTCTCATCTTACCATCCTGCTTATCCTTCTTCTTGAGGTAATCTCTCACAAAGTGTCCATACTTACCACATCTGTAATACTGCTTATCACCAGACTTGTCCCAACCATTTCCCTTTTTCTTACCACCATCATCACTCGAATCACTACTATCTTGAGCTTTAGCCAAATTCATTTTCTTAAACTTCATTCTGCACTTCGTCATATATTACTCACCACTTCTCTCATCTTTTTTTTTTTCAACTTTAATCTCCATCTCCTTACTCTTAAGAGAATCTATGACAATCTCGGATCTTAAGATGTCACTATCATATTTATCACATTCTTAAACTTTCTATATGAATCAAGTATTGAATTAAGCAAAATAATGGCCTTATACGTTTTAGACACATTCTCATCACAGTTAACAATATTTTGAACAAACTTGTTAAAAATATCTAGATTGTTATCGATATCCCTTGAATGATCCATTTTAAAACAGTTTATTAAGAGCAGACTTAAGCAAATATAAGTCATCTAACTTTTTTCAAAGTTCTTTAGTAGAATCTAGTTTTTCAACTTTTCTCAAAACAATATTAGATAGATTTAAAATAATTGAAGTGTAAGCAAGTTCATCACATTTTTCTTTTTGTTGTTCTATCAAATTTGCAGGAAAATTGCCATCTATGACTTTTGAAACTTTTTGTTTAACCAAAATCTCCTTCATCTTGTGTTGCAAAATTGAAAAATCTCTTTTCACATTGAAAATTTCAACTTCGAAATATGAAGACATTTTGAAAAAAATAGAACAATCAAAGCACATAAATAGGTCATACAAAGTTATCCTAATGTCACAGTATACACCATTCTAGATTCTTAGGGTTTCCCGAGGCTCGAGATCTCAGTATCAAGTGAATTTTCAAATGAGTCAAGTACAGGTGTTCTAATAGAATAATCAATGCAACACGAAGGTATGTCAACAAGAATTCAAATTTTCACGCAATGCAGCCTCACACATTGACTCAAAGAAAATTAAAGCACAAAAACAATTAGCAACTTGTAGTCAAATTCAACACTTCAAACAGAGCAAGTAATCTCTAAATTTCTATCACAATCAATGGTTACCCAACATGGAAACTCCAATGTTAAAGGCACTCCACACGATGACACGCTAATACTGAAATCTAAATTGGGATAAGTCAATATATCATAGCAAACCAATTTGAGTCCGTAAAATAACGAGAGATGCAAATTTACAACTTTAAGGCCACCACTATTCGCCCTAAAGTCTCTAGCAATCACAGAAATCAATCAACCGCCATCGAATCCCGAAAGCCCGAAAGATAAAATATGTCCATATTCCACTGTATAACCTGAAACAAAAAACTAACAACATCAAAATGTAAGAAAAATGTCAAGAACAACTACTGAAGAGGCCTCTATCTGAAACCACCACACGCGCCCTCCAACGCCACCAATAGCCTCTACACATAGGATTCACTAGGCGCCACATGCGATAGCCACCTTGGTATGCCTTCACCTGCACGTCATGTCGGTGGTCTTCGTTTCACCAAACGCCTTTTGGAAATCACTAAAAAAAACCTCGATTTTGGGTAGTTTTCTGGATAGTTTTGCCATCTATTTTCTACTTCATTTCAACCAATTTTCTGGTCAATTTTCAGTCGGTTTTCGAGCCAAATCCACCAACTTGAAACTCTGATATCAATTGTCGTGGAAGCTTGCTCCAAGGATCTTGAAAATGGTATTTTCTTGGCTCAGTTTCACATTACCTTTCTCTATCAAAACCCAAAAAACATGTTAAATCATTTTTACATTTAGATATGCCAAAAACAATCGTGCTACATAGACAGGAAAATTTGCCAAGATTTTATAGGTACACAAATGGTAGATTTTGATTGATAGCTTAAATAAATGAAAAAAGAAAGAAAAGGCTAACAATCAGGAGCTGCGATTTCAGCCCCTTTAAACTGTCCTTTGCGATTTTCCCTATTCAAGGGGCTTATACCTACCAAAAAGTGTTGAAAGTTTTTGAGGTGTGGAAAGTGGTGAATTTGGCATTGGAGAGACATGAAGAGACTGGAGGGTCTTTATTGAGGGTAAAGAGATGGTTGTTCCGAAGATCTTGGTCCAGGTGATATGTAGTATGAAACACAGAAATACGGTGAACGAAAGATCAAAATTTGTTTAATCAGTTTCATCTATCAATACTGGTTGACTCAACTGATTGTCAATAATTGGTTGAAATTAAGAAAATAATAAAAATTAATTTAAAATAAATAAATTATTAATTTCTACAATTAAGAATTGAAAGTTCCTTCAATAACCATCATCAACTAATCTAACCCCTTGTTCTTTCAATGAGAAAACTTAACACCCAAATGACGAGAAACCCTCTAACTTAACACGAAGCCTACTCTTGCTGAATCGAGATGGAAGAAATACGTCGTGCAATGTCTAACTATCAGGATCTTTTTTGGCCAAACGGAGTTAAAGAAAGTCATTTGCTTTAGTTTTCCAGGCACTAGCTAATTTTTTTTTTTTTATTACTAGGTTCCTTGCTAAGGAACTCTATACGCACTTTAGCTAGTTGGTCATAGACTTGACGACTTGGAGGAGTCAATAATATATAATCCCGACAAGTTCATACTTGTAAGGAAGTTTTCCCATCGCAAGCCTACCATGAGAAATGTATGCAAATTTTTTTGAAATTTTGGTTTCCATGGTAGTTTTGAGTTGGGACTTATTAACGTGACACAAATAATTGTACACCTTACACATGAGGATCGCTACACTAGATTATTTCTTAAGTCTTTATGGTATATTGATGGGTAATAAGTATATTTTGTACACTTATTTAGACCATTAAATTATGATATTTCGTACTAATTTTGTTAAATTATAGCCAAATCTCATGTATTTATCATTTGTTAAAAACAACTCAATGATTTGAAGTGAGCTCGGAAGAAATGAACGAAAAATTGACAAAAATGGAAGAAATCCAAAGTTCGAATGCAAATATCCAATCGTTGAATCAAACCACAAAATGATTATTGAAGATCACATATGATCAATTGGATATAATTAGAAGTCAAATGAGTGAAGTATTGAAAAATAGTCAAAGTATTTTCACCAATACAAATTTTTAAGCAGATTGAGACCTATTTTTCAATAATAAACGTTCAAATTGGAAAAATGATATTTCTAGAATAATTGTATCCATTTGAATTAGTTTTCCGACACACTTTTCCCTTGTTTGAAACTCATTAAATTACATTCCATTTTTCTCTCTCCTATTTTCAACCACACAATCTTCTATAAAATAATATTATACGTAAATCGAAAAAATTTCCTTCTTTTTCAACCACTCATTTAAAAAAAATACTATTCCACCCATTTTCATTCACAAAAAATGGGGGCTTTGAATCGTCTCAATAAGATATCGAAAGAGAGCGATGTGACAAAAATACTAACAATTGTGTAGAGATATAACCACCCGCGATGCGAAAGCAACTTTCCTTATTTGATTAGATTTTTTTTGGAACCCAATTTGGACGTGTTTCTTGACCTATTTTCATCTTCTGTGAATCAAGAATGTGGGGAAACATTCAAGGGATCTCTCTCTCACTTCTCAAATTACATCCAAATCATAAAATCTATCAAAAAAATGAGAGGCTAATTCAATATCCCTTGGAGAGAAAAAAACAAATTTAGCACGTGGATTAAATCAAGAAACATCAAGAACTTGATGAATTAAAACTTGGAATTAATGATTAACAAGAATTAGCTGTGACTTTCCTTTCTTTCATTTATAAATTTCATGTGATATTTTTTCATTCTTCTTGTTATTCTATGTTTAGAAATATGTTAAGCTAGATTCCTTTGTGTTGATAAAAATGAACTCTTTATTTATTTATTTTTAGTCATTCTTATGTTTCTTGATTGATTATGTGTGCTCGTTGCATTATTTAATTACTTGATTATCAACAAGGTAATCAGTTACTTATTGTAGTGCTAGAAAATTCACAATTAAGTAGAACAATGCGTGATTAACTCACGGGTAATACATATTAGGAATAACATATATCGTGTGTGCGATCATTTGAATTCATACTATGAATATGAACAGATCGTGTTTATAATAGAATTAATTTATTTTGGAAAATAAAATTGAATATAATAGTATTATCTACCGTTAAAAATATAAGAATGAAACTAAATTACATAATTGAAATTGAGAATAGGATAATAATAGGTAAATTTATATTTCCAACACATACACATTATATTTAGTTTAAAAGTATCTTAAATTAAGTAGTATAATTTAGATATAGATAAAATTAGCCCTTTTGTTATTTACATTCAAAATTGATAACAAGCAAAGTTAATTCAATTTAAGGTTTATTTCCTGTAAGACAATACTTTTAACTCATTAAGTCTATTATTTGTCAATGATCTCGTATGCTTGCAAGAATTTTTCGAGTAATGGTTACCCGATTAGAGTCCTTAAATGGACATGTGACTTAGACTTGAGCACAAGGTTCTGATTACTCGAGTATTGTTTTTTAACATTTATATATCTACATCTACATGCCAAGGGTTTC
This sequence comes from Osmanthus fragrans, assembly GCA_019395295.1. NCBI lineage: Eukaryota > Viridiplantae > Streptophyta > Magnoliopsida > Lamiales > Oleaceae > Osmanthus > Osmanthus fragrans. The sequence continues at coordinate 18,448,978 of CM033351.1, forward strand.
TTATTTACCTTATCTAGGAGTATAGGATTTTCTTAGGGATTGATAAGGCCATCTCGGATTTGAGACGACCAAATGAGGTTAGAGTCTGCATTAAGGTGAACTTGGAGCATAGATTACCTGAGATGGTTTAGGTTGAGCTTAGTGGAAATTGCAAGTTTTAGCAGCCAGTGGTCTATGAGAAAAGGTCGACTTTCTATTTCTATTGTTGGAATTTGGGCCACTTATTTGATCAGCACATTTCAGGGACACATCATGCTTCCCTTGTTGTTGTGTCTTCTCTCACACAGCCCCCTACTAGTTAGGTTGATAAGGGTAAGGGCAATGTACCTTTTGTTGAGCCGAATGAGCTAATAGTACCAGTATCTATTATTCCATCTATTTTGCCCACTACTACTGGCATTGCCAATGAATTTTAGCCTTATCATAGACTTCAACAAACTGGTACAGGACGCAAAATGGAGCAAGTTTCATGTTGGGGTCGAAGGCTAAAAAGAATTGGATTAATGTGTTAGAAGCAGCCGAAAGAGGAAGCCAAACGGACTTCTAAGCGACCGCTTAGAAGAAACATGCAAGTGGTCGCCCAGCCCTTACCGAGATTTCAAGGCAGCAAAATTGGAAACCAAGCAACCGCTTGGAAAATCAGTAAGCGACCGCTTAGAACAAACTGGAAACCAAAAGAGGTGGATACGAACTCAAAGGAGGTCCAAATTACATCCTAAGGGAGACGGACCATACCATTCCATTGTTATAATCGAGACTGATGGCTACAGTTTGCTTTTGTTGAGTAAGTTTGTGAATGTTGACACTTTCGACGTTGCTAATGTTGTTTCGTTTGGTGCAGGTTCGGATTCGATGTCGAATCCTTTCGAATGGGAGAGGGAATGATGTGATCCAGGATGCGTTACAAACTCACAAGGATTTGACGAATGAGCGGGAGAGTCTAATGCCAGGTTCGAGCCTTCATGGAGTCACTAAAGTCACACAATTGATGATTCGAGCCATGGAGCGCGCAAGGTTGAAGTTGACATGCCAAGGAACAAGTTTCATGTTGGGGTCGAGGCCGGGAATCAATTGGATCAACACGATACAAGCAGCCGAAGAAAGAAGTCAGTCGGAACTCTAAACGACCGCTTAGAGTAAATGGCAAGCGGTCGCCCAAGCCACCACCGAAAGTACATGGAGGCGAAAAGAGTCTTCTAAGCGACCGCTTAGAAACATACCAAGCGGCCGCTTAGAACAAAACTGAAGCCGAATTTTCTAATTTTGGCAAGATGGTTTAGTTTGACCATAATTCTTATTTTTGGTAATTTTTATATTTTAGGACTCTTAAAATTTCGTATTTTTCTTATTTTTAGGGTTTAGTATAAATATGAGTTCTTTTCATTGTTTAAGGACCTTTTGATATTATGAATATTTGAGTTTTACAAATTGTGAGATTTATTCCTCCATGGATTTTGGTGGCTTAAATTCTTAACTTGAACTTATCAAAAGGAGATCGCAGTCCTGTTGTGGCGTTCTCACTGCACGGTTCTTATTCCGGGTAATCAATGGGTCTGATTTCTTACGCGTAATCTCGATTCTTGGTACGGGTCGAACAACGGGTCGGGTTGAAGCTTTGCGCGGCGTGATTTCTAGCTTTCTTGGGTTTGTTTCATCTTGTTCGTGGGTTCCCAAGCATGTTGTTGGTCGGGTTCACATCAGGTGGTATCAGAGCACAGTTCTAGAATTCATGTCATCTATCCTTTTAATTTCTTTGATTCCTTGTTTTTGTTTTGTGTTCTTCATGTTCATGTGTCTTGTAATTATTTTTGAGTTTCAATCCAAAAATTTTCAAAAAAAAAAAGTCAAAAGTTGTTTTGGGCTAATCTAGCATCCAAATCAACTTTCGTTTGTTTTGTTGGTATTGTAGTTTATTTGAGTCTAAAAACAAAATCGTTACTATTCATCTGTACTGTTCACGTCAGTATTTTAAAAAAAATTATTATTGTTCTTGTGTTAGCGTCATTAATTTTTCTATAATTGTATCATTTGATTGCTTCTATATTTATTATTTTGTTGTTATTGAGTTTCATTAAAAAAAAAAGGAGTAAAAAAAAAGGAATGTCTCTATATTCGTGAACGTTTTAGAGGCAATTCAAAGTTGAAGTTTGAGTATTTTGTTGTCTTTTCTTACATTTGAGTCATTACCTTAGTTCGTACCAAATTGTGTTGATTATCCGAGACTTGTGCTTGTGGTGGTGATCGTTGCGGGATTTGTGATCCATTTGATTGAGGTCGATTATTTCTCGAGCCATTGAGAAAGGAGGACGAGCGGTAAAAGGCAAGAGTTGTGAACTTCATATCGGGTAAAAGTCAATTTCGAGTGATACATGAGTGTAGACACGTGAGGTAAATTATTATGCTTTTTTATCATTCCTTTCATTGGATTTTTGTTATCTATTTATTGCCAAAAAAAAAGAGGAACATGAGTAGATGTAGGGAGGACGCGGTGCCTAAAGGGTTGTATGTGGAGCTTAGGAATAGTATGCATGCTATGAATTGTAAGTTGGATCAGTTGGATTTGAAGGTTAAACGTATTAGTAGTGATGTAGCTAGACATGAAACCTTGATTGGGAGCTATAAACAAAAGACGCCCCAAAGGGTTTCTCGTGGGATTAGAGGAGATAGATTTGATCGAAATGTTGATAGGGAAGTGGGAAGCAACAAATTGAACACTCCTACTTTTCAAGGTAGGAGCGATATGCGTGAAAGGGGGTGTCGAGAGATGTTTATGCGGTGTGATGGAGTTGAGAATTCACTAGGGAGTAAAACACCTGTTGTACAACATGGTAGTGATATTTCATATAAGCTAGCTAGTTTAGAATATAAACTAACATGCTCAAGGCTATGCAACATGATTGATTCTCACATTGAGCATACCAAAGAACGAGAGAGGAAAAAGAGAGAAAATTGTGAGGCGGCTGAGTGTGATGAAAAAAGAGTAGAGCCACAAACAAGTGAAAAGAAAAACGAGAGTGGAGTGGTGGCTAAAGAAAAAGTGGAGCCACAAGAGGTAAAAGAAATAGAGAATGATAATGAGAGTGGAGAGGTGGAAGAAAAGAATGAGAAGCCACTAAAGAGAGAAATGAGAGAAAATTTCAAAGTAAGTCTCGATGTGAGAAACGTCGAGTGTGAGAGGAATTTAGTGAGAACTAACGATCCCCTCCCTAATTTGGATATTTCTCTTTTGCAGGGTTTCAGGAAATTAATCTATGACGACATAATTCGCAAGACTCCATACATTAGCTATCCACTTGGTGAAAAGCACATGACAAATTTGGTGAGTGACAAGGAGCATGAATGTACTCACGCCATGGTAACGTATCAAAACCTTACACCTAGGGTAGAACTTGGAACAACTCATGAGACTAGCTTTTTACATCGTATATGTACTCTTGAGCATGATAATGCAGTTGATAATTTTATGAGTATAGTCAATCCAATGTCACCTACGTTTATGGATAAATTCTTGCTTGTCTATGATATGAATTTGCTACGCCCTAAAATTCTAGCACGTAGGTCTAGTCCCTCACATAGAGCAAGTGATGCACTTGAACAATTGCATGAGTCGTATGTACCTTGTAAACTAGAATATAAGATTGATTGTGGAACATATAGGTGGCGAGATATGTCGTTAGGAGTCGTTAATCTACCTGACATCTTCATTGGGATGAATAACTGTTTATTGCACCCATCTATAGGAAAATTCCTACTAGTTTATGATAATCTAGTGTATTGCAGGAATAGATGTGTGTATGTCAAAATGAAACGTTATGTGTTACATGGTGATATTCTAGTACGTTGCATGAAATTGATTAAGCATGATAGACAACTTGGATGCATTGTTGGTGATTTAAGGCCTGAGTGTCTTTATTTCGATCATGAAGTCCTTGAATGTTTTGGTTTGAATTTAAATGTGCATGACACGTACTTGAGATTCATTGATCTTAATTTACAGAATTATTTATGGAAGGTTGGATGGGATATGTTAGAAACTAACGCGATATATTCTACTATGTCTACTACTTGTTACCCGTATTATGATATGGTGATTGGTTTTAATCCATCAACTTTGTTGGGTTTGATTCCTTTAACTATTGTTTTAAGTGGTAGCTTAGGTAGAGAACATCATACTTTCATTATTACACCCAACAATTACAAAAGGTCGAGGTCGAGACGTGCACTATTTGATCCATGCGATGACGATTGGGTATACATGCTACGGAGGTGGATACGAACTCAAAGGATGTCCAAATTACATCCTAAAAGAGACGACCATACCATTCCATTGCTATAATCGAGACTGATGGCTACGGTTTACTTTTGTTGAGTAAGTTCGTGAATGTTGACATTTTCGACGTTGCTAATGTTGTTTCGTTTGGTGCAGGTTCGAATTCGAGATCGAATCCTTTCGAATGGAGAGGGAATGATGTGATCCAGGATGCATTACAAACTCACAAGGATTTGACGAATGAGCGGGAGAGTCTAAAGTCAGGTTCAAGCCTTCACGGAGTCACTACAAGCCACACAATTGATGATTCGAGTCATGGAGCGCGTAAGGTTGAAGTTGGCATGCCAAGGAACAAGTTTCATGTTGGGGTCGAGGCCGGGAATCAATTGGATCTACAAGATACAAGCAGCCGAAAAAAGAAATCAGCCGAAACTCTAAGTGACCGCTTAGAGTAAATGACAAGCGGTCGCCCAAGACACTACCGAAAGTACATGGAGGCGAAAAGAGTCTTCTAAGCGACCGCTTAGAAACATACCAAGCGGCCGCTTAAAACAAAACTGAAGCCGAATTTTCTAATTTTGGCAAGATGGTTTAGTTTGACCATAATTCTTATTTTTTGTAATTTTTATATTTTAGGACTCTTAATATTTCGTATTTTCCTTATTTTTAGGGTTTAGTATAAGTAGGAGCTCTTTTCATTGTTTAAGGACCTTTTGATATTATGAATATTTGAGTTTTACAAATTGTGAGATTTATTCCTCCATGGATTTTGGTGGCTTAAATTCTTAACTTGAACTTATCAAAAGGAGATCACAGTCCTTTTGTGGTGTTCCCACTGCACGGTTCTTATTCCGGGTAATCAATGGGTCGAATTTCTTACGCGTAATCTCGGTTCTTGGTATGGGTCGAACAACGGGTCGGGTTGAAGCTTTGCGCAGCGTGATTTCTAGCTTTCTTGGGTTTGTATCATCTTGTTCGTGGGTTTTCAAGTATGTTGTTGGTCGGGTTCACATCAGAAATGCTCAATAAAACATCAAAACTCAAATAGTAATGCACATTATATGGAATGCAATGGACATGATATTGAATGCAATGCAATTCTTTCTCTTACTGCAAACTCTCATGCAATAAAATAGCTTTCCCAGTGTATATATACTCTTTATTCTCTTCCCCTCAGTTCCATATTTCTCTTCTCCTTCTGTCACAAATGCTGAATGGAATGATATCAAAATCAATTAGAGCAATAACATATAGCCACTTTAAAATATAGTTGATAGCATGCAGAAGTATAATTAACAAGTAGTAGACCTCCCTCACGTACTCATTTGAAGACATAATGGAGTAAATAATTTCAGTGACTCATCTGTGTATAGTGTCGGTAATCCAATGCAAACAGAACGCCAAACCTTAATTTTGTGAAAAATGGGCATGCTCATCATTGTCAATAAGTATATTCTCCTACTTACGAAAGTCAAACCATGTAAGCGCATTAGGACCTATACTTTTTTTCTCCCCCTAATTTTGAGCATTTATATTTTTCAAATTGTCATATTTTTCTAGCTCATTATATTTTTCATATTTTTCAATCTCATTCATTTTTCTTAAGTGCGGATTCTTCTCCATTAGGCAACTAAGATGACCCATGTAGCGAGTTTTAGACCGTTTAACCCAAGTCAATTGACCATAAGCAACGGATTTAAAGGAACGTCGCAGGCTTAATTACAATAGTCAAATAGGCTCCGAAAAAAAATATTAAGATACTGAGCTTTTATATGACAATGAACATTTTTAAGTTTAGGTCTAATAAATTTGGACAATTCATGTTCAGTGTCACCCTATTAGCATGTGACAGTCATCGTAAATCTCACACACGCGGTAGAGTCACACTAACAAATTCATAGTGTGTGCATTGCAAATGGTATGTGACAGCCATCACAAATCTCACACACGCAGTAGAGTTCCACTAACAGATTCATAATGTGTGCAGTACAAATAGTACATGAAGACACTTATACTAAGCACTCTACAATAACCTAAACAAGCAATGAAAATTATGCTACAACTTATCAATTTTGGCTATACGTGATCACAACTTGCAAGTTCAAGAATTATGTATCATACTGTGGTGAAAGTTTTCATTTACCCAAAAACTTTGTATTTTATATTTTTCAAATTTCTTTTTTGTGTTTTTCTTTTTCAAAACAAAGAAAAATATGCATGCGCCAATGCAAACCAATGAATTGCACATGCATGAAACCAATAACAAATGAAAAGAAAACATACAAATACAGAGAATGTATGCATAAATCATATGACGGTTAAAAACAAGCATGCCTCAACAATGCCTAATCAGTTAGGTATAAGAGTACTCTTTCTCTTAAGAACACCGTAATCCACATCAAGATTTTGCAGATCACCTTTCTTCACCCATACATGTCTAGTGGAAGAGTAGTTCCCAGATATTTGTGTCACCAATATGGTCAAACGATTCACCTAATCAGTAAGGAGTCCAATCAACATACACCTGATTGTTGGTCCTATTGAAGGCCATATTTATAGTTCTATTCAGGTACTATGACATCTAGGGCGTATGTGACCAACTCTCTACAGTGATAACACGTAGGGATAAACCTAGGATCTAAGTTATGTGAACACTGACGTCTATTCCTAGGTCAACAAGTACTATGTTGTCTGGTAGACCTCTGTCTTACAGATCCCTTATCCTTAAGTTTGGGGTTAGGCACATGTTTAGGCTAGTCTGTAGCAGGGATAAATGTGGTCTTAGACATACTAGCACCTTGTACCTAGACCTCCCATATTTCCAGCCGACTTGCCTATTGCTAGAATGTTATCTAACTTTGACGAACCACTGGTGAAGGCAAGTATTTAAGACTTAAAATGCTCTAAATTGCTCACAAAGTTCATAACCTAGATTTCTACAGTCTCATTTTTGGCGATCAGCTCACTGACTTTCCTAGAGGACATCTTAAGCTTACTGGTGAGATTCTTAACCTGAAACTCTAAAAATTAATTCCTCAATTTTAGTTTACTCAGGATTGAGGAAGAATCATTAATGTACGCGGCTAACTTCTCTTTCTCCAATTGAAGCTCCTTAATCGTTGTACTTAAGGCTTTGTCCATGATGAGAATCTTAACACTCTCCTGATACATTTTCTAATGTGCTTCTTGCATATTTTCCTCACTCTCAGATTCTCCTTCAGTTTTCTCACCATTATCTATGTTATCATCTCTCTCACTCCCCTGGTCAGATCGACTATTAACCCTACCAACAAAGGCTACATATTTTCCACTTTCCTCACGAGTGGATTTCTCACTCTGATTGTCCGAGCTAGACTCGTCATCAATGAGAGTAGTACGCATAGTCATTTCCTCAACTCTCCTAGCACTAGGGCACTCATTCCTCACATGAACGATACCTTGACAGTCATAGCATCTCACTGATTTCGATCTTCTCCTAGATTCATTCGGGTGACTCTTTGTCTTTCCTGAGTCTTCTTCTTATTCCTAAATATTTTTCGGAATTTCTTAGCTAGGTAGGCCAACTCCTCATCATTGGGTGAATTTGAATTAGAAGATTCGGTCCGATTATTCCTCACTAATTTCAAGGTCAAAGACTTCTCCTTAACGGGTTTATCTAAGGTCAGCTCATAGGTTTGGAGGGATCCAACTAACTCTTCCACCCTAATAGTATCTATGTCCTTACTTTCCCTCAATCACCGTGACTTTAGGCCCAGAACACTCGCGTAAGGATCTAAGAATTTTTCTCACTATCTTAGGCTCGGAAAATTCCTCTCCTAGGTTGAAACTAAAATTTACTATATCATTTAGGCTCACGTAGAAGACATCAAAAGTCTTATTTTCTCTCATCCTGATTTCTTCAAACCTAGTGGTCAGCATTTACAGCTCTGAATTTTTAACAGCCTGAGTTCCCTCATATGTGGTTTCTAAGATATCTCTAACTTCTTTCGCAAACTCACACATGGGCACTCTCCAAAACTCTTCTGGGGAAACAACCATAAATAGGGCATGTAGGGCTTTACTATTCCAGTTACAACTATCTAGTTTAGCCTTCGTCCAGTTTTCTATGGGGATAAAAGTGACAATGTTATTAACTATTGTACTAGGAGCAGACCAACCGTTAACAACACTCAACCAAATTCTCTCATCCATAGATTTCAAAAATGTCATCATCCTTAACTTTCCAATATGCATAATTACTACAATCAAAATAGGACGGGACAGTCAATCAGGTACTCATCTAGAAAATGTAAGGTCATAACACGCAATTAGGCTCCAATACCACTTGAAAGTTCTAGATATACTAGATTAGTTCGACCTTACGTGCGGAAGCGACTAATTAAAGGAACTTGTCAATTTTAATTAGTTTTCTGGATGATTATACATACAAGTCCAATTATCCTAAATTTGAATGCCGCAATAATAATATAGAAGCAGGAAAAACACACAATTTGTTAACAGAGAAACCTAACGTGGGAAAAACTCCAGGACCAAGCTAGTTACCTTCACTATAGACAATTAGGGATACATTACGATTCCAATCTAGCAACTTTCACTAGTTCTAGCTGTTGAAATTCCTGTAATCTTTAAGATCCGTTGTCAATCTTCCAGTCTCACGATCTACTACCGTAGTTACTAGCTAGCCACTCCACTAAACTTTCCAATCTACCTCCTACAACCTCTAAGATCTGCTATATTCTTTCAGCCTTCTGATCTTATACTAATTGTCTCTTCCAAGTGGAATTCCATAAACCTCATGTTCTTGTGTTTTTCCTACGTTTGAAGTCCACCTCTTTCAATCCCCAATGAGAGAGTCTCTTCCTCAAAGAGTTAAGGAAGTCAGGTGTTTAGGATTACACAGATGTAATGTTTTCCCAAAAATAGGTTGTCGGATCTCAAGAATGAATGATTGATTCCACTAGTTGAATTGGAATCTTGGATCTCATAAAGACAATATAAAAGTGTTTCTCAATGATAGCACAATATGGCAACCACAGAATTTTCATTCATGACTTCTGTATTTATAGTTGGGGGTGAATACGTGTCATGGGCCGTGTAAAATTCTCTAAAATCACAACCTAGGGTTTGGCCATGTAATACTGTCGCTCGAGCAAGATGAAGTGATAAGCGAGCGATGTATATCTCGCTCGAGCGAGGAGGGGGAGAAAAGCTAGCGACGATGGTTCTGCTTTTATCGCTCGAGCAGCATCCCGACAAGCAGTTAGCGAAAATTCGGTGAGTCTTCTACCTTGTTCCAAACTCAAACCTTAGCCTGAACCATCTATACAAATTGCAACTCGAGTCCTTAACTTTTTACACATGATCAATTAAGTCCTTTTTGTTCACAGGATTGTCAATAACACAACTTGGACCTAACATTTCCTAATGAGAACTGAGCTCATATTGAGTGCTGAGACCGAAAAAGCTACCAGAGCTTTGGAAAAAATGTGTCAATAATATCCTATAATCTTCTAAAGCCCAATCCACTCTTCTCTATCATAAGGTAAATCTCCTTTCACTTCTCCCAATGTAAGCGATGTGATTAATCTCTGGAGCCTCAATGAAATCTGAAAAATATACTCTTCAGCTTCATTAGAATAGCCTAGGGAGGGTGTATAATCTAAAGAAGATCAAATAGAATGGATTAGAAAACGGACCTTAGAATTGTAATCCAATCTCCAGGAAGTAGTAGCCTCAATGCTCAACCGAAATCTAGTTAATGAGGTCATCATAAATAAAGATATACCTAACTCCTTTAAATAAAAGACCCCCAGATGAGTGAAGGATTGTAGACAGCGATGAAAGCTTGTTAGATGCTCAAGTCTCCTCATCTAACTAATAGACGCACGACTTAGTAAAATACGGCCACTCTTGTCCTTGTTCACCTATTAACCAAAAACATCATCATAATGCTCAATGCAGTAAAGCAGTCGTTGGATAGATTGTTTCTCACATTGGCAAATATAATCATATCATTAGCAGAATTTAAGTGAGAAGCAAAAGTAGTAACTCTATGTCTGTATATCATATACTCAAATTACAGTAATAAAAAGAGGAGAAATAGGATCACCCTGTTTGAGATCACGAGATGAAGAGAAGAAACCACATAGATGTCGTTAAGTTTAGCACCAAGAACGAGTGACGGAGCTAGGAAAAGATGCTAGGGAGGGCTAAAAATTAATTTATAAATGTCCATGTTTGGCTCACTAATAATATACATATAATTAAATTAATTTACACATAAATATGTGTAAATGTCGAGTATAGTATGTTTTGTATTGTGAAATTGGGACACACAAAAGGATGAGAATATTAAAAGATTTGGGGGCTAGTTAATGGAAAAGAACCTCGACTATGCAGAATCAATATGGTCATATTATTGCAGAATAATCAGGTTTTTGGAAAGGGCAAATTTTTGTTATGGTTTGTTACATTTTTTTTTTCTTTTTTGAATTTGTCTTCTTTTAAGTGACAAACATCACTTTTTAATAATTAAAAAAAAAAAAGTTGACACTTAACTTTACACAATCAATTTTTACTTCTTTTTTCTATCACTTTTTTAAAATTTGTCACTTTTTTTAGTGATAAATATCACTTTTTTAATAAAAGTGACATCATAAATCACTTTTTAATAAATAAAAAAGTGGCACTTTACTTTAAAAAGTGATATCGTTTTCCTTTTTTTTATATATAAAAATGTGATACTATGTAACTTTTTTTTTTTTCTAATTTCTGTTACTTTTTTTAGTGTTTATCTCTTTTTTCTGTCATTTTCTTGAATTTCTGTCACTTTTTTAAGTAACAAACACCACTTGTTTTTAATAAAAGTCAATGTCGCTTCTAAGTAACAAAAATCACTTTTTAAATAAAAGTGACATTGTATGTCACTTTTTAATAAAAAAGTGGTACTTCGTTTTACATAGTATTTTTTATTTCCAAAATACTTTTCATATTTTCTTTAAAAGATCCCTAATTTTAGGGGTATTTTTTGTAAGTTGTCATTTATTATTTACATTCAATTACATATTGGCTCGGGAAAGGGTGGGCCATAGCCAAGGCTTGCGCTCCCCTACGTCTGTCTTTGCCTAAGAACTCACGCTTAAAGAGATTTTTTGACGTGATTCAATCAATCCAAATATGATCAAAACCAAATCCCTCTAGCACTGACTAGAGAAATCCCCAACCATAAGACCATATGTCTTAGTCATATCAAGCACAAAGACCACATTACCTCTCCGTACCTTTGAATCAAGAGGATGAAGTCAGTCCTGAGCTAAGAGAACGTTATAGCCAATAAGTCTGATCGTAATGAACCCACTCTAATGTGGAGAGATTATACGTGGAAGTAGAGAACTCAATTGCGAGTTCAAAAGCTTAATAATCACTTTATTAGACATTGTGAGTAAGTTGATGGATAAAACTCTGACCACACCTCCACCTTGGGATCAAAGCCATAGAGATAACAACAAATTCCTTGGATAGATGACCACCAGCAAAAACAAAAATTAAAAAAATATACATTATTGTCTTAAAAACATCATTACAAGTAAATATCCTAGCATTTCTGATAGAAGGAGGCGAACACATATGGCCTCGCTGCACTATCACCATCGATACTAAAATTGCAGTTTGCACCACTTCTAAAGTAGAAAGTCGGTTGAGTACTATAGTCCCATGTCTCTTCTATAATATTTGGGAGATACTGTGTCAGTGTGTACAGAAATTCCTTTTATAGAATTTTCACAGGATACTCACAATGCAGTGGGATGATTTTTTGACATTTTTTTATTACACTATGAGAGCCATCCATGTGAGAGTCTGTAAGCTTTTTGTAAGGAATTCATCTGTACACACAGCATTTTTTATAATATTTCTATGAGTCTTACTTTATTTTTTGAGCTTTATACATAAATTATTATTATTATTATTATTATTATTACTTCTTTATATTTTTTCGATGAGGAATATTGGGTGTGAATCTCGAAAGTGGTTGAAATTCTCAACATTTTTATTTACTAAAATTAGTGGTTGAGACTAATCTGACTTTTACGTGTTTTACATTTTTATGACTAAACTAGAATATTAGAGATGAAATATTGGTCCCAAAAGGAAGAAGTGGTTATACCTAATAAGGAGTCCAAATTAGCCGAGTTTTTAGCATCCCAAACAAATGCATGTGCTTATGCATTCGAAATAGTTATAAAACTAGCTAAAAAAAAAAAAAAAAATTTTAGTCTTTGGTTTTAATTCTTTGAAAAGTTATTTTGTAAACAGTATTTTTTTTTTTTTTCCAAAAAAAATGTATCGTTGAAAAATATGAAAAATTCATGAATTCTTGTTTATGATTATTTTAAAAATGTGTAGATGAAAATGAGTTTAACAAAAAATAATAATTTGAGCAAATTAAAATTAAACAAGGGCTAGTATTCATGAATTTAAAAATTAAGAATTCATCTAAACACGTTATAAAATAGCAAGAGTAGTCCAATTTATAAGGTTGAACCCCAACTTTAAGGGTCCCTCATCACCCCGTCCCGGCCCGTCCCGTCCCGTCCCGTCCCTAGAGCATTGTGGATGAGGTAAATCGCGGGATGTGCCTCAACAGGTCAGGATATAAGAGTTGTCATATTGGTGCCCAAAAATAGTCAAATTTCATACATCGTAAGAGGCAGAAATCAAACTCTCACACTGCGGCTGCCAGCTCAGTTGAAACTAGCTCACTCCTGTTCTTTGCACCACTAAACTATGTCCCGAGGGCAAGAGTAGTCCTATTTATAGTTTGAATAAAGCTGATTGTACAGCTTTTTTTTACCATTTGGTACACAGTTCCCTTATATAAGGTGGGATCCGAGTTGATTTAATGTTATTTTAAGCTGGAGCCCCACCCCATGTTGTGAGGGGATTGTCAATCGAGCTGTGTATCGAAGTGTACATCAAGCTCGGTTCTTATAGTTTATATACTAAAACAACGTTATAGTTTTTATCAATAAATTGCGTGTTCTACAGTTGAAAATGTTATAAAATTTAAACTTCTAATAGCGACTGCATTAGACAATTATTTATAAACATCTACAAGTTTTTTCTACACATTGATTTCTCTAATCTCCCAAGAGCTGAAATTTCAGTCTAAACTCTTGGTAGCATTATTGGGTAATATTAATAAACATGTGCCAGTAAAGATTTGATAAATTAATCCAATATTTTGCGCACCAATAACCGACTTTTCTAAATTTGAAGAGCTGCCAAATTCTTTATCCTTAGCAATATAAAAACTGTTGTGCCATGAAAAGATAGGATTATCCTAATAAAATAATAGTTTCCAGTTCTTTAAGCTTAATTAATAATTCTTTATGAACGTAATTATGGACTTATAGGCAATACGAAAACTCACTTTTTATGATAAAATCTTTTTGCCTTCAAATCTTTCTTGACAACTCTTTTTCGACGAAACAACTCAAAAATGACTTTCCGCGACAAAAAAGTTTCGTTGTTAAAAGTAAAAATTGTTATAGTGAGGTCAAAGTACTTAAGTTTTCGGTAAAATTTGCAAGAAGATAAGAGTTAGGTGTTTTTATTGTCAAATTCAACATGTTCTTTGTTCTCTCGATTAGTTTAGATAAAAGGTTAAATCACGTTAAGCTCGTTTACTATTTCAAATTTAATGGTTCTTTTTTTTCTCCCTTAACGCCCTAATTTTAGGGAGAACTAAATGGTTTTAATATTTTGTGAGATTTAGAATTATATAAAAGGAAGAAAATAAATGCATTTTCTATCTTGAACATATATCTCTTATGTTGTGTGATTTGTATGGACATTAAAATAATTAAACCAGGATTGTCTTTAAAGTCAAAGGTCCAAAGCTAATTATATATTTTAATAATTTATATTCTCTTTTTCCCAATTATTTTTGTGTCACAATTATCATATGATTAGTTTACTTATAGTTAATGAAATACAGTTTTAATAATATAATAATATGATTAGTTTAAGCGGTTAATGAACGTTAATTATTTTGTTTTGTTTTAATAATATGATTAGTTTTCTTAAATACAGTTTGGAATGCTTAGGGGGTTTGACCTTTTTAACATCACTCCGTTACAATTGTGTCCATCTGTATGTGATCAAACTGGTTTCCTTTTATTCTGATGTATTTTATTATGGTGGTTATATTCACATCAAATTTTATATTAAATGTCATTAATTTTTATTCATTATTACACTTGTATCATTAAATTTTTTCTTTATCATATTCTTATTTTTAACATTTCATTCATCAGAAAATCTTATTCTTAAGCATTAGTTTTGTCCAAAAATATTGTTAACGTACTTTAAAATGAGAATGAAATATTGAATCACATTTTTGCATAATTATTTTTTTGTTTATTTAAAAATAAAATAGAATATGAAACTTTTTGAAACATAATTAGGAACAATTTATATTAATTTGAGAATAAGAATGCGGTGAAATTAAAAAAATTGAGACATAAATGTAATAATGTGGAAATTTTATGAACTGTTCATGGAGTTAAAATGTACTTCAGTTATTAAAAACTATGGTATTAATATATTTAACCATTTTATAATACACAAGCAGTATTATCGCTTTTTTTTCAAAAAAAAAAAAAAAAGAATAAAAAATTGGATAAAGTTTATTGTAATCACTTACTTTGTAAATAATAAACATTGCACCTTGAAAATTCTTATCAATTCATATTGGTTTAATTAGGCGCAATATGATCAAACTTTGACGTCAAAATGGATTAGAAAATAGGTGTTCACTGACATTCAACCTAAAAATAATATTTTCCAACCAATTTGAGTAGTCACTTTGGCCTTCGAGCATTCTAAGAAATGAAGTCAAAGAACTCCCTTAACCATCATGAAAAACGATGAAGTTATGGTGTGTTCAATTGCAAGTATAGAATTTACATAAAAGGAAAATAAATTGTCTAGAAATTATGTATAAAAACTGTCAAATAAATGTGTTTGATTGATTTTATTTTCAACCTTAAAAATATTATACTTGTCCATTTTTTATTGATAAGTAGATATGGGTGAGAGGGAGTAGATAGGAGAGTAAGAGCACTATTACCTAGAAAATAAAAACATACTTCCCCTAATAAAAAAAATATTTTTCTTACTTTAAGAGAAAATATGATCACATGACCAAAAGTAGGAAAATATTTTTCATAGGAAAAATATCAATCAAACAGCACAAAAGTAGGAATTTGGGTGGGAAAAATGATATTTTTCATTAAAAAAAAATATTGGCAATCAATTGCACTATAATAGAATTTAGGGAGCGAAAAATTCAGAAAACTCTATAATAAAATGATATAAAAATTAAAACATTAATCAAAATGTATGGCTAAGGGGTGAGAGAATCTAGAGAGAGAAATTAATTTTGGGAAGTAATATTTCCCGTTCTCATTTTCATACTGAAAAGGAATGTACAGTATATATACAGATACATCATAAGGGTAGAAAGGTAATAACAGACATTAACAAACTAATTAATTAACAACTATGATAAACTAACTAATTAACAACTATGATAATCTCTATATCCTCCCCTCAAGTGGGATCGCGGTGAAAATCAAGTAGACCCAACTTGAAGATGATTTTGTTGAATTGTGGACCAGGAAGAGATTTGGTAAAAATGTCAGTTGGCTGATGATGCGTGGAGATGTGCCGAGGAATGATGAAACCTTCTTTAAACTTGTTATGAGCAATGTGACAATCAATGTCCAAGTGTTTAGTGCGCTCGTGAAACACGGGGTTAGCACTAATATGGAGAGCCGCTTGATTGTCACACCAAAGAGAAATAGGAAGAAGAAGAGGGATTTGAAAATCAGATAAAATGTAAGATGTCCATAGCAGCTCACAAACAGTAGATGCCATGCTTCGATACTCAGCCTCCGCTGAACTTCGAGAAACTGTAGTTTGTTTCTTTGTCTTCCATGAGATAAGAGCACCTCATAGGAATATGCAGTAGCTGTGAGGGACTTCCGTGTGTCTGAACAAGAAGCCCAATCAGTGTCGCAAAATGCTTCAATGTTGAAACAGTTTGTTACAAGATAGAAAAGTCCAGTAGATAATGTTCCTTTGATGTATTTAAGGACATGAATTGCAGCATTCTAGTGAGCCAATGTTGGTGAATGAACATACTGTGACAATTGTTGTACACTGAAGGTGATGTCCGGCCTAGTTAAGGTAAGATATAGAAGCCTTCCAACTATCCTTCTATACCTATTTGGGTTGTCAAGTAATTTATCATTTCCTCCAATGAATTTCAGACCCTTTGGTAGAGGAGTGACGGTGCTCTTTGCTCCAGACAGACCAGCATCGGTAATCAAATCAAGTACGTATTTCCTTTGATTTATAAATGTCCCATCCTTTGCTCTTGCTATTTCTATGCCAAGAAAATACTTGGCATTCCCCAGATCTTTAATGGTGAATGCCGAGTGAAGAGATGCCTTGAGGTTCTGTATTTCCTTTTCACAATTCCCTGTTACAAGGAGATCATTAACGTATACAAGTATAGCTACAAACAAGTTACCCTTGGTTAGAATATACAAACAATGGTCATGAGAAGATTGACGAAAACCATAGCTTTCGAGGTGTTTGCTCAATTCAGTGTTCCATTGTCTACTGGCTTGTTTAAGCCCATAAAGCGATTTTTTAAGTTTACAAATTCGCCCCTTTGTAGCTTTAGAATATCCTTTTGGTGGTCACATATACACTTCCTCCTCCAGGAACCCATGTAAAAAGGCGTTATTAATATCTAGTTGGAAAATGGGCCACATCTTAGCAGTAGCAACTGCTAAGAAAATTCTAATGGTTACATGCTTTGCCACAGGTGAAAAACTTTCAAAGTAGTCGACTCCTTCTACTTGATGGTACCCCTTAGCAACTAATCTAGCTTTGCACCTATCTAATGTCCCATCTGCCCTCAATTTTACCTTAAATACCCATTTAGATCCAATTAGTTTCCTGTCTGGTGTGAGGGAAACTAAATCCCAGGTATCATTTTTCTCCAGTACATCTAGTTCAGCATTCATTGCCTCAATCCATTCAGCTCTAGTACTAGCTTCCCTATAAGAACTAGGCTCCTGGACAATATTGACATTAGCAAGGAAGTCAGTGTAATGTGAACTAAAGTTTTGTGAAATGTGGAAAGGAAAAGTATTTGGGGTGTATTGTGAAAAATGTGGTATGACTACAGGTTGAATATCAGGCTGAATGTTATCACTGTGACTGAAATTAGTCACAAAATCTTGAAGCCAATGGGGAGTGGTTTTATGTCTATTGCTTCTTCTTGGGGTATCAGATATGGTATTTTGATTCAGTGTCTGTATTTGGGTATCAGCTTCATCACTTGTCTCAGGTGTTAGACTGTTGTTATCCCTGGCAGTAGGTGGCTATGTAATGAAGTGTTCAGTAAGTGGTGCCTGAAAGTGTGGTTCTTCAACAAGTGGAGAATTTTCTTGAATAGTGTGTTCTTGTCTTGGTGGCAAAGGGTTATTTTCAAGTAATATATCTTCATCAGCCTCATGCTTAGCAGCAGGTATGGGTAAAGGTACTACAAGATCATATTTGCAGTGACTATTATATGGAAATATGTGCTCATGGAAGATGACATCCCTAGACACAAGAATCTGTCGATTATTAATGTCAAAAACCTTGTATCCTTTTTGTCTTGAACTAAATCCTAGTAGAATACATTTAAAACTTCTAGGAGAGAACTTGTGTTTTGAAGGAAAAATGTTGGTGGCATAGCACAAATAACCAAATGTTCTTATATGATGATATGTGGGTGTTCTGTTGTGTAACAGTTCAAAAGGTGTTTTCCAATTCAAAATTCTGGAAGGAAGCCTGTTTATAATATAAGTTGCCATTAAAATAGACTCCCCCGAGAAATAAGTTGGTAAATGAGATTCAAACATGAGACTTCTAGCTACTTGAAGTAAGTGTTTATGTTTTCTTTCTACAACCCCGTTTTGTTGTGGGGTGTAGACACATGACTTTTGATGTAGAATTCCATTGGTTGCTAAGAAATTCTGAAATTCTTGACTGAGGAACTCAGAACCATTATCAGTTCTGATGGTTTTAAGGTTGTTTTTAAACTGATTTTTAATCATCCGGTAGAAAATTTTCATGGTATGCAAAACTTGAGTCTTATGTTTCAACAAAAAAGTCCAAGTAGCTCTAGTGAAGTCGTCAACTAAAGTTAAAAAATAATGTGCTCCACATATGGAAGCCCTTTTGTAAGGTCCCCATATGTCAACATGTAAAAGCTCAAAAGGTGTCCTGGATTGAATATGACTTCTTTGAAAAGGTAATCTGTGTTGTTTAGACAATGCACATACATCACAAGGATTGAAATCACCTTTATTACACTGTGTATCTATTATTGAATGTTGTAAGATACTTTCAGAAACATGACCAAGCCTTTTGTGCCACAAAATGACATTATCAGACTGATCATTACAAGTTTTAGAAGGTAAAGAGGCTGCTGAAGCAATCACAGACTTATTACAATGTATATGAATATATTTTTGTATGGTGCTCTGAAGAAAAGAGCTCTTATCTAGAATGTAAAGGTTCTTGATGGTTCTACCAACTATCAGGGTCTCCTCAGTTTGACGGTCCTGCACCAAGCAATGATCATCAAGAAAGATGAATTTAAGATTTGAGTTTTTAGCCAATTTGTTTACAGAGAGCAGGTTAAATTTAAAAGTAGGTATGTGTAAAGCTTCTATGAGAGTAAGGTCTTTGCTGAGGATTATATTACCAGAATGTTCAACTCTGTTTATGGATCCATCAGGTAGATATACGGGTACAGTGGTGGTGACAATATTTGGTTTATGCATAAGTTTCAGATCATTACACATATGATTGGATGCTCCTGTGTCAATTATCCAAGAGCCTATTTCTATAAGGTTGCAGGTATATAAAGCATAAATGTAATCAGGCGTGAGTACAGAACCTGCGAAATCTTCAAGGTGTGCAAAGTTCACCATGTTTTTGCATTTCCCTTTGATAATTTTGATCAGCTCTTGTTGAATTACCTCACTCAAATTCATCCCCTGCATCTGTCCCTTCAATCCATCCCCTTTTTTTCATTAATCAGATCAAGAGGTGTCTCTGCCAGATTTGCCATATGCCTTCCTTTCTTCTTTTCTTTAAGCTCCTTATACCAGTCAGGATATCCAATTATCTTGAAGCAGGATTCCCTATTATGTCCATTAACATTGCAATGTGTGCAATATTGCAGCTCCTTTTTTCTTTTGTTCTCATATCTCTTACCTTGTCTCTTTGCTCCATTATCCTTTCTGTAAGTCTATGATTTTGCATACATGGCGTTTATTTCAGCACCTTCACCATATACAACTTACACCTCCCTTTGCTTTTCTACTCTCTGAACCATTGAATAAGCTTTATTCACCGCTGGTAGTGGTTCAGTGACTAAGATGTGGCTCCTCACATGTTCATACTCTTCATTCAGTCCCATCAAGAACTGCATCAGTCTGTTAAACGAAGTCATCTTTATAGTTGCCTTTGCTGATCCACAAGTGTATTGTGGCAGTGGCATGAGATATGTCAGTTTGTCCCAAAGCCTCTTAAGCTTTGTGTAATACTGTGTTACATTCAAAGTTCCTTGTGTCATAGACGATATTTCCCTACTGGATCTGGTACAGTTGAGGTCCATTGCATCCTCCAAACCTCTCTTCAATTTTCGTCCACGGCTCTCTTGCTATGTTGGTGTACAAAAACGCATCTACCATCTCCTTCGAGATAGAGTTCAGAATCCACGAGGTCACCATGTAATTAACACGATTCCACCTCTCATAATCAGATGAATCTTTGCTTGGCACTTCAATTGAACCATTGATTATCCCCAATTTCAAATTCGCCCCTGGGGCTATACGAACAGATCTGTTCCAGGCCAGATAATTCCTGCCTGTCAATGGCGTTGTGACCAAAGTCATTCCCGGATGGTCTGAATTGTGTAGCGCCAATGGATCTCCTTCCCGATCTTGTCTCTTCACCGGTTCAGTTATGTCAACATTTCTATCACCTTCCGCCATCTGAAATTTGTTATTGTTTCAGCTCCTTTGTAGATCGATAGTTTCAGCTCTTTCGTAGATCAAAGAAGATGATCGGTAAACCCTGGGTCGTCACTACTCTGATACCATGAGAGAATCTAGAGAGAGAAATTAATTTTGGGAAGTAATATTTCCCGTTCTCATTTACATACTGAAAAGGAATGTACAGTATATATACAGATACATCATAAGGGTAAAAAGGTAATAATAGACATTAACAAACTAACTAATTAACAACTATGATAAACTAACTAATTAACAACTATGATAATCTCTATAAGGGGCACTTGAGCAACTCAAGCGAACAAACTTCTTAACTTCCCCGCTTCATGCTCTACTTCCTTTATCTTACAATTTCTAAAGCTGATGGTACCATATAGCACAATCAGAAGCACTTAATTCAGTAGACACAACCATGACACTTTGCACCGTGATTGGAGAAAATGACAAATCTTAGGATAATTCATAATGGCCCCTTCTTGTTCGTCTAGTGAGATGGACAACATTAAAACTTAGGTAAATGCGATCAATCCGGGAATGTTACAGTCTTTGATAAAGGTAGACACAAGCGATTATGCTTATGATCGACCTCCTCACGAACATCTACATAGACATTATTGTCGACGGGTCGCGAAGCGCGGACAAACGATCATCGCTCAATACTCCACAAATAGATCAACCAAATATTATATAGATTAACTAAAGCAATCTTGATATAATTCGGAATAACACTAATTTTAGGAGAATATTTCCTTTTTGCACGAGTTTCCATATTTCACTATAATTCTTAATTTTGACAAGTTTTGTTATATTATAATTCTTTTAATTCCGTTTCTCTTAGAGTTTATTGTTTTAGTATAAATAAGTATATTTTTCATTATAAGCTTTAAGTTTTGATTATGAATTATTGAGATTTTCTCTCTTATTCTTCATGAACACCTTCAAACTTATTAAATATATTTGTTATATTTGTGACGTTCAACCCTTAAAACTTATCAAATGATTATGCAACTTTTGTGGCATTCGCAAATCGAGATTCATGTTTCTGCACATCAATGGGTCGAATTTCTCGCATGGAATCTCGGTTCTTAGTACGGGTCGAACTACGGGTCGGATTGCTCTTTGCGCGGCATGATTTCTCTTGATGAGATCCCGGGTGGGGAAATCTCATAGAACTCGCAAAATTGATTTCAAAACGTCAAGAAAGCCCAAATTCAGGGTCTTGAATTTGGATTGGATTGGATTGAACAAAAATAGATTTTGAATTTAGAAAAGAAAGTAGGATATTTGGACAATTTCAAAGAAATCAAAAAAGAAGAATTTATTTTTTTTTACTGATGTGAACATTACCCCCGTGAACAGTAATTTTTTTTACAAAATCAAGAATATGACTACGAGAACGACAAAAAAGTGGAAGTTAATTTGGACTCAAATTAAGTACAAAAACAACTGTCGGTTCCTTTTTTGAAAAATTTTGGATCAAATACTCGAAAAAATTACTGAACACAAGAACATGAACAATACAAGAAAAAGAAAACAAAGACTCGACAAGAAATAAAAATAAAGATAGAACCTGAATTTGGAGCTCAAACTCTGATACCACTTGATGAGATCCCGGATGAAAAAATCTCATGGAACTCGCGGAATTTATTTGAAAATGTCGGAAAAATCCAAATTCGGATTGTAGACAATAAGATCTCGACCCGATACTTCTCGAACCAAGAACCTAAGGTATATTAAACCTTAGATCTGTTGATGTACGGAATCATGAACCTCGATTTGCAAACGTCACAAAAGTTGTCTAATCCTTTTATAAGTTCTAAGAGTTGAACGCCACAAATATAACAAATATATTTGATAAGTTCGAAGGTGTTCACGAAGAGCAAGAGAGAAAATCTTAATAATTCATAATGAAAACTTAAAGTTTATAATGAAAAATAAACATATTTATACTAAAACAATAAACCCTAAGAGAAGCGGAATTAAAAGAGTCTTAAAATAACAAAACCTGTCAAAATTAAGAATTAT
Source organism: Osmanthus fragrans (assembly GCA_019395295.1). Taxonomy (NCBI): domain Eukaryota; kingdom Viridiplantae; phylum Streptophyta; class Magnoliopsida; order Lamiales; family Oleaceae; genus Osmanthus; species Osmanthus fragrans. The sequence continues at coordinate 18,471,424 of CM033351.1, forward strand.
AGTGAAATACGAAAACTCACGCAAAAAAAAAAAATGTTCTCCCAAAATTAGTGATATTCTAGATAATATCAAATCTCCTTCCAATAGCTGTGATTCCCACGGCAATTCATAAAAATCTTTAAGGCACGTGTCCCACGTGATCATAACTGTTTTTGTCACGTCATCCTGGCAAGGTGTATATAAAAAGGAAGGTGTTCCAATATTTTGCTCCTGAGCATAATTCAGTGGTGCAAACGACAAAAGTAACATAATTTCAATTGAGTTGACAATCACATTAAAGAAGTTGTGAGGGGGTAAAAGAGAAGTATTCACACACATAAATATCAATATTGTACTTTCCTTCTATGATAAGTATCTTGATTTATATATTATTATAAATAATATTTCTCCGAGATTTTTGTTACTCCAAGAACATTACAATATTCAACAAGAATTGAAATTTATAAAGTTATGCTCTTTCAATAACAATAACATAACATTTTTTAAAATATTAATTTGTATGGATTCCTTCTTCATGACAAAACTTTTTCTTTATAATATTAATTTGTTTTAAGTTTCTTCTATAAAAGCAATAACAATATTCTTTTGAGATATTATAATTTCTTAAATTGTGCTTCTTTAGAAGCAAATAAATAAAATTCTCCTGGAATAATATTGATAACTAAAAGTAACCCATTATTCTGGTTTTAAAATTTTACTCTTTCAAGAGTAATATTACAATATTTTTTAAGAAAATAAAATTTATGCTTCTTCCGGACTAATAATGTATTTCTCTCATAAATATTAATCAATAAAGTTTTGCTCTTTAGAAGCAACTATGCAACATTCTTCTAGAATATTAATTTGTATAAAGTTATGGTTCCAGAATAATATTCTTCAAGAATATTGATAATTGATAACTTATGTTTTTTCAACAAAATTTAACAAATTGGAAGAAAAATTTTGTACATTCAATCTTAAAAAAATGCAAATGAGATATTTAAAAATAAACTTACTTTGAATTTTTAGGTTCAACAAATATATTGAACTTCGAGAAATTTATAAATCTTAAATGGAGTTCATATTTGACATGTCTAGAAAATTTCAAGTATGTAGCTCACAAATTTTTAATAAAAAGCATGTCTAAATTTAATAGAATCGTATAAATAAGAAAAATCATGCTAATATCGATTCTAAACTAAAGAGAAAATAAAATAAAGAGATTCAATAGGCTCGAGTGTACTTTATTGAAAATCAAAGTCATATATTCATAGGTAAATATTAGAATTATATGGGTACAATATTCATTCACTAATTAGTATTTAAATATATTCATATTTTTTTATATTTTTTTTACAAATTTACCATATTTTAATTTCATGAAAGTTTGATAACACTTATGTTCCCAACTTTTATATTGTTTTATATTCATATTACACTTACATTCCCAATTTTTTACATTCCATTTTCATCATCAACATTCCATTAATTAACACAATTTCAATTTCTATCTAGGAGTTTCATTAAGATGGATTAAAAAGACTTATTTGCCCATCATGTTTTAAAATAAGCAAATAATAAAAGATACAACATTGTGACTAAATATTTCCCTCCTTTTAAAGCATGCTAATAGAATTTTTGGAAGAAAACCTTCAATTGAGGACAAAATGCTAATTAATGAAAGGTTTAAAATAAGAATACAATGAAAAAAGTTAGGAACGTAAAATTGACAATCAATAAAGGTTAGGAACATTCAATACAATTAAAATGTAATGCATCTATGAAAATTATATGATGTGAGCATAACCCCATAAATTATTTGAGCTTGTTGCTCTTGGGACCTAGCTTTTCTAATTGCTACTTGGGTTTGCTAGCTTCTTTATTTAGCTTATAATTCAAGTACTTGCAAGTGATTGATAAAAAATTAATTACTGAAAACTGAGCATATGTTTATAAACATTCATACCACTTGTTATCCTCATATTTCAAAAGGACATACAAATACTAACCTCTTATCCATCTTTCATTTCTATACATTTATAATTTAGACCATTTATAACAACTTACAAAACAAGCTTTCAGCAAGCCAAGAATTTCACATTATTGACGGTTAAATTATAAGGCTCCGTTGGGGCTCAGGCGTGCACTAGTGAGTGTGTTTGCGAGGGTGTTCATTTCCGAAATATGAAACATTCAAACTTTTGGAAATCACACTGGGTCTTGACATATTCACCCCAATTACAAGCAGCCCATCTTTACACACAAAATGCAAATAGTTTTCATTAATATCCCGCCCAAAGCACTAGTTGAAGCAAATAAGAAAATACTAACTCAATAGTTATAGCCAGAAACCAGTATTTATTGCTGGAATGAATTCCAATTTTCTTCCTTCAAATCTCATTATCAAGTTTCACGACAGTGTCAACTTCAGCTCACAAGAACAAACAGCGGCTTGTCTCCTAGACGATCCCGGCCCTGGAATCAAGCAAAAGCAGTCAATCAATGACTAGTACCACTACTGTGAAAAAGAGAACGCTCAAAGAAGACAATAAAATATAATACCAAATCTCTAAGATGAGTATTATATATTTCTATTTTATGCAAATTTAAGTATTAGGTTGGTCTCAAACAAGTTTTCATGGGGGAGGAAAATTGACAGAGCATGTTCTTTCTGTCTGAACCAATATTATTATCATCTTTTCTGGAAACTTCAAGAATTTAGGGATCAGCTTTATTGTAGAGAATTTCTCAGTTCTCTCATTTCATATTTCATCCCCTTCATTATCAACATTCAACCAGTATCAATCAACTCTTGGTGCATTGGACAACCTTAGGACTACTTATTAGGGATAATAAGAGCATGTTTGATTCCCATTTTTGTCAAAATACATTTTTTCTCTCTTTTTTCAACTACACATTCTTCAATAAAATAATAATAAACACAAATCCAAAACTTTTTCTTATTTTTGAACCACACATTCTCCATCAAAACACTATTCAAAAATACATTATTTCCAAAAAAAAAAAATGGAGCTCAAGCATGCTCTAAAACAGTTCCAAATAATATTGGAATTACAAGATCAAGTATGAGAATAAAGAAGATGAAGAATTAGGAGAAGAAGAAGAAGGGCTCCGGCTTCATGGCAATCATTGCTGGTGGTGTGAAGGCATTCTATATACGAACGAAACGAGTTGGGGGTTTGACTCTAGCTAAAGCTAATAAATCTCGAGCTGATGGAGGATCATCACACACATCTACCGTCTCATTTACGTTTTCCATTTGGGATTTGAACTCAAGCTAGCTAATAATGTCAACCGTGCAAAGGATCTCTAACTCAGTTTACTTTCCTTTTCTCACCCTAAACTTCAGGTAATTTGATCCAAACCCAGCCATACATAAAGTATTCCTATTTTCGAGAAACATCACTCAAGGTTTGAACTCGCAGTGTATAAAATCTCAAATGCTCCAACGTGTTCATGATTATGGGCAACTCCAGATTGCTAAAAATGAATTTTATTCCCATTTCATCCACAACTACTCCAACGTGTTCACGCTCCACATCTTGCTTCATATCTTTGACAGAAGTTTCAGCTATGTCAACCATATTTTTCTCTTAATCTTTGTACTCATCAATGTAAACAGGCAGTGAAGTTGCAAAGGCAACTTTGACTCTGAAGGGAAGTATTTAGGGAAAGAACTCAGAGATATTTATCCTCAATAAACGTAAGAGATGTCATCAGTCCTAATGAATCTTTTATACAACAAAACATAGACCACCCTATAAAAAGAGTTATCTATTATGTCAATTACTTCAATGAATTCAATCATAGTTGCTCTTGGAATCTCTATGGAAATCTCCCATGTCCAGAAATTACTAGAAAAACTAAAATACCCTAGACTCTTGATACAAAAATAAATCCTAGATACTCGTATCCTAGCAGCTCATTAAAGTAAAACAGCACGACTTTCTGCACAAGTGTCACACAAAATGCACCACCAATAACACCAATCTCGACTCAAATAAATAAAAGCATTTGACTGTTCAAGCGGAAACAAAGTCATCAAAGGTCTTGTAGATTTTAGGATAAGAAGTTTTATGTAGAAGCCCTCAAAAGAATCACCAGATGGAGTAAAGTTTGTATAATGAAAATCAATTCCGACTGCAAAGATTATATCATCAATCAATAAAGATAAGGAAAATAAAATTAAGGTATATCAGAGGCAAGACAATTGTGATTTAATACTAGCGAGATAATGAGGTATTCATTGTAAACTACAGTCTTGCAATTGTTGCTATCAAGGTCACTGCATATTAGCAGTCACCAGTACAGCCTACTAAAGGCCAGTTATGTTGACAATTTCTGTAGATGTATAGGCAATCAAAATTCAAACACAACCCTACTGAACATAATCAAATATCTGTAAGTAATTGACTAATTTCTTACCTTCAGTTCTGGCAATTCGATAACACAAGCACACTCAACCACGTCGACCCCAACTCGCTCTGCAATATAAAACTAACAAGATTAGACATTTAGGACAAACAATATTTGCTTTATTTTTCAATAGGACAGTTCACTCGGTCACTCGGTCTCTCTCTTCTTTTAATCTTTAATTATCGCATTCTTATTTAACTATATTAGCCTCACCAGGAAAGTGTGTGGACCCTCATCAAACCCTAAAGGCAAATTTAATTTTCTCATGTTGAGAAAAAGGACGGAAGGGATAAAAGGCAAGAAGAAAGAAGTATACCAAGTAGGCGGATAGCAGCACACAAGGTCCCCCCAGTTGCAACGAGATCATCCACTACAAGTGCCCGCTCTCCAGCTTGCACAGCCCCTACATGCATCTCCATTTTGTCCGTTCCATACTCCAAAGAGTACTCTTCTGATATAACCTCCCCTGGTACAGTAATGTTGATTACGGGTTCAGTAACTTACAGATTGCTATGCAAAACACACTCAAGTAAAGCACTTGCAACTAAGCTAAGCAAATAGACTTCCGAAATCACGCTAAAACTTGCAAAATATCTTCAAAAGAAACTGAGGGCCATGCCAAGATACCTTTCACAATATTAATATAGCAACAGGATATCTCTGAAATTCTGCCATAAACTTGTTTCGGTAGACAACCCAGGACAGTATAAGAAGTTTGTGAGACATGGACGGAGGTGAATTCAACCATGGAAACATACGTGTACATGATTACTCAACATGATGGCAAACTTAATGCAGAGTTTGATACGAAACAAGGTAATTTCAACAAATTTACGCAGTTCATTCTCCCGGCAATTTGTACAATACCCACATAATGCAACTTAATTACACTGACTTCTTAAAAGCAGATATCATACTAACATGGACACAGAAAGATGTCTTGAATGTGGATTATTGAGTGCATAAAGCTACACTATACTTTTGGAATAATATTTGTCATGACCTCATTCCACCTCTCACCTACAAAATTTTATCACACTTTTCATCCAGTTTGAGCCGGCTAAGTTAGCAGGTTACTGGATCACTCATTTAACCAGTGGGAGCAGGAATTGATGTCTTAATTATTTTCAAAGATTTCTATAAATTATTATTTGAGTTCTTCGATTCGTATGTATAATTTTTTTTTTCTGGGGGGAAATGGGAAGTTTAAAATGGTTTATTTTGATCAATAAAATAAATATTCAACCTTTCAATTTTAGGATCATAACATTCCTTTTTGCATGTAATGTATTTTTTTTTCTCTAGAAGGGGCATATCATTGATTTCTATTTTGATATTAAAACATATTATTTATAATCTCTGTTTGGCTCCCATTTCTTGGAAATGAAAATGGGTGGAATAGTTTTTTTTTTTTTTTTTTAAATGAGTGGTTGAGTGAGAGAGAAAAAATTTCGATTTACGTGTAACATTATTTTATGAAAAATTGTGTGGTTGAAAATAGGAAAGAAAGAATGGAATATAATTTAATGAGATTCAAATGGGGGCATAATAATAAGTGGTTCAATAGAAGGTGAGAAATATTTTTGATTTATATTCACAATGTGATCTTGTTTATTTATATAAAATTTGTACCCTATAAACTACTTAGAACACACGAGCTATCTTCAATTTTCATATGTTTATCTATACTAAATTCGTTTTTCTTTGTATGGAAAAATCGTAAGGCAATTATTATTTATTTCATAATAAAGAAGTACCAAAATATTTCCTCTTTGTGCTTAAAAATCAAATATCAAACTTTTACATAAAATGCTACACCGTAAAGATAACAATAAAAACTTGACGTTTTTACTTTGTTACTGCAGTTATTTTAGATGGTACTTGAATTCTAATTTATTAATTTATTATAGTAGCAGCAAATTTAAAACAATATATGGACTAGTCTAGTGGGAGGTTGCTGGGCATAATTTCCAAGGGCCCTGGGTCAAACCAACTAAACTATTCTGTAAGTTTGAAAACCTCAGCAGGTTTAAGTGAACCTAGTCATCTATCTGGATCCGATTCACGAGTTTTCCAATCGGGATCAATGACAATGCATCTAATAACCACGTATTAAATTTGAATTGTGTAAGGCTATAATTAGTTATTTTATGTAAGATCATACAGAACAGAGTGGAGAAAAATTATTCATGTAGCCAACTTTAAATTTATTAGGAATAAGGTTTAGATTATAATTGTAGTTATTTTAATAAGATTTAATATTCAAATTTAGAAATATTGTAAGTCAGCTACAAAAAAAAAAAAAAAAATCTCTGACATGTCAAAAGCTATAGAGCTTTTGATTTTCCATCATCGTGCATGTCAAACTTCTAATAATAGATTTAAAAGAAATAAAAAGAAAAAAACTAATTTAGCATAAACAAGGCATGATAGCATGTGTTCTTGCAAATTTATTTATTTATTTTTATCTCTTTTCATGCTGATAGTTCACGCATCATATATTTTTGACAAAAGAACACGTAATGAAAATTCAAAATATGCTGTGAATACAGCAGTAACTACGAAAAATGGACAAAGCAAACGAAGATAGGAACAGAGAGCTATACCAGGTAACTTCTTAGGCTTTCTCAGGGGAACAAATTTGGCCCCGATGGACAACGCAATTGGAGGTCCAAATATAAAACCTCTTGCCTCGACGCCTGCACCATTTCAGTAAGTATTGCACAGATTATAAAATTGCAACTGGTTTTGCCATTCATAAATGTTAATAAGCCAATGCATAATTAGTCGACCAAATCTCTCATTTGGCATCGATTATTTTGGCTAAAGTATAGCTTTTGTTACATATTAAATAATTTAGTCAGCACAGAGTGTTCAAATAATCTGCGATAAAATTTTCTAAATATTACGGCCATAGAAGCTGGTCTAGCTGCTGATTTTCAATTATGATTTGTTGAAGGTAGAATGTTCCTATAACCAAGCATTCAGCTTACATTGTGAGTTATGACACTTCAAAATCTAATTCTAATAGCTGTGAAGTAAAACCTCTTTTTAAACTTATTATTAATGATCAATTTCAAAATATTAAATAATTAAAATCCAATAATCTTTACTTATGGGAAACAGTAAAAGCTTTAAAAACAGCACCACATTGTGCACTATCCTACATTCAAAGAATATACGAATATGAACCTGTAAAGAGAATAAAATTAACAAGTAACACGAGCAGTTCTTTTCAATTAAAAAAAAAAAAAACCACACAAAAAATAAATAGATCGAGAAAGACAACCAATCACCTGCAACAACACTAATATTTTGGTCCTTGTATCTCTCAACAAACAAATCGATCGTGTCCTTAAATGCCTTGGGATCAAGAAGCAAAGTCGTTATATCCTGAAACATAATTCCTGCCCATAACCCAACATTAAAAAAATAGTTCAGTGATATTCTCCTCCACTTGAATTCTTCAAATATATGGAATTGAATTCAGAAGATTTTACCGGGTTTGGGGAAGTCGGGTATGACCCGGATGGAAGAGGAAATCCGAGAAATGCGATCATCGGTAGAATCAACAATTTGGGCAGCCATGTGTGAGAATTTGATTGGCAGCACTAGTATTCGCCGGGCGGTAGATCGGAATTTCTACTTCGTGCAGTGTGGGTTTTAGGTTAGGTAATAATTTGAACTTGGCTGAATTGCCACTACGATAATTACTTAAGGAAAAATTTTAGCCCCGGATATTTCGAGGAACAATGGTGGCCATGACAAGGTATTTAAGGAAAAATGAAAGGTAAAATGGACGGTATTGCTACACTTACATGGCAATTTTATTTAGGGCCCGTTTCATATGGTAAAAATTTTCATCTTTCACTTTTGCCTCATTCCAACTTTTACTTTTGTCTCGTTTAATTGTACATTTTTTTCTAGACAATTCGAATTTCAGCATTTTCTTGCTTTTGATGGAATTGACTTTCCCACCACTTTGATGGGAAAAGCAATTCCAAGCTTTTTTGTTTTTTTTTGACAATTGAAACAAATTATAACTCAATTGTAAAAAAATTTATCCATTTAATTATCAATTTTCATGAAAAACAAAGTCTTTCCCTCTTTTATTTTTTTTGGGTAATTGGAACAAATTTTATCTCTTTAATGGACAATTTTCATTAAAAATAAAGTCAAACGAATATCAAAATATTCGAATTTTTACATTTTTTTTTTAGATGAAAAATTATATCAATCAAACACAATTAATCGATAATTCTCAGTAAAAATAAATTCTAAACAATTCAATTCCTTGTAAATCGTTTTCTTTTCATCTAAATTTCATCTTGCAATAAAACGGACCTTTATAGTCTTTGACATGATATACAATTTTAACAATATTTATTCAAATCAATAATCTTAATTTTGACACCTCAATGGGTGTCAAACTAGTTACACCGCAATTTTTAAAGGGGTACAGGACAATAATTAGAGAAAGGGTTAGTTGTATTTCGGTAAAATTAAGCTATTTGTATGTTAAAAATGTATATTTTTCACGACATTGTGTGAGGTGTCAAAATTGAGATCACTGATTAATTTAAATATTGTCAAAATCATCGACAAAAAATGTGCCACGTCACGCAATATCAACAAAAATGTCAAGATAATTGCAACTATAGTAGAACTGACTTCAATAAGAGGAATAATAAAAGGGTGGTTATACACCACATTTTTTTATTACATTAAAAGTCATTAACATTTATTTAATATCATACTTATATTCTTATTTTTTTTTTCTTCATCACGTTTTATTCTTAACATTTTATTAATTAAAAAATCTTGTCATTAATCATATTATTTTTTATCAAAATTTATTGTTAATCTGCTTTAAAATGGGGTGAAATATTTAATAATATTTTTGCATTATTATATGTTTTGCTTATTTAAAAATACAATGGACAGATTAATTTTTTATTTTATCTAAAAGAAAATTTTGAAGAGAAATCATAATTAAAAATAATTTATTTTAATTTGAGAATAAGAATGTAACAAAAAAATTTGACACAAAAATGTAATAATAAATAAAAGTTATAAAGTTTTTGTATAATTAAAATATAGTTTATTTATTAAAAATATTGTGAATATATTAGTCTTAGCCCTTATTTGATTTTCATTTTTCTCAAAATTCATTTTTTCTTTCTTCTTTTCAATCACACATTCTTCAATAAAATAATATTACACGCAAAATTAAAAATTTTTCTTTAATTTTTAACCACACATTCTTCATCAATCAATTATTCAAAATACATATTTTTTTTTCTAAGATAGGAATCGAACGAGATCTTAATAAAATTGTGTAAGATGATGGGATTTGATATGACAATGTCTTTTCAAATGTGAAAAGAACAAAAGCCCGTGGGAGTGGTGGTTGGACACTTGGCCCCTATTTGAGCCACATTTTTTAAAAAAATTTATCTGTTTTAAAATTTATTTTCAATTATACATTTTCGTGTAATAGAATAATTTTTAAAAAAAAAATCTCTATTTTCTAATTACACATTATTCAAAAAATTCGCATTAAATTTTTTTTTGGCATAAAATGGGCTAAGACAAACCCTTAAAATAGAGAATCTAAACCTAAAATATTTTAATAATATAAATAAATTTTTATTTTTTTATTTTTTTATTTTTGTCTTATGAGTGTGCAATAGTAGTATTCATCTGTATATAAACAAAAGCTTATAATTGATTTTGGGACTTTCTTTCTAAAAGTGTAGAAAGTGCAGTTAGTCCGTCAGGACAAGACATGGGAATCATAATCTTATCTAAGATATTATGTTGACTGGTTGGTTATAAAGGCAAAAAAAAAAAATTGTGCATGATTCATGCTTACAAGTTGAGATTTAAGAATTGAAACCTAGAACTTAGCCCCTGATTGTACATCATTCTCTAAAATTATTTGTTTTCTAAAATTATTTTTAACTACATATTTTTAAAATAAAATATTTTACATATAAATTCAAAATTTTTTACTACTTTTTAATCACAATTTCTTCAAAAATTTATTATTCAAAAATTCATTTTTTTCAAAAAAAAAAAAAAATGGACTTTGTAATTGATATCAAACAAGGCATAATCTCAAAATTGTATAAAATATTTAAGGGTTGTTCGAGCTCATTTTTCAAAAAAAAAAAAAGGTAATTTGCAATATTGTTATGATGGAAAATATGTGGTTAAAATAAGGGAAAAAAATTTGGGTTTGCATGTGATACTACCAGAAATCGCACCTGATGATTTCCCGAGTTTGACGACTGAGATTGAAGCACGAACGAAGTCTTCCTATACCTGAAACAAAGGAAAGGAGGTTTTTGCTTGTCGCCCCTCTGATGCTTATATCAGAAAGAATATATCGCGTGCGGCTATGAACTGAAAGTTGTGTTAAAAAAACGTACCTGAATAATGATCCAAGGTTTAGTATTTATAAAAGTAGGTAGTTCACTCCTGGTAGGACTTAATTAGTTGGATTCATTATCGTAAAGAATCCTGCTTGAGAGGAGTATTTGACTTGTACTACAACTGCAGGGCTCGTTGGCAACGTATTTGAGATAGAACTTTACTTGGCATAGGAGCCTTGTCATGGACGCAAGTGGTACCTCCAGGACATTGTCTCGAGGACACCATTAGTCGAATCAAGATATTATTTATGGTATTCGTCGGGGTATAAGTCTCGAGGACCACGACATCTCGAGCACTGAGTCCAAATTTAGGATGGAAAGGCTCTTCGAGAAAAAGTGTGAGAGGCCTCGGGAAATTACAAGTAACGACCACATCAGTATTTAATATTATTTTATTAAAAAATGTGTAATTGAAATGTGGTCAAATCACTATTTAAATGTATTTTTAGGGCTTGTTTGATTCCATTTTGGAAGAAAAAATGCATTTTGAATAGTTGATTGATGAAGAATGTGTGGTTTAAAATTAAAGAAAGTTTTGGATTTACATGTAATATTATTTTATTGAAGAATGTATGATTGAAAAGAAGAGAGAGAAAAATAAATTTTGAAAAAAAATAGAAATTAAACAGGGGCTTAATTCGGGATTAAAACTTTCGGGATTGTTTCTAATCAAAGTCAACATTGGTAAAATTTGCAAATGGCTTAATTTACAAGGAACTCCCTCAATGGCTCAAGCATTATCCCACGTCATATCTCAATCATGACAATTTCAAATGATGACAGATCTTAATTTGTCTAGATACACTCCTGCCATAATGAAGGGATAACGTTTAATAACAAGTTATTTTTACAAAAATTGACTTAAAGGGAAGATCGATTGAAAACAATTGTCATTGTGCTTAGCCTCCGTTCGTCCCCCATTATTTCAAATTACAATAAGTATAATAGTAATTTTTTGAATAATGAATAGTTAAAAATGAAGAATTTTTTTTTTTTTTGATTTATGTATAATATTATTTTATGAAAGATTGTACAGTTGAAAATAGGAGAAAGGAAAAAATATAATTTTTAATTTAATGGGGCCAAATAGGAGTTTAATGACTTCATCTCATTATGAATTATGAGGTATTCCTACATTTTATTGTGAACTTTTCATAAGGTTACTACCAAGATAATTCCAATAGATACACTGAACTGAAATATTTTCCCTAATTCCAATTTGTTGGAGAAATACATTATGTAAATTCAACAAAAATCGCCAAATTCCTTCTATATTATGACAAATTACATCCCCCAATCACAATTGGAAGAAAAAGCGTTGCACTCTTTTTACTTTTATCTAGATTTTGTCTCGTTGAGTTATCTTAAAAATATTCTTATAAAGAGACAGTTCACTCTTTTTCCTACAATAAATTTTTTTTATGTTTAATTTTATTAATAAAGTTTAAATATGCATCCGAGGGGGTGTCGTAAAATTATAATACAACGAATGTCTACATCCTCCATAGAATTCTAAAATTTGCAGTCAACGTCATCATATTTATTTCAAAGTTAAATAGCCTTTAATATCATGTTAATTTCTTAGATTACAAGAATTAAATCTTGAAACCTGTATAGGATTGGAAGCATACATATACGTACATTGTAAGAACTTGCGTTCATCCTAAAATAAGATATAAAGTTTCTTTTATGTCTTATTTCTTGTATAATTTCTTATTTTATTTCCTTAAATTTTTTAGAAGTATTCGTAATTTTATTTTTCAGGTCTCAATATGTTTGATATAAAAAAAATTGAACAGTAAAAATATGATTTGGGCCCAATTTCTGTTCTTTCTCCAATCAAGTATTGGGTCATACAAGGCCCAAGTTGATCCTCGTCTTAAGTTGGAAAAATTAAGCAAATTCTTACATTTTAATGATGGGAAAATTACCTGAAAACCTACATTTAAAGACTAATTTTCATAAATAAGAAAGATTAGTTTTAATTTCATAAATCAGGTGCTAATTAAAAATTATTAATTTAATCATTACAGATTTATTATAACAAATCCACCCCATCCCCAAATTTCAATCTGACTCCCGGCACCCCCAAATTCTCTCTCTCTCTCTCTAGCGCGCTCTCTCTCATACCTCCCCCAAATTTCATCTCTCTCTAGCTCTCTCTCATACCTCTTCACTCTCTACCATCTCTCTCTTCATCGCGCTCTCTTGACGACGCACCACCGGCGGAGGTACTGCAAGACAAGCAACGAGTGTTGAAATCGTGACGCCGTTGCAACAACGTCGATCCGAGAGCGACGCCGCCCACCATCGCACTGCTCGCGGCTCGTTGTTGCTGTGCAAGTAGCGACGAGTGCTATCAACTGATTTGTAGTATCTCCCTGTGTTTGAATGGAGAATGTCCTGTGTTTGATGTGGGATTGAGCATGGGTACAATCCCGTTTTCAACTTCAGCTTCAAAAATCAGGTGCTTTCATTTTTTCTTTTGGGTCATGTTTTTGCAGCCTCTGTTCCAAATTTCATCTCTCTATTAACTGGATTGAAATCCCCATAATCAGTCATCTCTTATAGTTGGACGAAATTTCCAATCAAATCTTCATAAATCTGTATTTTCATCCGGCCACAATTTCGTCTTGTTCTTCCTCTTGATGAGTTAATTTCCTGGTTTGGAGTTGCGATTTATTGAGCCTACATTGTATTTTGACGTCCACCAGTTCTACAGATTTACAACAATTGTGGTGGTTGATCCTTTCTCGATGTGGCTGGTATTCGAGCAATAGAAGGATTGTGAGTTTGGGGATCTGTGGTTGAAGGAGTACAAGAAGGGGGATCAGCGTTGCTGTATGGGGTGGGTGGAATAGTAGTGGCGGGGTGGCTTTGCTGGTGGCATTCCATGAGAAATTGGTGTATGTGTCGGTGTTGCCCGGTTTAACCAAGTCCTATCCCATTACCCATGCTCGCCTCTGTCTCCTCTACGAGGATGTGTGGCTCAGATCCTCCGACGACGTCCGCCTCCATGCCTAGTTCATCAAACTATTCCTCGACCGTCGAGGTTGTAAATATGAATTTAATTAAAGGTGTTAGTGATGGTGGATTGGAGGTGATGGATTACGATACTTGTATGCGGTGTATATAAATTTGTTTGTGGTGACCCTATGTGACCAAATATGTGTTTGTTGTGACTATTTGTGACTATTTTGACCAATTTTGTGTTTGTTGTGACTACTTGTGACCAATTTTGTGTTGGTTGTGACCGGTTGTGACTTGAGATTGATCTGGTCACAGACAGACACACTGAATACAAATTTGGTCACAATTAGTCACACTGAAGATGAATTTGGTCACAATTAGTCACATATAATACAGATCAGTGATGGTAGTATTTATGGTCGTTGATTTGAGTTGAATGTGGTAGTGGTGGTGCATTGGAGGTTATGCTGGTGAATGCAGGACGAGTCCAGCCCCGCGCCATGGGCATTTTGGTCATTTATTGTGACGGCGTCGGAATGGGCTGAAATTTGGTAGGTTGATTGGAAACGGCCCGAAAAATTGGACTCGGGGCAGAGCCCCGAGATCTCGGGATTTTAGCCAAATTCCTTCATTTAAGCCTTTAAATTGTTATTTTTAGTATAATTTGTTTTTATTTTTTGCTATTTTTGGCTCATTTTTTATATTTTCTATTTTTTGGGTGTCTTGTAATGCCTATATAAAGGTCTTTTAGCAATTTCCGTCTTGCTCAAATATGTGTTAGTGGTGATTGCTTTGTGACCAATTCTGTGCTAATTGTGACCGATTGTGACTTGATTACATACGGTCACAAACAGTCACACTAAATGCAAATTTGGTCACAGTTAGTCACACTGAATACAAATATGTGATTATGAATAAATTTGTAATTGTGACATGCAATTTGTGTCTCATGACTAATAAATAAGTTGTGATAAATTAATTTGATGATTTATTATCATACAATAACTTGTAATAAGTTAATTTAATAAATTGTCTCATATCATTAATTTTTTTGGCACAAATCAATTAATCGATCACAGTCAAATAGGTCATTGGTAAAAAAAAAAAAAAAAAAAAAAAAAAAAAAAAAAAAAAAAAAAAAGTCGCCGGAAAGTTGTCGTCGCCGGAGTTTCTGCCGGAGCTGTCGCCGTCGCCGGAGATGCTGCCGGAGCTGTCGCCGTCGCCGGAGCTAATGGAGAGGTGGAGAGAAGGTGGTGTAGTGGGGTGATAAGATGGGGTGGATGAGGTGGCCTAAAGTGGAAATAATTAATGTATATTATATTATATTTTATTATTTAATAAAATTATTTACCACCTGATTTTTGAAATAATTTAACAAGTTTGTTAGTTTTGAAAAGTGATTTTTATATGTAGGATTTGTGTGGTGTTCCCTTTAATGATACTTTTCAACGATCAGCTTATACTTATTTTCATTCAGAAATCAAGTTATCATTATCTTTTAATTAAACATATATATATATATATATATATATATATACACACACACACACACCACTACAATCATACCAACTCCACTTTCTATACATATTATATATTTGAATATGTGGGTCATACACCTCACCCTCATCTCACACATAAATATCCCTACAATATAAAAGAGGCTACACACATTTCCAACCATGTGTCGACAATTTATAGTGCGAACATAAACGATGTCGTTTGAGTTTTTTTTTTTTTTTTAACAGTGTTGTTGGGCAATCTGCTTATTTAATTTTTATCTTGCTATACTTAAAAAAAAATAAAGAATAAAAAGAAAGTGTGAGTGTAGTGTAAATAAAAAATAAAATAAAAAGAAAGAGTGCTCGTCAGTGTTATAAAAAATTTAAAAATAAAATAAAACTAACTAAAAGAAAGAGTGCAAAGCAGTTTGCTCTGCACAATTTAATTGATTTTTTTTATTTTTTTTTACTTTACTTTAAATATTCTTCACTTCCACATTTCTTCACGTCATCAACCATACTTTTTATCTATTTCACCCTCCCACCTTACCCAAAATCACAACCACTCATATTTCTTATCAATGTAATACATCCAGATTTTTTCCTTTTTTTTTTTTCAATTGGTCTTTACGGTTGAATTTCACTTTTCTTTGATGTGTTCATTATGAAATTTTGTGGAAAGCTTTTTTCTTGCTGTTTGTGTCAAATTATTGAATTTTTTAATTAATTTTTCTACGCGTTTGTGAATTTTGATTTGCTCTCATTGATTGTCCTTAAACTATTTTTAATTTCGAAAAATCTTCAATTGTGTAGGAAAATCATAAGCGAACGAGAGATTCGAGATGAATGAAGTTTTATGCCAGAAAGTAAGGGATTATTTCAGATTAGTTCTTGAATTTCACTTATCATTGAAGGGTTCATTTTGAGTTTCCGTAGAAAGCTTTTTTCTTACTGCTTTTATCAAAATGTTGGGTTTTTAATTAAATTTTTTTTATGTCATTGTGAATTTTGGTTTACTTACATTGATTTTCCTTAAGCCATTGTTTAATTTTCTTCAAATTGCAACTCAAACGTTTGCTTTCAACTTTTTGGGGGTTTATACATGATTTTAAAAGTTTTTGTTATTTCTTGTGTTGGAATTGTTTTTTCTTTTGCTTGGGTATGAATTTAAATTTATTTTGGGTGCTTCATTTTGAAATTGAATTTATTATGGGTTTTTTTTTTTTTTTTTTTCTTTTCAATGTATATTTTTCGTTTGTGTTTCCTTTTTATTATTTGATTTTATTGTGTTGATTCTTTCACGCATAACATCTCAAATAACTGTTTGTTGCTTGATCTCATTGTTCAAAGACCCTGTATGTGAAATTGTAGAAAAATACCATGTTTGTGAATTTTTTTTTTTTTTTAAATTATGCTTTTCGTGAAATTGAAGTAGTCTAATTTATTTTTGTTTGTAAGATTTGATGAACAAATTGTAATTCGGTATTGGAGGTGATATAATTAAAGGTATATATTGTGGTTAATTAAGTACTTTCATTTAGTGATATACATGGTTTATTAGAACGATTATTTTTAGTTTGAATTAGTTTATTGTCGTGACAGAATTTTAGAAATATGATATTTTGTTAGTTGATGTAAATAAAACGTGATTGTTGAAGATTAAGAAATATGGTTTTAATGAGAAAGGATTAAGATAGAAAAAGATGAAGAGTTCTAGAGATATGTGTACGTGACTTCCTGACTGAAACTTCCTATAATCTCTTCTTCAGCTAAGCCATAAGTTATTTTTTTCTTTTTCACCTTTTCTGAACTTGAATTACCCTTATATATATATATGTGTGTGTGTGTGTGTGTATATATATATATATATATGTATATATGTATATATGTATATGTATTGTTTCAAATGGAGTAATTATTGTCTGGTGCTATCTTAGTATATGTTTCTAATAAAAATATTTTTTTTTGATACCTATGAGATAAATCTTAGGGTCTGTTTGATTGCAAAGGTAGAAAATGGGTGGAAAGAAAATGAATGGCAGGGAATTGAATTGCCTAGAAAACGTTTTACAGGGAATTGTAATTAATGGTGTTTGATTGGTATAATTTTCCACCTGACAAATTTTTCATTTGGCTTTGTTTTCTATGCAAATTGTTAATTAAATGGATAAATTTTTTTACCATTGACTTTGGAATGTGTTCCAATTGCTAATAATAAAAAATTGTGAAAAAGTTGGAAAACGTTTTCCCACC
Organism: Osmanthus fragrans; assembly: GCA_019395295.1. Classification (NCBI taxonomy): domain Eukaryota; kingdom Viridiplantae; phylum Streptophyta; class Magnoliopsida; order Lamiales; family Oleaceae; genus Osmanthus; species Osmanthus fragrans. Next base: position 18,488,999 of record CM033351.1, read on the forward strand.
ACTATGGTGAAAAAACGTTTTCTAGCTTTTGTGCATCAAACGCTTGTACCTTGGAAAATGTTGGAAAACGTTTTCCCTTGAAAATTAGTGCAATCAAACAGGTGAATAGTAAAAAGTAGGAAAACGTTTTCCACCTTCCACAGAAAACTTAGGCCTATCAAACAGGCCCTTAGTAAAGGGTTCCCTGTTATCTATGCTATATGCTTTTTTTTGGGGTCTTCATTCTCTTGAACATTCTATTGTTGTTTTGATTATCTTGCGAACTTTCATATGTCTTCGATTGCATATGTTCTTCATTTTCTCGACCATCATTATTCGCTTGATTATCAGGCGAACGGTGTGACATTTCTTTAGATTTTTGTATTATAATCACGATATTTTTTTTTCTGTCTATCAAATTTCCTATATTTTGTTATAGATTTAGGTTATCTTCATCACTGATAAGGATTCTGTATATTTCTGTCTGTTTTTTCTTACATCAATTTTTTTGATAGTACTATTTTGTTTTTTATAAAGTTTGTGGTATGATTTAGAATGACCTGTTTAACTGAACATTTATTTTTTTTCATTGGGCCTCTAACCAAGCTTATACTTTTTTTTATGTGCACGTTGAAAAATTAGTGTAGTTATCCTTTATGAAAAAAAATAGTATAATATAAAGAAGAGAATTTGTTTGTTGAGTTTAATTTTACTTGCTGATGAACTTCTAGGAAAGCTGCACATATTCCTATGGTGGTTATTTTTATTAAAGGGAGACCTTTGGTCATATTTACATTTAGATGTAGTTGGAAAAAAAATGTATTTCCCCTCCAGTTGATAAGTTGTTTATCTGTTAGTTTTGCATTTTTTTTCTTCCAAAGTTGGTGGTATGTTTAGTTTAAATTGGATTCAAGATTCCGAGTATTGTATCTTTTTCGATGGTTGCAAAGAAAATGTTGATTTCGTACATAGGTATATGTGATTCTTCTGAAACGACTGTGCATCTACAAATTTTTGTGCCAGACATATTTTTAGATCCTTTTGGAGTGAGTGAAATTTATGAGGTTTAATAGTTTATAGGGTTGCCACTTGCAAAATCTAAGTTCTCAAATGCGAAGATGACGGTATCCGTGATCTGACATCTTTATCCACCTCTATATGTGAATCAAGTGATGTTGTTCAATAAGTAGATGCTTGGGCTAATAATGGGAATCTTCCATATACATCATCTATCAGCGAATAAATTTGGATAACAATACGATCACTATAAGCCATTGAATCCGAATTTGTTGTTTATATGCTGGCTTCATAAATGTTACATGTAGGCACATTTAATTCTCTGTTAATTAATTGAAATGTAGCATTTACTTCTTTCATAGCTCATGTGTAGGTTTCCTTTTGTCCTTCTCTGTGTAAGTTTCCAAAGCAAGGTAATAACTTTGTTTTCAAATTCTTCTGTAGATACATTTCACGAAGTGTAAAAGAAACATGATAGAAGAAAAGAGGTAATGCTACTTGTGATTTAATACCATATATATAGTATCTTTACTCATAAATGCTCCTATATCATTTAATTTTAAGTTCATGATTACATCTAAGAGATTTGTGTCGCATTTGAAGATTTTTATCCACAAAAATTGTACCACATTGCAAGTTTATGGGAAGTTAAGTGTTAAAAGCCCAAATATCTACATTCCCATAAGAAACTTTTTAATCATAAAATGGTGAATATCTTGCTTAGATATTTTAAAAATATTTATTGGTTGATTAATTTACCTTTCATGGGGGTAGATGAAGACTTTTATTACATAAAATGCTAGCTTTTCAAAGTTTCGTCCTCTCCCACATTCTCTAATTTCCTAAATGCTTTGCAACTACCTTACTTGCCACATTAATTATAATTTAGTTGCATACTAAGGATTCTTGACATTAGCCTATACGAGTTCAAATGTAAAGATTGTTAGAACTGCTAATGAAAGGTATACAATATTCCAATAAAACATGAAGTGAAAATTCTATTTGATTGTTCTTTTTAATAATGTATACCTCTATATGTGCTCATGAGTTTACCCTTATCCTATAAAACATCCAGTTGCTCATGAGTTTACCATTGTCCTATACAACCATTTCATTAGTATCTAATTACAATGATACGAAGAATATAGTTGAAACGAAAAGTTAAATACAGTGAATATCAAATATTCATATTGAGAATAAAAAAAACATACAAAGAAAATAGACGAAACACCAGTTAATTTGAACCAACTTATGAATATTTTTCATCTTTACAAATGAATTTTCCTATAGTTTACATAGACATATTTTTAACATTAATCAATTAACGTGCAACACACGTTTATCCTACTAGTCTTCTACAAAAGTACACACTCTACATTCGGGCCTTGTTTGAGCTCTATTTTTTTTTTCAATAAAAATGCATTTTTATCATTGATTTGATATTATTTTAACCACTCATTCTCAATAAAATAATATTACACTTAAACTCAAAAAATTTCTTTATTTTTTAATTATACATTCTCTGTTATAACACTATTGCAAAATTTATTTTTTGAAAAATGTGTTCAAACAAGCCCTCAAAAAGGAGTTTTCTCTTTCTCTCTCCACATTATGTTTGTACCGGGATGTAAGATGAGCGAAAATAGTTGTTTGTAAACAATAAATGAAAAAGACAAAGTTTAACCCGCAGGAACGTGATTAAACAAAACTAATATTTGATATAATAAACTGTCAAAATTCAGTAAAGTATACTACACAAAACAGGAACAAAGTTCAGAAAAATAAGAAGAATAATTGGAATGAAAAAACAGAAATTCGAGGCAAGTGATGTTACACTTTCTTTAAGACAATATTGCCTCGCAATAGTACTTATGGTTCACGGCACTTGTCTCCCAAGATACAACGAATTCGACTTGTGTCAGTAGCACTACAAACCACAAGTTTCAACGAACTTTTGATGGATTTCCCTCTTTACAAATGAACAACTTTTGGAATGATTTCGGGAGAGTTTTGACAAGAGAAATATGTTATGTTTGATTCACAAATGATATGGTATGCAAAATGGACGTTCAAAGAGTTCTCTTATATATAGAGGATGAGGGGGTGTAGGCGAATTTTTTTGAGCCAAAACTCAAAAGACGTGGGATTCGATTTTCACCTGCTTTCTCGCTCAAGTTGCTTACAAAGAATTGGTCACTTGCTCCTCGATCAACATCGCTCGAGCAAAATCATCTGTAGCTCAAATGACAGTATTATCTAGGTTTCATATATTCCTTACATCTTTGGACCGTAATTTCATATTCATTCAAAATTAGTTTTGACACGCCAAATATATTTTTCAACACATACACGAAAATCAAAATTTCCTTTAGGAAGCGTTGCCCCCCGAGCTCCCATACGAGGGCGCTGGGCCCTTGACCCCCCGCGACCTGATTGGGTGGCCCATTTCGCCCAAATTTCTGTTAGAGCTAAGGTGGGGATTTCAACTATGGAAGTTGAATATTGGTAATGTCTAATTAACAATTGAATTATGGTCTTAAATTAAGTATTTGTCGGTTTACCTTCTCAAAAACTTTAGACATATAAGACGTGTTTTTTAAAGGCAATATAGACAAAAGTTGTCAGTTGTGGGCAACATTGTAACAAATTGTAAGGGAACATAATAAAATTTTAAGAATTAAAAGTTAAAGATCAACTTGTTACATAAGCTATAGATTCAAGACTATTACGTTTTTACAATTCTAATACTGCATTAGGTGAGTCGACTTTAAAACGATAATAAGACTATATATATATATAAAGTTGAATTATTTCTTATCAATGGAACTCAGACTTCAGAATGTTTCTTAAAATTAGTCTAAAACATACACTTAGGACTTATTTGGCTGCAAAAGGAAAGGTAAATTTATTTAAAAGTCAGTCATATATTTATGTTTAAAAGTTTAGTGACTATTTTTTAATAATTTTGTCAACTAAAAAAAGTAACTTTCACTTTAATACTAAACCTCTATTCAATAGGAATTAAAAATAAAATTTTAATTTAAGTAAAAACCAATAATTATTTTTAGCCACATATTTTACGGGATCCACAACTTTTCAATCACATATTTCATTAACTTTTTTTATTTTAATCTACTAAAAATCAGATTTTAGTCTCGACTAAGTATTTGTTTTTACGTTTTATGAGCTATGACACATATGCAAGCTTCCACACAGGGCCGACCCTGGCCCAAGGAAAACTAGGCCATTGCCTTTGGGCTTCAGACTTTGATTTTAAGGGGCCTCAAGGAAAGAAAAAAGAGGCCCAAAACTCGCGTCAATCCATAACCCTTAAATGCTCAAAAAAAAAAAATATATATATATATATATATAAAAATATACGTGATAAAAAGAAAGGAAAGAAAGAGACCGTCTATTTCTCTATAATTATCACAAAAAAATCTATAATTTCCCACACACAAATGTTGCATCTTGATCCCGTTGAAGGTTTTCATTGATCTCAAAAAACTTACAGTAAGATTATACTATTGTTCGGTTGAAAATGTTATCATTGGCTATGAATCAATTAAAACTTCAGAAAATAATGGACTGGGCTTGATTTTTGAAACTGTTTGGTTTAATAATAGATTGGTTTTGATTTTTTTGGATTTCCAATTTTTTTAATAACCCAGAAGAGAGTTTGGAGAGGAATTATAATTTCTTATTTTTGGATTTCCAATTTTGTTTTTCAGCATTCATTTTTTTTAAAAATAAGTTCATGTCAATTTAGACCACAATGTCTTGTTATTCTTTTATTGGCTCTACCATTTATTTTTATTTTAGGTGCTTCTTAGATCGTATAAACTTTTATCGTATTAATCAATCCATGCATGCCCTTGCGAGTCGAAGAGTACTCTATGAATGCTTAGGACCTCTAAATTCTCAGGAGGCCCTGTTGATAGACATGTTAAAATTCTATGATTAGCTCAACTGTATAATAATTTTTGACTTGTTTTCTTTTCTATAGCTTTCAAATAGCTTTATTTTGAGTTCTAAGTATTTATGCTGCGCTCAAATATTGTCACCAACCTAAATATGCTAGCGTGAGGACGTAAAACTAAGTTACTCATTTCTCTACATTGCTTTATTACATGTCATATGATTTTTTAACCTCCTTAATCACTTTTATACTTGTAAAAAAGTTACGTTGGAGAACATCTTAATAATTAGTTGCTTAGGACCTCTTAATTTTCAGGGCCGGTCCTACTTTCATGTTTTGACTCATGATGTGAAACGGGATCGTGCTAATATTCATATGATTAATTACCTTAGTAAATAAAAAAAAATTATATCTATAATTCTTAATTTCTTATTTGTTTGATGTTGACGTCATTAGAACATGTTAAATGTTATGTTTTTGTGAATTGGAACTATTCAAATAGTAATTGTTTGATGTCAATTTTTGTCAATAAAATATTAGGTTGAGAATACTTCCATGCCTATTCTAAATTCTGATGAGTGCAAAAGAGACATTGGAAAGGCGATGGAAATGGTTAGTTAATAATTATTAAAATGTAGAAAATTGAGAGGAGAGGAGACATATTTATTTAACGTATTTATGTAATTTGATCGTATATATGAGTGCTGCAAAATTATTTTAGTGGTAGTTTTAGGGTGGGTTGACCTTTTTTCTGCCAAAAATTACCGAGAGCTCAAATTGCTCACGATGATCAAATTTTTTCTAAGAACTTGTCAAATAATGTTAGGGTGCGTTTGATTGCAATGATGAAATTTGGGTGGAAAGAAAACGAATTGCAAGGAATTGAATTATCTAGAATTTGTTTTAGAGTGAATTGTAATTAATGGTGTTTGATTAGTATAATTTTTCATCTAATTCGTTTGACTTTGTTTTTCATGCAAATTGTCACTTTTTAGGATAAATTTTTTTACAATCTGTATTAAAATTTGTTTGAATTGCCAAAAGGAAAAAAAAATTTTAAAAATTGGATTTAGAATATGTTTTCATTGCCAAAAAATAAAAAAATAAAAAAAAATCACTTTCCCACCAAAACAATGGAAAAATAAAAGGTGAAAAATGTGCTTTAAATGGTTGTACCTAAAATTTGGGTGAAAATGAATTCCGTAAAATTGTTTGGCAATCAAATACCAAAATTAAGCATGAAATTAGAACTTATTTTCTTTTTCCACCAATTTTCTAGGCTATCAAACATAGCGCCTTAGTTCAATATTAATAAATTGAAGCTTTTGATAGTATATAAAGATTGGATTAATCTAAAGGAGATGTTAGGACCTATATGTATCCAATGATGTTAATGGAGGTCTACTCGTACACTCTTGTATGAAAGGAGAGTACCTATGTTAAAGGTGCAATTATAATTTAAGCGTGAAGATGACAATATATTTTTGACACTTCAATGCATAAAATATTTACGTCTTCTGATTTGTTAAGAGTAACTGATATGACGGGAAATCAATAACGTATTAAGAGATATTACAGTTCACAATATTTACGTGTTCTTATTTTATTTGTTAAAACGTGAAACTTGGGTTGATGATGAGTTCACAAAATGGACTTGTTTGAATGCGACATTTTATAAGTAATGCTATTTTTATAGTGTAAAAATTATTGAAAAGACCCATAAAATACAAATTGAACAAAAAAAATTCAGAAACATGGGAACACATTTTTTTCTGGTTACATTCTTAATATTTTATGCCACTATACAAGAACTCACCTGTGATCACACAAGACAGGTCCCCACGTGAAACAAACATCATCTCCCATCTCCTACGAGCTTTCTTCCTAAAGCTTTTGCTGCAGTTTTAAAACTTGATAGAGTCTTTGATTTTTTTTCCTATCTTCTGTTTCCCTCCAGAAACTTTCCCGGAGCCGGCCACATTAATTCCAGTGTCTTGAGTCCCAATCTCCTCCATGGCAATCATTCCCTCATCTTCTTCATCTTGTAAGGCAGCCAGTGAATCAACCAACTCCTCACCAAACACCAACGTCATCATTTTTTTTTTCAATCTCCATTTCACTCTCTATTACCAATATTGTGTCCTTGGATGAAATCCTCTCGGCCAAGTTATCACTTTTAGCCTCCATCTCTGTTTTTGCATCTGTTTCCATTTTTGTACATACTGCAGGAATCTCATCTTCTGCCACTGCTTAACCTACTGAATTTATAACTCCATTTCTCATTCAAAACTCGAATTAAGAGTGTAGTAAATGCAGCTTCATGAAAATAAACAAAATCCCAGAAAATAAAAATACCTTTTCAGATGGAATATTAGCGAGATTTTGATGTAAGACTTCGTCTATTTTTTTTTTTTAAATTTTCCTACCTTTTTTTAATATCCCAAGTCTCAATAAATGATAGAATATATGACATTTTTTATCATTTAATTTAAGATAGGCAATACAGGGGTATAAAGAGTAACACACGTTACAAAATCAAAAAGAGTAGAATTATATAACTAAATCTATAATAAAATTGGATCCATTATTAACAAAAAAAAAATACTTACAAAGTACTTGATTATGTAAAAAGCACGTTCAGTTTTTGCGGATATGTTGTATGATAACATGAAATACAAAGCATGGATATTCAATTATCATTCTTGATAATCAGGGATCAAGGAAATGTTGCACAAGCTTGTCAAAAGGAATGCCCATCCAAAAATTCATATTGGTACTAACACATATAATCAGTTAATCAGCTTAACTGATTCTCATTGAAAAGAACATCTAATCATCACCCGAATTCCAAGCTATAATAATTTCCATTCAACAAAATGCGAACACTAATAAACAAATGCAATAGAAAAGAGTTACTTACTGTGTTCCAACTATTAATCCCTATAAACTGGAACCTCGGCTGGGTATTCCTAGAGCCCTCAGAATTCAAAATACAAAATAAATAAATAAATAAATATAAGAATTGCAAAATCCACATCAACTACTTTACCCCAAACAATAAAATTCATTACAACCCTAGAATTTGGTCCAAAAAATCCGAAAATATCAAACCTTTTCACCACAAATAGAGAGCCCTCAACATCCTTCCGACTCTCCAAATAGAATAAAAATTACAATTAAAAAAATCAAATTCAATCATGTACACAATTTGATATCTCTTTACAAGAAACTATATGTAAAATATTTTGTATACACCCTGATAAGGAAGAATCCTCTTCCTCTTCAGATTCTCCTTGATCATAGATTATTTTATCTTGTAATCTCAACTGCATATATTCTGTTAATATGTTTTCCATTTCTATATAATGAAATCAGTAGCATCAATATTCTTTGAGGATTTCAGCCACATTATACACGAGTCTTTGAACCTCTATATGGTACCCTCTCAAATAGAGATTTTTTCTTTCGACCATATTTCGATTGTTAATACGATATATAAGGACCGCTACTACAAAGAGGCTGCTTCGTCCTCCTCATCTTCACTTCCGCTGAACACGATGTTGCACATGTTTACCATCAAACTGACTTCCTCCAATTATTTGCTTTGGAAAAATCAGTTCATCCCTCTGTTGACCAGCCAAGGTCTTTTTGGATATCTGGATGGTAGTGTTCAGGCTCCTTCTCCGAAGGTTACTGGCCTCGACGGCACCACGCAGGTGAACCCAGATTACACTTCCTGGCTGAATACTAATCAAACTCTCCTTAGTCTTCTATATTCTTCTCTTACAGAGGAGTCTATGAGTGAAGTACTTGGTTTAAGTCATGCCTATGAGGCCTGGACCATTCTTGAAGCCTCATTCTCTCATAGATCCAAGATTTGAGAACTCCAACTCAAGGACGAGCTTCAACTCATGCAGCGAGGCTCAAAATCTGTGACCGGATTCTCTCGACTCTTCAAAGGCATCTGTGATCAACTAGCAGCTATTGGTCGCCCCATTAATGACCTGGATAAAGTCCACTGGTTCTTGAGAGCCTTGGAACCACAATGTGGTTGGTTGTTGTTGGATCTTTAAGACTAAACTTCATGTTGATGGTTCCATTGAACGCCATAAGGCTCGCCTTGTGGCCAAGGGCTACTCTCAGATTCATGGCCTTGATTTTGAGGATACGTTCAGTCTTGTGGTGCGTCCTGCTACTGTTCGAATTATTCTATCCATTGCAGTCACTTCTGGATGGCCCTTACATCAATTAGATATTAAGAATGCCTTTCTCCATGGTCACATTTCTAAAGAAGTATACATGGATCAACCACCTGGCTACACCGATCCACAATTTCCTCAACATGTGTGTCATTTGAAGCGTGCTCTTTATGGATTAAAACAAACGCCTCGTGCTTGGTTCCAACGCTTCAGCTCCTTTTTGCAGAAACTTGGTTTTGTTCTCAGTCAAGCAAACTCTTCTCTATTTGTTCATCACACCACGGTAGGCATGGTTTATCTCTTGCTCTATGTCAATGACATGGTGCTTACTGGCAATAATCCCACTTTGATCAAGACTCTTATTACACAGTTGTCCACTGAATTTGCTATGAAGGATTTGGGTTCCCTACACTATTTTCTTGGTGTCGAAGCTCAACCTAATTCTCAAGGCTTATTTCTTAGCCAGACCAAATATGCTCTTGATCTACTCTAGCGCCCTGACATGGTTGATGCCAAACCTATTACCACTCTCTTTGTAGTTGGACACCATCTCTCTACCGAAGGGAAGCTTTTCTCAAATCCTACCCTTTTCTGGTCTCTTGCTGGGGCTTTACAGTATTTGACAATTACTTGGCCTGATCTCTCATTTAGTGTCAATTCAATTTTCCAGTACATGCATGCTCCAACTGAAGATCACTTTCGTGCACTCAAACGCATTTTGCGTTATGTTAAAGGCACGGTCCATGATGGTCTCCAACTCCACCGTACCTCCTTCCTTGAGTTACTTGCTTATTCTGATGCTGATTGGGCGGGTTGTCCTGATACACGTCGGTCTACCACCGGCTATGTTGTCTTCTTAAGTGCCAATCTTGTTTCTTGGTGCTCCAAGAAACAATCCACTGTTTCCCGCTCCAGTGCCGAAGCTGAGTATCGATCCTTAGCCGTTGCTATTGCTGAAGTTGTTTGGATTGTTCAGCTACTGCGTGATTTGCATCTTCCAATGCCTTCTTCTCCGAGAATATTATGCGACAACAAGAGTGCTATTTTTATGGCAGTCAATACTGTCACTAGACCTCGCTCTAAACATATTGCAATTAACTACCATTTTGTTCGTGAATTAATTGCCAATGGTTCTCTAAAAGTCGCCTATGTTCCTTCCCATCTTCAGCTAGCTGATTCATTTACCAAGGGAGTCACAAAGCCTCAGTTTCTACTTTTTCGTAACAAAATTCACGTGATTCCTTCTGCCACGCTCAGCTTGAAGGGGGGTGATAAGGAAGAATCCTCTTCCTCTTCGGATTCTCCTTGATCTTAGATTATTTTATCTTGTAATCTCAACTGCATATATTCTGTTAATATATTTTCCATTTCTATATAATGAAATCAGTAGCCTCAATATTCTTTGAGGTTTTCAGGCACATTATACACGGGTCTTTGAACCTCTACACACCCATTGCTAGTCTCGACGTTGAATTCATAAAAGGTTATACGACGGCGGTGACGAGAATTTTTTAAACAAATGGATCGATTCGTTGAAGCACCGTCAAATTTCTTAGTGGGATTTTCATGTAAGACCGACAACAACCAATGAAACAAACATTTCTTTGGAAGAGAGGGAAAATATGGAGGGTCAGATTGCTAGGGTTTCTTTCTTGGAATGGAAGAGAGGTATGGCATCATTGATGGTAATAGAAAATACCTTCACAGCAAAAAATTGAAAAAAAATTGGCATTAGCTATGAAAATACCTTATTTCAATTTGAGCAATCTCTTTCTCAATCTCAGATGTCAGACAAGGAAAACTAAGAATCCTGCAAAAACAAGGTTGGTTGACAAAATTCGTAGGGAGAAAAAAATTCAAAAAATAATAGAAGAAGAAGAAGAATCTTACGGTCAACGTGGGAATGGAATGGAGGAGTAAAGAGGTATGGTTGGTTGAGTGAAAAAATGGAGAAAGCTCGTGCCAGGGCGGCGGAAAAAAAAAATTGAATTACAGTAAAGATGTATGGTTGGTTGAGTGAAAAAATGGAGAAAGTGTCAGGAGAAGTTGATGGCACAAAAAAAAAAAAAAAGAATTATGATGACGGGAAATCGCGACACGTGTCCAACCAAGTTTTTGCCTCTTTTATTTTTGTAGGAGTAGGATATAAAGATTGGCTTAATCTAAAGGAGATGTTTATTCATATTGACGTTCATAGGACCTATATGTATCCAATGATGTTAATGCATGTCTACTCGTACACTCTTGTATGAAAGGAGAGTATCTATGTTAAATGTATAATTATAATTTAAGCGTGAAGATGACAATATATTTTTGACACTGCAATGCATAAAATATTTACGTCTTCTGATTTGTTAAGAGTAATTGATATGACGGGAAATCAACAACAGATTAAGAGATATTACAGCTCACAATATTTACGTCTTCTTATTTGTTAAAACGTGAAACTTGGGTTGATGATGAGTTCACAAAATGGACTTGTTTGAATGCGACATTTTATAAGTAATGCTATTTTTATAGTGTCGTAGATGCTGCATGTTCCACGAGGTTGGATCAGTACTTTCTCCCTCAAAATTTGTAATTAAGAAAGGGTAAAATTACAAATTAATAAAGTTTTAAAAATATCTATCCTTTTCCACGTGCTATTTTTATCCATTTTCATCACAACATGTGGAATTTGATCATCTACCGTTCACTAATTCAATTTTTAATTTTGGTTATTCACTCTCCAAGATTTGTATTTATAAAAAGGAAGATGCTATATGTACAGCACCACGCACATTACGGTACACAGCTCTCTCACATTTGATAGTGAGTCTCGTGATTAAAATAATTGTGGACCCCACAGCATGGGTGAGGACTGTCACTCATATTGTGTGAATAATGCAGTACATTAAGCATTATTCTTATAAAAAAATATACATTAATATAATATTTTTTTTCTCAAACTCATTTTCAATCACACATTTACACAATAAACCTTTGTTTGACAATTATTATTTTAAACCAATTCACATAATAAAATATTCTGCACGTAAATTTAAAAAATTTCTCTACTTTTTAATCACACTTTCTTTAAAAAAAAAAATACTTTTCAAAACTCAATTTTACCCAAATAATAGTTGTAAAACAAGAATATTTTGCATGTAATCCAAAATTTTCTTACTTTTTAATTACTTATTCTTCAAAAAGTCACTATTCCAAAATTCATTTTTCTCAAAAATCTCATTTTAATATTTGTAAAACAGGGGCTAATGGGACGAAGGTTTATATTCAAATTATGTTTATGAAAATTCAAATGTTTAAAAATTAAATTTTAATATGCAAGCGAATTATATATCATCTTTATAATTTAATTGAGTTTTGAGGTGAAATGAATTTCATTTCAATAGATTTTTATGCGGGTTTCCCCTTGGATGGATGAAATGCAAAGTTTACGGCTAAAAATTAATTAGCTGGTTGTTCGCAAATCGAGAGCAGTTAGATTGAACAACTCCAACAACCAGTCAGAATCAAAGAAATATTCAATTTAATTCAATGTCACTATATTATATTAAGGATCTGTTTGGTTGCAATGGTGAAATTTAGGTAAAAAGAAAACGAATTACAAGGAATTCAATTGTCTAGAATTTGTTTTAGAGGGAAATGTAATTAATGATATTTGATTGATATAATTTTTCATCTAATTCGTTTGGCTTTATTTTTCATGCAAATTATTATTTGTGGGATAATTTTTTTTACATTCTGTATTAAAATTTGTTTGGATTGTCAAAAAGTAAAAATTTTAAAAAAAAATTTCACAAATTTTTGACATTCATTTGACTTTGTTTTTCATACAAATTATCAATTAAAGGAATAATTGTCAATTAAACAATCAAAATTGCCTAAAGGTGGAATTCATTATCCTTTTCCATGGAATTACAACCCAATCAAACAGGCCCTAAGTTCTAATCTAACTTCTTGACTGGTAAGAATATATCTTTTATTTTATTTTTTATTTGTTTTGGAAAAATTGTATTAAAAGTTTTCAATTTATAACCCATCTAGGTGACTAGTGTCTCAATCTGCAGATTGTGAAAAAGATGAGTCTTATTGTGACTTAATCTTTTTACTTTGGAACCATTCTTGGGTTTATAGTGCAATCGAGCGTTATCTATTTTATATGGATTAAAGGAGGATTAGGTGTTAGAATCGGTTATCGAACCTCCAGGGCTTCGGCCAAAAAATTCCTTGTATTCAACCTTTAAATTTTCTACCAAGTTTTACTTTTTGTAATTTTAGATTCGTGTGATTGATCGCTTATATTTATACTTATGGGTATTTCACTCCAACTTTCAAATTTTGTCATTTTAGCAGAACCATTTAATTTTGTTACACGCTTTTCAATGGATAATGTTCATCCATATTACCAGGAAAAAACACAATTTTACTGACATGACGATTTAACTGTTATTCTTAATAACTAAAAAATTAAATAAAAATTTCTCTTTTGTTCCAATATACCACTTAATTTCATTTTTAGTTATTTTGATGAAGTCGTAACAAAATTATAAGGTTACCAGTTAAGAGGAATGCTCTCTTCCCCGAATCGGGAAGAGAGCATTTTCCCGAATGGGAAAATTGGCCTGTGGCCTTAATTTTTTTTTTTTTTTTGAAATTTTTTTTGGCAATCCCATAATATTCTATACCCAATTGTAAAATTTTTTTATCCCTTTTGGTATTTATTTCGATAGAAAACAAAAAACAACTTTTGGCGTTCGTTTGGCTTTGTTTTCTATCGAAATAAATACCAAAAATGATAAATTTTTTTACAATTGGGTATAGAATATTATGGGATTGCCAAAAAAAAATTTCAAAAAAAAATAAAATAAAATTTTTTTTTAAGGCCACAGGCCAATTTTCCCATTCGGGAAAATGCTCTCTTCCCGATTCGGGGAAGAGAGCATTCCTCTACCAGTTAAACTTGAAGGAATTAAAATTTAAAGACCAACTTCGTATATAAGCTATAGATTTAAAACTTGTGCCTTTTTTCAACTTCTAATACTGAATGAGGACTTTAAAACTATTATTAAATATTTTTTTATCTAAAAAAATAATTTGTATTAATTTTGACCACCTAGGTTATACTTTATAGACAGCATAGAATTCTTCAAACTTTCAGAATATTAGGAATAGTATAAAACATATACAGGGGACAAGTTTGGCTGCTTAGAATGGTAAAGTTATTTAAACATTATGTTATTTTACATAATTTTTTGGTCAAAACAATAGACTTTTAATTTTAAAAGTCTTGCCCATTTTTCTTACGAAAAGGTGCTTTTTTTTTTTTTTTTCTAAGCCAAGTCAAAGAGGCCAACTTCCACATTGAGTAAATTGACTTATGATGTGAAAATAAGACAATCCCTACGTGATTAATCTACTTATAAGTAGAGATTATTATTATCTTTAGACAATGCTTAATAACAAGATATGACGTCATTAACTGACTCGATGCATGATATTGTTGGGTATTTTGACCCAAATAGCAGAAACAATACAAATTGAATCAATCACACAGTGCAAGAAAGTAAATAACACAATCAAATGTTCATCCAATTCGGCCAAAATGGCTTAATCTGGGGGCTCAGGATTATCCCAATCCATTATGTGCAAACTATCTCCTAGAGAGAGCAAGATGCAAAGAACCACTTCATAAAAATAGTTCAATCATCGACCCTCAAAGGATCTCCAAACTGGACTCAAAACACTACTTCAAAACTGTCCAAAATCAGACTACAACAGACAGCCAAAATCTCGGCCTATCAATTATTGTAGCAGGACTAGATTTACAAAAAATTCTCACAGTTAAAACACCCTGATTACAGTTTCAACGAAGAAGAAGAAGCAGAATCGTTGAGAGAGAGAGAGAGAGAGAGAGAGAATTGAAAGTATTATCCACCCTAACCAAAGGACGCATCTATCTGTTCCAACGGTCCACAAGGTAAGTAAAGAAACACATATCCAAATGACACCAGCTGGACCAATCAGAGATGGCCATTTCGGATCCAACTGGATTTGATGACAAATTACCATAATAGCCCCAACTTAATAGCAATTCCAGAAACATGTTTTTCTCACAATCTTCACGTTGATTTTTAAATTGCACTCACTCTCTCAGTTGCAGAATTGCACACTTATGGAAAGGCTGATCATCGTCATTGCCTTGTACCTGCACATAAAAAATTAACATGTGTTAATGTTAAGAAGTGACAAACAAGATCTTAATTTAGTAACAAACATAATTTTAGTGCCCATATCAGAAGTGTTACAGTTAGTATGAATTTTCTCAAGAACCATTTCACCTTATAAGAGTTTTTCTCTTATAAAATGGTACTTCACCTCAATATGTTTATATCTTTCATGATAGACAGGGTTTTTGCCGAAGAGTAAAGCACTTTGGCTATCAGTCAGTATAATTGGTGGTGTATTAAGAAAATTCCGTTCACTTAAAATTCCTTTTAGTCATATACATTCTTTAACACATTTAGTTATTGCCACATACTCAGCTTCAGTGCTGGATAATGTTACAATGGATTGAAGTTGAGACTTCAATGTGATACAATTATCACCGAGTGTAAAGAAAAAGGTAGTGGTAGATTTTCTTTGATCACTGTCTCCAGTAAAATCAGAATCAAACTCAAATTTTAGGAGGTTCTCGAGTCTCAATATCTCAACTTTACTAAAGTTGGCCAGCAGCATATCATCTACATACAGGAGTAGATATATCTCACTACCAGTACTAGAGTCATTATAATATAAGCAATGGTCATATTCACCTCTCCTAAAATCATTTTTCAAAACATATGTGTCAAACTTTATATACCATACATGGATTTTTGCAATTTGCAAACAAAATCAGATTTTCTATTTTCCTCAAAACCTTAAGGTTGACACATATAAGCATATGTTTGGCCCCCATTCTTTCAAAAATTCATTT
Organism: Osmanthus fragrans; assembly: GCA_019395295.1. NCBI lineage: Eukaryota > Viridiplantae > Streptophyta > Magnoliopsida > Lamiales > Oleaceae > Osmanthus > Osmanthus fragrans. The sequence continues at coordinate 18,505,089 of CM033351.1, forward strand.
TTAAAAAACTCATTTTCAACCACACATTCTCCTATAAAATAACATTACACGTAAATCGAAAAAAATTCTTACTTTTTAACCACACAATCTCCAACAAAATACTATTTAAAAATATATTTTTTTTTGTCTAAAAATAGGGCTCAAACAAGGGCTAAATGTCATCATCCAATTCCCCATGTAAAAGACCACTTTTTACATCTAATTGTTCAAGTTCTCAGTTGAACTGAACAACAACATCAAGTATTAGCCTTATGGTTTTATATTTGATTATAGGTAAAAAAAAATTCATTATAATCAATTCTTTCCCTTTAAGTGAATCCTTTAGCTACAAGCTTTGCCTTGTATCTCAAAGAGTCAATGGACGAGATCCATTCTTTGAGTTTATAGATCCACTTGCATTGGACCACTTTCTGATCCTTTGATTTCTTTACAAGTTTCCATGTTTTATTATCAAGCAGAGATTTCATTTCTTCTCTCATAACTTCTCTTCAATTTTGGGACTTAGAACTGTTCATAGCTTCTTCATAAGATAAGGGTTCAGCATGTTCTAAGTTCTCACCAGTGATTAGGGCAAAGTTTGTCATATTATTTGCCTCATACCTAGGGTTAGGTTTAATGTGTCTCATTTTCCTATCTCTCATTAATTGATAATCTTGGGTACTAGTTTCATTTAAAGGTTGTCTAGAGTCACAATTTTCGTTTCAGTTTGGGATGGTATAACTTCACCTTCATCTGCGTTATCTGCCCTTTCATTAGGCTGTTCATTTTCACCTCATTCTGTGAAGTACTCTTTTCAGTTAGATCTTGTTTGTTAGTTTTATCATTCAGGCAAGGCATCCCAGTCTCATTAAATATCACGTTTATGTTGTTAATGATTTTAATATCCTTAACACCTAGTACCCATAACTTGTACCATTTAACTCCTTCAGGGTATCCAAGCATAACACATTTGGTAGCCCTAGGGTCTAATTTCCTTTCAATCTGATATGCATATGCAGTACATCCAAATACTCTTATGTGTGACAAATTTGGTGGTTTTCTGGTCCACAGTTCCTGTGGAGTTTTAAACTCTACAGAACTGCAGGGGACCTATTTATTCATGAGAGTTCTATTCATTCTCTCAACAACCCATTTGATTTGGGTGTATGCTTAATAGTCCTATGTCTAATTATTCCATTTGTTTACAAAATTATCAAATTCAATGTTGCAGAATTCTAATCCATCATCTGTCCTTAAAGTTTTCAATTTCTTGTCTAATTGATTCTCAACCATCTTTAAGCACATTTTGAATTTTTGAAAAGTTTCAGATTTAGACTTTAAGGGATAAGTCCAGACCTTTCTAGAATATTCGTTAATTATAGAAAGAAAGTATTTGTTCCCACCAAAGGTTGGGTGGCTTTCTGGACCCCACAAATCTGGATGAACATAGTCTAATGGTCTATTTGTGTGTGTGACCCTGTCTCGATATGAGACTTTCCCAGCACACGTCTCGCAAAAGTCAAGAGGCTCTTTTCTATCTTTTCCAAGTAATTTATGATCATTTAGATATTTTAGGCCATTGTTACAAATATGACCCATCCTACAATGCCACAATGCAGATTTACTTTCAGTTATGTTCAAAGATTTTGAGTCTTGGGGATTTACAGTTTCTTCCATTAGGTAGTACATACCATTCCTTTTTTGGTCCCTTCATAACTACAAGAGATCCTTTCAGAATTTTTAAAGTACTATTTTTAGATTTGAATGTATGTCCCTCATCTTCAAGAATTCCCAATGAAATGAAATTTCTTTTGAGATTTGGGACATGTCTTACATTCTTAATATGTCTGACACTGCCATCAAACATTTTTATGTCAATGTCACAAATTTCAAGAACATTTCGTGAGTTATTATCACCCATATACACTTTTCTGGGTTCTATCTCCTTGTAGTTATGAAACTAAGATTTGTTTGGAAACATGTGATATGTACATCCAGAGTATAGTATCCAGTCAGTATCAATTTCTTCATTTGATACAGTCATGACAAGAAGGCTATCACGTTCATGAGTCATAGCAGCAATGTTTAACTCAATGTTGTTATGATCTTTCAACTTTTTCTTCAATTCAAAGAAATCTATTTTGAGATGTCCAAGTTTTCAACAGCGATAACATTTTTTGTTACTTTTATCTCTTGATTTAGATCTTGCTTTGGATTTAGATTTGAATCTTTTATTCTGGGAATGGTCCTCCATTTTTTCAAATCTTTCTCTCACAAACATGCTCTCTTCTCTTGAGTTAGTTCTTCTTTCTCGACTTCCAATTAGGAGTGGGCAAAAAACCAATCGGACCCGAAAAACCGTCCAAACTGAACCGAACCGACCGATTTGGGTCGATTTTTTGGTTGTTTTTGAGTAGGTTCAGTTCTGTGGGTTTGTGGGCTGGTCGGGTCGGTTTATGGGTTAACGAATAAAACCCGACCAAACCCGCCCGAACCGACCGCCCACAAAAAGGGAAATAGACGATAGTACTCTTCAAACTTCATTCATAAACCGACCAAACGATGCCCTAAAACATCTCACTACCTCTGTAAGACTGTACCTCATTCTCTCGACTTGAATCTCTCCTTCTCATCTCAGATTCTCAGTTGGTCCATATCAAATCATCGAAGGCATCGGGAATGAGCCTAAGGTAAGGTTGATTGAAACTTTGATGTCAAGTGGTTGGTTTTCGAGTTTGTAATATTCTCAAATCTATTTAGATCTTGGTCACTTTTGTATAATAGTGGTATCAGAGCCTTCTAAAGCTAATCATGGGGCTTCGATTGAAGTATTGGACCCTGCAAAATTAATTTTCAGTGGTCTTCTCTTCATTTGTTCGATCAAAAATTGTTGAAACCCTAAATCTAGGTTTTGTACAATCTAGTGTCTGCAATAACTGATTTGTGTTCTAAAACTATTATTGGTGTGGAGCCCGTGTTCTCTCCTATTGGTGTGGAGCCCGTGTTCTCTCCACTCGATCTGGAAAGGAACCACCTACAGGCTACAGTTATAATTTCTTCAATATATTGTACCAAGATTTGGTGGTTTGTTGGTGGTCATATTTTAGAGTCATTCAATGGTCCCCTGGAAATATTGGCATCATGTATTTGTATATTCTGATCGGGTTGATGATTGTAGAATGCTGGTGCTGAGGAATCCAAATAGTACATAAGTTGGGACATGTTTCCATTTTCTTGAAACATTTGAATGGACACCCAACAAATCATATTACAGAAATTCCAAATATTTGAACAACAATAAATTTTGGGTTCGGCTAAATGAATCTTTTCTCTCGACTCCTTTTGGTTCATTACTATATCTATTCGAACATATAGAAAAATATATATACCAAGGTAAAATTTACTCACATCCTTGGAGAGAAGATTTTCCATTTCAAAATCCAGTCTTGGATTTACTGAGGCTAGTTTCATAGATAGGAACTGCAGAAAGTTTAGTACGAAACACCATTAATACAACAAAAGTTAAAATCAAAACCTTTAAGTACCAGCTTTTTTAATGGATTATAGTCTACCTCAACTTGGCGTTGCAATGACTGAACATAGTTAATGATTTCATCAAGCATTAGAGCCTTTCCAGTCACCTAAAACAAGAGATTTTTGAAGGAAAATTACTTATGAACTTGATATAGTAATTTAACAAATAAAGCATTTTAATTTAGCAAGCAATGCTACAAACCTTATTGTAGCTGGTACGAGATCCTGAAGAAGCTTCATATGCTGATACTGCACTCTAGTTTACGTTTAAACTTTTTCGTCCTTAATACTGTACTCTAGTTTACGTTTTAGCATAACTAATCCCGTTAGCTCCCTATCCCACAAATATTACTTGCGACAAAATCAAATTTTTGGCAACAATATTTTCTAACTCCCCTCTTTTAGCTTATAAGATTCATAAATATTTCCTTTTTGTGTTGGTACTAAATTACTAATGTTGTAATGCAGGTGAAAACATTAGTTGTTAATTGATATTTTGAAATTGGAGTCAAAAGAGAACTTGCAGTCGCAGACATGCAGTATCCTTAACCAAATGGACTCAGGTGCAATATTCTTCATTCTTGTAGACTGTAGTGCATTAATAATTGTAATGTATTATATGTATTTGGTTTATTCATAATCATTATTTCCGGTGGAATATGTTGGTAGATATAGATGTATATGAAGAACGTAGCACAGATGATTCAACAAATGACACAGATTTGCAATCGAGTCTTCCTCCACGTACACCGTCAACATTAGGTAATCAGAAATCTAATAAATTAGCTTCATATGTTTAGGATCACTTTACACTATTGGGCTCAAGGGATCATCCAGATGTTAGGTGTAAATCTAGCTATTGTAGAGTAGATTATGCTTGTGGCACTAAGAAGTGTGGTACTAGAAAATTGAGCAATCATTTGACAAACAATTCTAAGAAATATCCAGGTAGATTGGTGGATAGGAAGAACAAAATCCATTCTTTTGAAAACAAAAAAGAGGGTGGTGGGAGCAATCTTATTGCTATTGGTCGGAGTAAGGAAGAGTGTAGAGCCGCATGTGCTAAGATGATAGTATTTGATGAATTACCTTTTAGATTTGTTGAAGCTTGTGGTTTCAGGCTCTTTTGTAGTGTAGCATGTCCTCAGTTTCAAGCTCCATCTCGTAGGACCCTCGTTAGAGACATTTACCAATTGTATTTTGATGAAAATTTGAAATTGAGAGATGTGTTCTTTACCTACCGTCAAAGGATTTTCCTCACACCTGATACCTGGACCTCCATTCAAAATGTTAATTATATGTCCCTTACAACACACTTTGTTGATTTTGATTGGAAAATTAATAAACGTATTTTGAGGTTTTGTGTTGTTCCAAATCATAAGGGAGAAACAATTGGGAAAATGATTGAGACTTGTTCGCATAATTGGAGGATTGAGAAAATCTTGGCAATTACCGTTGATAATGCAAGGTCCAATGATGTGTCTATTTCTTATCGTAGGAGGAAATTAGTTAGTTGGCGTACTGATGGATGTGTTCTGGATGGAAGATATTTGCACTTGAGGTGTTGTGCACACATTATGAATTTGATTGTTTGTGATGGGTTGAGGGAAGCACACGACTCCATTGTAAATATCCGCAATGCAGTTAATTATGTGAAATCTTCACCCGTTAGATATGAAAAATTGAAGGAGTGTGCGAAGAAAGAGAATATTGATTGCAAATCTGTTGTATTTTTGGATGTTCCAACTAGGTGGAATTCTACCTATTTGATGTTAGAAACGGCATTGAAATTCGAAAAAGCATTCGATAGGTTAGAAGAAGAGGATACTTAGTATTTGCATTACTTTCGGGAAGACGATGGTGGTTGAAGGAGGGGTGGGCCTCCTTCATGTTCAGATTGGGAAAATGGATCTGTATTTGTGAAGTTCTTAAGAATTTCTTTAATGTGAATTTGACTTTTAGTGCTTCATTGCACGTTACTGCTTGTACTTGTCTTCATGAAATTTGTAATCTTGTAATTGAATTGCATAAATGGAGATTAAGTGGAAATGTTTTGTTGGGTGAAATGGCGGCTAACATGAAGAAGAAGTTCGACAAGTATTG